>JAPQRN010000010.1:19704725-19718538 GCA_037367275.1 Coranthus polyacanthus
GTACGGTTTGGAATATACGGTTCAATGAGATCTACAATATATGATGGAGCTTTATTGTTAAGAGCTTTGTAAGTTAGGTAAGTCAGTTATCAAAATAGTAGTCGATTAATTTAATGTACGACAACCAATCTCGTATCTGTTCTCATTTAGTTCAGTCGTTATTGCTCCTGAATTATTATGCATTTGATAAGATAAAGTTCAAAACACAAACATTGTAGTGGAAGGAAGTCTATGAAAAAGACATGAATATTGAAATGGAATAAAGGGATGTTGTTTCTGTTGTGTCCTGATAGTTCATTTCTGTTTCTCTGCAGCATCACTGATACATTTGAAGGCTTTACTCTGAGCCTGCTGTCCTCTCTGATGATCTCTGGACCAAACTCTCCCTTCTACAAAGCTCTCATCGAACCCACGATAGGAACCGACTTCTCCTCTGTAGTCGGGTGTGTACTCTGACACCACATACAAATATAAAATTCTACAAATAACGTAAATGACCAGCATTGGAAATCAGCTGTAGATGAATGTAACAGGTTTGCTGGAACTAAACTGTTGACTTCTTAAATTCTTTCTGTAAATATGCATTCATGTTGGCAACAAACAAACCAGAACCCATGTCCATTTGACACTTGTTGAGACCGTGTTGAAATGCATTGTGTTGCAGATATGACGGCAGCACCAAAGAGGCATCGTTCAGCATCGGACTGCAGGGAATGGCTGAGGAGGACACGGAGAAGGTCAAACAAATCATCAGCCAGACCATCGATGACATTATACAGTAAGCACTGGACTCATGGCCGTCACAGCAGTGTCCAGGACCAGGGCCGAACCATATGCACAAAAACAATATATACTGTATGTAATAATAATACTGCGATTATTAAGACAGATATGGACTGCAGTATGAGGCATTTAGGAATTTGTTTTGCACTTCATTTTCACAAAAAAATGTTTTTATTTTTGCTGCAGATTGTACCAAACAAACATTCCCTTACATCTGCAGAGTATGATTTGTTCACCATGTCTGCAGCATCACAAAAAATTGCAGCTCTTGCGATTTGGATATTGCATTTGATCATATTATGATTTCAGTACGAACCCAAATAAGAAAAGGTCAGGACAGTATGGAAAATGTTTCATATTTCATTGTAGACAGTATGAACAAAACATATTTCATGTTTTGTCTGGTCAACTTCATTTCATTTGTAAATATACATCCATTCATCACATTCGGCTGAAACACATAAGCACATACAAAAAAGAGAGGAAAAAGTTGGAACAGGAGCAATTCAGGACAAATAATGAGTTCAAATAATGAAATAACAATGTGATTTGAAACAAGTGATGTGACCAGGTGATTGTAATCATGATTTGGTCCAAAAGCAGCATCAAGAAAGATGTAGTCCTTTAGGAGCAAAGATGGACCAAGGATCAACAGTTTCTGATCTCTGATCCCTCAGATGACACCGCATCAAGAACTTTCATTCATTGAGACCTGATAGAACCACATGGATCAGGATCAAGAACCTTCATTCATATAGAACTGATAGAACCACATGGATCAGGATCAAGAACCTTCATTCATCTAGAACTGATAGAACCACACGGATCAGGATTACTGTGACAAACCTTGTCAAGCTCTACAATACGGAGTTACATCCACAAATACCAAACTTTACTGAACCAAAAAGAAGCCTTATGTGAACTGTGTCCAGAAGCGTTGTGGACTTCTCTGGACTTGGAGGCATCTGGGATGGACCATCACTCAGTGGAAATGTGGATTGTGCTCAGACCAATCAGTATCCAGGTCTTTATGAAGAAATGGACGTTCTGTGCTCTGGACAAAGATGAAAAGTCCATTGAGACTTTGGATCAACACTTGCTGCTTCAAGATGACAACTTTTACAGGGATGTCCATGAATATTTCAACAAGACAAAATTAACCTGAAACACTTCACCACTTGGTGTCTTCAGTCCCTGAGCATCTTTGACATGTTCTGAAAATTAATGGCAACTTTACAAAGTGGTAAATGTTTTACTGTTCCAACTTTTTCTGATCCTGAATGTGAAGAATGCATATAAATTTACAAATGAAATGAAGTTGACCAGACAAAACATGTAATGTCACTGCTTTCTTTTTAAATGTACATTTTCAACACCATCCCATCTTTTCTCATTTGGGTTTGTAATATTTGGGTTAACTGTCCAGTCCTAGTCAAGATCTCAGGACTTGTCTGATCCCATGTTCGTCCCATCACAGGAACGGTTTTGAGGAGGAAAGAATCGAGGCTCTCCTGCACAAGATCGAGATCCAGATGAAACACCAGTCCACGAATTTCGGCTTGTCTCTGGCCTCGGTGAGTGGATACATTTTGTCTCCTAACCTTCCTGATGTTTGTACAACCACAAGGGCAACATGTGTTGTCTTCCCATTTTTCTGTACATTTGTGAAATAAGGAGGGTAAAGGTGTCCATATTATTTTATCATCCTTATGTGTACAAGGCAGTTTATGTACTTGATTTCTTCCCACTAGATGTGTTGTTGTTGTTGTTGGTGTAGACACCTATAGCTCAGTCTAAAATCCATAATTGACAGCAAACTATAAGATTCAACTGTAAGAAATGAGAGACTATCTGATGCAGACAAAGGATCACATTTTACCAGCTCATTTCCATTCTGACATGAGGAAACAAAACTAGAACAACATACTGTATTGTTACTGTTATCACTGTTTGAATAATCCTTTCATTTGAAATGTTATGTTTGTGTTTGTTTGTGTGTGGTGTTTAGTACATAGCGTCACCGTGGAATCATGAGGGTGATCCTGTGGAGCTGCTGCAGATCAGTGACAGTGTTACCAGGTTCAGACAGGCGCTGAAGGAAAACCCTCACTTCCTCCAGGATAAAGTCCAACACTACTTCAAGGTGAGGGAATGACTGTGTGTGAGTTTCACTAGGTGCATTACCATAAATGTATTTAATGCGCATATTGAAGTTTCACATCAGAAAATGTTTAAGGAAATGGCAAAATTTGGAAAAAATGTCCTGAATTTTGCAAAAAAAAAAAAATGTTCTCTTACTTGAGGTCGTTTTACATTTTTGAAAAAGACTTAATGAGTCTAAGGGGAAATGAAAACACCTTTTTGAATAAATTCTGACGTAGTGAACATTTAACTCACAACTGTTTGTGATGCCTTCCCACATATTCCCATAAAGTGTGGAATATTTCTGGTACAACAGGTAGTGTGTTTTTTTTCCTTTTCTTTTACTACTTATGGTTGTAGTGCTCTGCCCGTCTGTCATCATTTTGTTTCTGGAGTATATATGGAAAACCGTTCAGTATTTTCTAGTAAACTTGCTACAATCTCAGTTATGTGTTAAGTGGTGTCTTTTGCTATGTTATCTGCCATCCGTCCGTGTTGTCCATCATGCCATTTGCCATAATTTCGTTTCTGTAGCACAACTAGAAAACCACTTAGTATTCTTCAGTTAACGTAAACTACTCACCACTTCTGCTAGCAGTGAGCAACGTCAATGAAACTAAGCTAAAATCAGTAAAAAGTACCATATTCTCTATTTGTGGGGGCCTGGGGGAATATGCCATCCTCTGATGGCTCTTGTTCTGTCATCAAATAATATTAAATAAAATGGAAACTTCAGAGAAACAAGGCAACTGAAACACAAGGCTGCATAATATCTGCCTGACAATACAGTAATTATTTTTTGGGAAAAACCTTTTTGGATGCGTCCATGTTCCATTTAGGAGATGCGATAGGGTTTGTGATCTATACTGTAAGCAGCCACCAGGGGGTGATCAGAATGTTGTGCCTGTCATGTTATCCATCTGTTGCATAAAGTCTTAGCATACCAGCAAACATCCCCTGTACAATATTACAAAGTCACACTAACAGACTTATCATGATCAACACCTGGACAATATTGTGACTTTTTGTGCTTCGAGTTGAATTTCAGCGTGTAACACTTGTGCTCCTCTTCATCAGGAGAACACACACAGACTGACCCTGTCCATGAGTCCAGATGAAGCCTACATGGACAAACAGGCCAAAGCTGAGGAGGAGAAGCTGCACAAGAAGATCCAGGCTCTGACTGACAGCGACAGGAAGGACATCTATGAGAAAGGTGTGTTTGAAAGGAGGTCAGCTCAAATAGGACTACATATCAAACCTGAAGAATAGACTTCAAATGACAAAACTCATTTAACCGAGGAGTCCAAAAAGAATGTGATGTAAGATTGCTGTAAGTCTTGTGTTGTGTCTTGCGCAGGTCTGGAGCTGCTGTCTGCTCAGAGTACAACTCAGGATGTGTCCTGTCTACCTGCTCTCAGAGTGTCTGACATCGAGCCCACGATACCCATCACCCCTGTCCACATGGGCTCTGCAGGTATGCTCCAGCTGGACCACACTGCTGCTTTTATTGTTCCCCATGCAGTAAATGCAGCGTGATCAGGATGCTGGGTATAACATTTCCTCTCTCTGTGTCCAGGAGGTGTACCAGTGCAGTACTGTGAGCAGCCCACCAATGGTCTAGTGTACTTCAGAGCCATGTGCAGTCTGAACACCCTACCAGAGGACCTGAGGCCCTTTGTGCCACTGTTCTGCAGCGTTATCACCAAGTGAGTTAGTTTACAACACCATGATATTGTTTTTTTGTATAGCTTTTTGTTCTCATTAGAGGTTGATCAGTAGTGGATTTTAAAGGCTGATATAGTAAGATAATTTGGGAAAAAGGCTGTAGTCAGTGAATTGGCTGGTCACTGCACCTTCAGATAAAAAAATTGACACAGAATCAGAATTTCTAAGTCAGACTAATATCACAATAACTGTAAAAACTCTTTTTATTTTTTGAGCTCTTAATGTTTTTGTGTTGTTTTACCTTTTGTGAATGATTTAAAACCACAAATAACCGTCTGGTTTCTTCAACTTTCACTCAGGACCAAAATTTAGCCTCTTAAACTAGAAAGAATGTGATAATTATCATTTATCAACTGATATGAAAAATGTTTATTATTATCATTTTTGGCCATATCATAGCTCTACATTTAAGACCCATTTCGCATCCAAAAAACATGCAGATCTCATTGATCCTTTAACAGATAAAACTAACATTAGGTGAAACTAAGTGTCAAAGCACTTTGTAAACTAAAAAGTGCTATATAAATAAAGATATTATTATTATTATTAGTTATTAGCTGAACCTAACATTAACAGAACCTATTTTAACTCACCATTACTTATTTCATTTTATTACATAATGTTCTTAAAAAATGTTACGTGTTGAAAACCCTGTATCGGTTGCAGACATTTGAATAGTACCTTGTCATGAAGCACAAATCTGAGATACATTTAGCAAAACCTTCTCTTCTTACTGATTTCTGAGACAAATGGGGAAGATTTAGATGAAAAGAAACAACAGATTATCAAAAAAGGGGATGTGTGTGCTGTAATATTAAACTGTAAATAAATAAGAGGTACAAATACATTAGCGTGTATTTAAACTGTACATGTAAGACTGTATATGTGTGTATTTTATGTAATCAGGATGGGCTGTGGTCCTCTGGACTACAGACAGCAGGCTCAGCAGATGGAGCTGAGGACAGGGGGCATGTCTGTCTCCACACAGGTCATCCCCGACTCCACCCACATGGACATGTATGAACAGGTCTGTGCCAGCTCTGCCTCCGAAATCCACAAAAACAACACATAAGCCTTAAAAAACATGACGAATTTAAGGTAATGTCCAGTGAAATAATTGAGCACTTAGTGTTTTTTCTGCTGCAGGTTTTGACGCGGTCACATGTTTGTTTGTATGTGTGTTTCAGGGCATCCTCCTGTCCTCCTCCTGCCTGGACAGAAACCTGCCTCACATGTTTGAGCTGTGGAGTGACATATTCCACAGGTAACAGTTGGCAGACAAAGCCCTCTACAAATAGAAAGCGTTCTCCTCTGTTGTTAATCTGGCATTCAGTGAGCTACATGCACAGACAGTGTGGCTTTTAAATAAACCAACTCTTGACTTCCAGCCCCCACTTTAATGACGAGGAGCGCCTCAGGGTGCTGGTGATGATGGCAGCACAGGAGTTGGCCAATGGCATTTCCTACTCGGGCCACATGTACGCTATGACCAGAGCAGGCCGTCACCTGACCCCAGCAGGAGACCTTCAGGAGACCTTTGGTGGGATGGAACAGGTACCCTACTGTATATGCATAAAACCACTGACTGATGACAAATGACATTTACATTTTTGTTGAAAGGGTTTAGGCTTTTGTACTGAATAAGATTTTGCATACAGTTGCTATATCTTTATGTTACTCTATGTCACAACAGATATTATTCTGTTTTCTAGTTTGAACCTCATTGCTTTCTCTCTTTACTGTATAAGGCACTAGTAAAAATAAGTCTTTGATCGAAGATGTAGAAAGATGGGAACTCTGCTGTCATATGACGTTACCATAGTAGTGACATCTTACTATGGACTACATGTCAGAATGCTGAATGTGTGTGACACTAGTCTGTCCAGCGTAAGCTCAGTGACAAACAGGGAATCAGAGGAATAAGCTGTGTTTGTCTGCCAGATTCACCAGGTAATGAGCCAATTGGCGATTGTAGCTGCATTTTTTAATTTGAAAAAGCAGTTAATTACATTACTAGTTCCCACCAGAAGTAGTGGCATTAACACATTACAACAAATTATGCCTTTTGACCGTGTCGTGCTCGAGTCCAACTGAACTGTGCCCGGGCCCTAGGAACTAGTTAAACAGCATATCATTTAGTGTGGACTTAAAACGTGAACTTCCTTCTAAGGATCAGCCTTTGTTTCAGATGTTGGTCCTCATATATTGTTTTTGTTTTTTTTAATCCAGGTGAAGTTTATGAAGAGAATAGCTGAGATGACAGACCTGGTCCATGTGACCCGGACTCTACCCAGGATCAAAAAACACCTCCTGAACCCTCACAACATGAGGTGTGTTGACAGTATGTTTGCTTCTGTCAGAGTTATGTGTAGTCTGTTTTCTGCAGGTTTGATTCACTGGTCGTGTTGTCTTTTTGTTTCCTTCTTCTGCTTCATTTCATTGTAATGAGTGACATTAAGGTGATAGTGTTGCGAATGTCATGACACCCTTGTGTTCTTCTACTGTAGGTGTGCGATCAACGCCGCTCCTCAGATAATGTCTGACACAGCCGGACAGTTGCAGAGTTTTATTAAAGACATAGCTGGAAACACAAAGGAGCATAAACCTGTCAGACCCAATATCATTGTGGTGAGTTTCAACATGTAGAAGAGAGCGGTCGTCATCATGACACTGTTTGGTTTGTTTCTTCCTCTGATGATTTTGTCTTGTTTGAACAGAAGCCACTGGCCCCTCAGTGTGAGTCTGGACCGAGCAGGAAACTCATCTCTGTAAGTGTTGAAATGCAATGAGCTTTTTTTTACAACATAAACGTTGAGGTTTCTCTGATTATTGTGAACGGGAACAGAATAGGATTTTCCACATCTGCACTGGAGTTAAAGAAGTCAAAGATCAACAACTATTCTTCATAAGAAGTACAGGAGAATATTGTCTTTACAAGTAGAACCACAGAAGTTGATGGCAAATGTACTGTTGACACCAACATACCACTTTCTCTTGTGATGATATGTGTAACAAAATTTTACTAGAGCTGCACAATTTGGTGAAAAAGTCATATTGTGATTATTGTTGATAATATTGTGATTGCGTTTTTGATTTGACTACTTACCTGGTTATCAAGGAAAATGCAGAATACTACTTTTGAAATGTGTCTTTTTTTTCTATTCAAACATACAGTTTAAGCTAGCATAAAAAATATGCAAAAAAAAACCAAAAACCTGCAATTAGATCACCTTAAGTCCTCCTAAATCTGGGTCTTTAAATGGAGGCCTTTTGCGACTATATTTACACCTGTAGGCTGATGGTGTGATAACGGTTGCAATTCAATTAATTGTGCAGTACTATACTTGACCTTTTTAGTTAAGATGAGATAAAACTTAATTAATCCCAACAGAAATTCTTGTGCCATGTGTTGTTTAGACAATTAACAACAATAGAAGACCAAAAACACTAAGTTCAAATTGTGACCGTACGTAATAAATACATGCATACTTGATACTGAAAAGATATGGGGTCAGATTCCCTATGCTTTGTGCCAGTGTGCCTCTTTTAATATTAAAAATACTAGGCACAAAGTTTACACTTTCACAGTGCAAAATTTGGGGAGGGGAGTATTTAAATACTTGACATTTGCACCAGTTCTGAGCTAAGAGAACATACAGCGGGTCGTAGAAGAGAAAGGTTTCCCCACTCGTGTTTATTTGAATGACAGTGGAAGATGTTATTAGAAGAGATGAATTGCAAAACAGTCCACATTTTCACCTGCGTTGTTCCTGTCCTGATCATTAATGCTCAGAGATCTTAGACGTATGACATTAGCAAATGACCAGGAGGCTCAACAAGATTTAAACAGAGGTTTAATTAACTCTGGCTTCCACATAATGTCATAAGACGTCATGTTTGGAAGTCAGTCCTATAAATGTGAACTCCGAGGCCAGTTCCCAGAATATCCACTATTTTTGAACATGACCTTCTAACTTGTCTTTTTTCACCAGGAGTCAAACTTCCAGCCGTGTCAGATGAAAACCTTCTTCCAGATGCCATTTCCTGTCAACTTCGTCAGTGAGAGTATTCGCACAGTACCGTTTGCACACGATGACTATGCCAGGTCAGTACAATCACTTATCCACCACAGCTATGCACCGTGCTTTTCTTTTAAATGTCACATTGTCTTAATGTCTTGTTTTATTATGTGATGTGACTGTAGCATGAGCACCATCTTTTCTTTCTGAATGAACAGCTTTACTTTCATGACTACTCCCTCATACAATTGTTTCTTCTTTCTCGTTCTGTGTTTTCTCTCTCAGTCTGTGTGTCTTGGCGAGGATGATGACGGCAAAGTTTCTCCACGGAGAGATCCGAGAGAAGGGTGGAGCCTACGGGGGCGGGGCCAGGATGGGAGGCGGTCTCTTCTCCTTTTACTCATACAGGTGAGTACATTTACACTACACACAGATTCATACAGGACTGTAAAGCACTAATGTTTCAATGTACTAAGGGTTAGTTCAGTGACATCTGGCTCAAGAACAACACATCTAGTGTTCGGATGAAGTATGTTGAAAATCTTCTATCTACAATTTTCTGCGTCTTTTTTTTACTTCAGATGTGATTCTACTGTCTTTATACATAAAAGGCTCCAATAAAAAAAACCAGCAAACACCTGTCACCACCCCATAATGTTCTGTATTCACATCTGGAGCTTCAGTCCAGGAAGGATGTGGAGTCATGGAATCCTGCAGAACCACAGCTGACATGTTCATTTCATGATGGGATTTGTTCACAGGAGATGAAAGTTGACAAAGGAAAAAACCTAGCAATTGAATCAATGCTTCCTTTGTTGTGTTGCAGCGTGGGAAAGGGGTTAGGGATTTGTGGTACACACCTATAATTTTTTTAATAAATCATTTTAAAATGATTTAATTGAAATGATTTACATTTTTTTAGATTAAATGATTTGCTCTGGATTTCCAAAAAAATACATACATGCATACATTCAGTATGATTACAGTGTGAAAGTACATTTTACACTGTTCCTTAATGCTGTCTGTTGTGTTTATTTAAATAATTGCTAAACTGACTTTAGCTTTTATCGTAATAAGTGAATGAACTTAATGAAATCAACAAGCTTTTACTGCATTATCTGCAGTTTTTAGAGCATGTTCTCTTATTTTGAAGGACAGAAGTTCTCTACAGGAAGTACTGACAACATTTATGTCAACTTGGTTGACTCAGAAACAAGATAAAACAAGACAAAAAATGGAAAACAAGACAAAAAAAAAGTTTATGGAGAGAAGCTGAAAATGAGCTAAAAATTCCATTCCATTTTACAGATGGAGTCTAAAAATCAGATAAAAGTGGTCTGGTGAAGAACAGTGACAGCACTCCTCTCTTGACCTTTATGTCATGGTATTTGTATGTTAACAGACTCGATGACGTTAGTTAAATGTACATAAGCCTCCTCTCCTCAGTCGGATGTCGTCACACGCCTCTTTTCTCCATTGTTTGAAATGAAAAGCCTCTGCAGAGTCATAGTGACATCATCATACAGTATTTTAAAGTCTGCTCCTGCAGAATGTATATAAAGGAAAGCCTAGATTCCTTTTATATACATTCTGCAAGTCTAAAAGTGTAAAACAGTGTGCTGATGTCCGTTTGTGTGTTGTGTGTTTATGGTCCGTCTTCTCAGAGATCCCAACTCGGCACAGACTCTGTCGGCGTTCCGTAGAGGAGTGGACTGGGCCAAGTCGGGTCAGTTCACTCAGCAGGACATCGATGAAGCCAAGCTGTCTGTGTTCTCTGCCGTCGACTCACCTGTGGCCCCGTCAGACAAAGGTCAGACCCGACTCCTCTGGGTCCACATATTAACCCACTGGCTGGATGTCAGCCTCACTATTATTACATAAACACCTCCTCACAAGGATTTGAACCACCACTATTATTTTGTGTAGTGGCGATAGTCGTCTGCATTCAGCAGGATGAAACAACACAAACGTTATATTTACTTTACTTTTTTCATGCTGTTTTCCACTGTTTGACCTTTGACTGGTGCTCATCATCTCAATCCATCCCCTTCATCTCAAGTCACTTCACTTCTACTGTCATTATCACTCATTTCTTCATACACTATATGACCAAAAGTCTGAGGACACTTTACAAACCATCCCATATGTATTTGCTGAACATGTGACTCCAAACCTCAGGAATGCTGTTGCTGCTGTTTAAGTCCCATCATTTCTGGTTCTTGCTTTTAAGAAGATTTTGGAACCTGGCTACAAGAACACAAAATCCATATGAGGATTTTGTGAATACAGACTGTTATATATGTATAACCAAGCTGTTGGGGGCACACTGTTGTCATTACATGCTGCAGCTCAGACTTCCCTATAATTAAACATATTAAACCTACAAAACAGCTGCACACCAATGCACGATCAGGGTTGGCCTCAAACTTTTGACCATATAGTGTATATTTCACCAATAGACTTACACTAGTGGTATAAAATGAACAGAAAAGGATAAACCAATTGTAGTTATTTGAACGACAGTTAAACATTATCTGATAAAATGTCATTATCGTGACAGCACTGCTTTTATAAAGGATGTGTTCAAAGTCAGAAGAGTCAATTTTTTGAATAATGATTAATAACTGAATAATGGCTTCAGCTCTGTTTGGCTTTAGATTTTCTTAACATCATCGTGTCTCGACTGTGTGTGTGTTTATTTGCAGGGATGGGTCAGTTCCTCAGTGGAATCACAGATGAGATGAAACAGGGTCACAGACAAAGACTGTTTTCAGTCACTCACAGAAACCTGGTGGACGTGGCTGAAAGGTAAAACCCATCGTCTGTTTAATTTGTAGACATGTGTCTGTCATCTCGATGCCACTACCCTGAATGTTTTCATCGTGTTGGATCGTGTGTTGTGGACTGAGTGTGAGTCGTGTTGTTTTCTGCAGGTACCTCGGTGTGGGTCAGAGGACATGTGGAGTTGCTGTTCTGGGTCCAGAGAACGACAGCATTAAGAAAGACCCATCATGGGTTGTAAAGTAATGCTAATAATAATGTTGAGATATTTTTAAATGGAAAGCTCTGTCAGCCACAGTGACACCACCCAAAGCTCATCTTCTTGTTAGGACATTTTGAAATAGTTGCAACGAGGCTGAAATGCACAATATGAAGAGGATATAAGTGTTCATCATGGACTGTTGAGTTTTTTCTTCTTATCGATTCCAGTGTGTACATATGTATGAAAATGTGAATATTACATTATGAGACTGAACACAAAACCTGAGTCTGCTCCTCATTTAGTCTGATTTTATAAACACGAGTCACTAACACCTCAAGCAGAGAAAAACTATAAATGTCACATCATTATTTCTCTCCAGTTTAAAGGCTGACTTTTGGTCCAGAGAGAATATTGACGACACTGGGCGGTTATTTGTGGTTTAAATTATTCATAAAAGACCCAACAAAATGAAAATGAGACAAAAAATGCAAAAAGGCTTTTCTCAAAATGTCTAAATGTTTTTTATCCTCAGTGTGGCTCTAATACAGATAAATAAAAGTTGACATGCATCTAATGGAACCCTTTGGATAACTGATGGTATCCATTGTGTCCGGTTAAGGTTGTATTTGGAGTCTAATACATGACATTAAACTTTGGAAGAAGTAAAGTTCAGCAGCATGGCTTCATCAAGTACCAGCAGAAGGAGTTTCCACCATAGATATAAAATGAGAAACAGGACATACACTCTCATAAGACGTTCCCATAGTAAGGAGACCAGATGTGGGACAAACTGTTTGTGGGTCTGTGTGGGACATCTGACTTGGTATGATTTGCTGCTGAAAATCCAATGATTAAGAAAGTTCAATAACATTGTATATTGAATTGATTTTGTTCAAAATCTGTTCAATATACAATGTTATTTGTTCAAAATGAACAAAATCAGCATTAAATTAAAAATGCTTATTTAAAAGAAAATAAACCAAATGAGCAAAATGATCAACAAAATAGGCAAAAGTAACCAAATGTCTTATCTGAATGTTTTGGTAGATCAATGTCTCATGTCTTATGTTCTTTTTACTCTGAAATAGCTTGGAAACAAACAGAAATTAAATCTTTTGCAGGTTTTCTAATAATGTGGTCACAATGTGCGATGTGGACGTAAACCTGAATTGAATCTGCTTCGACTCATGTATTCTCTACAAAAGCTAAATGTGGGACATTGTCTCGACGTGGGACAAAGTGGGGACGATGGACACACATGCTGTGCAGTCCCACACACAGTGAGTTAGACCTGGTCCTAACCACAGTGTCACCATCATAGGAGTGAGTCACAACGGTCCCTCACTGGAAAAACGAATCCAGGAATCTGAATTAGCTGGTTTTAAATGTTGCAAATGAATTCACATTTAATGCGAATGTTACGTTGACTCAGATGTTTGTATCTGTACGTCAGTACAGATGCATTTCAGTTGTTAGAACTGTTAATAGTCTCATAATTGTCCTGTTAATGACTCTTCAGCTGTGGTGTGTCAGGATGGCAGGAACGTTGGGAACTGGTACAGTGGTTTATTACAGAGGATGTTTTTATCTTTTTCGTATTTATGGTTTCCACATTAGGACGTGACAATCTATCTTTAAAACCATTCAACTTAAAAGAAATCTTGATGTGCTGATGAGCTCATATCTACTGTTGAGATTTTCTTACCCTTTGAAAGCATCTGTATGAGAGCGATTCAGGCCACGTGTGTGGACCTCATACAGGACTACAGTGGTGTGAAAAAGCATTTGTCCCCTTCCTGATTTCTTATTCTTTGCAAAATGTTCACTTACATTTTTCAGATCATCAAACAAATTTTAATATTAGACAAAGATAATCCGAGTAAATACAAAATGCAGTTTTTAAAGGATGATTTTATTAAGGGACAAAAAGCTGTCCAAAACCTACCCGGCCCTGTGTGAAAAAGTAATTGCCCCCTCTGTTAAATCTTGAATTAACTGATTAACTACATTTTTTGTTAAGCTGAGTTCAATTTTACTTGCCACATCCAGGCCTGATTACTGCCAGACCCGTTGAATCAAGAAATCAATTCAATTCAATTCAATTTTATTTATATAGCCCAATATCACAAATCAAGATTTGCCTCAAAGGGCTTTACAG
>JAPQRN010000010.1:19724359-19752382 GCA_037367275.1 Coranthus polyacanthus
GACTGTAAAGCCCTTTGAGGCAAATCTTGATTTGTGATATTGGGCTATATAAATAAAACTGAATTGAATGTCACTGATGGCAGCATCAGATTCATCTGGTGAATCTGTTGTTATATTAAAGGTTGTTTCATGAATGTGCATGATTGAATTTAAGGGCTGAAAGAGCTTTAACGCAGTTCAGTTCTGGCTGTTTTTACATATATATATATATATATATAATTATGATTTCTTTGTTTTCCTGGCACAAAGGGAGGATACATAACAACAAAAACTAAATAAGCAAACACAAAATAACATAACAGAGCCTTTAAAAATGAAGAATATAAATATATACTGTATATATATATCTATATATATATAGATATATATATATGTGTGTGTGTGTGTGTGTGTGTGTGTATGTGTTCAGTGTTAATTCACATAACTTTGCATTCATAATTCTCAGTTTTAATGTAATCAGCCACATCTTCAGTTTGTCTGTGAGAGGGTAGGCCATGGATGAACTTTTTCTTCATTTTTCCTAACATTACAGGATAGTGTGTTTGACTGAATGACAGGACTGTGGGGCCTTGGTGGAGGTTTGTGCTCTAAAGCAGTGTATTGGTAAGAATTCAGTACATTGTGATACTGTACTGTTTTCATCCAAATGTTTTCATACACATTTTCAAAATTCAAAACCTCAAAATATTGCAGGTTTTTACACTTGGCAGTGCAATGGAAACAGATTTAGCAGATGATTATGTGTCTACATGTGTGGAGAACATTCACTGAATTAATACAAACAGACAACAAACAGAAATGGATTATTAGATTATTAGATGGAAAACAGCAACAAAACTCCACCATGTATGAAGAGCTGCAGAAACACATTACACAAAGACTTTGACAAACTGTGAAAGAGTTAGAAACAATGTCATATGATCCAGACCAGAGGATCAGTTCAGGAGGCAAAAGCTAAATACCTCTTAACATCTATCAGCTCCTCAGTCAACAGTCAGGTCCTATGTTATTGTATGAAATACTACATCGACCTGGCAAAGTCTTAAACCATGATGATGATGAAGAAAAAGCTCTTCATATTCGCATAACAGTAGTGGATGGAAACGCACATACATTTGGATTTGTCTTTTACTGATTTTCTTAATATTCTGTTAAATCTGTGATACATTTGAATGGAAACCTGCCTATTGAATTGAATCCTATCATGAGGCCAATGAGGATTCACACATCTAGAAGCAACTCAGTCTTTAATAATGATTATATGAATAAACCAACAGTGAAAGATGATTATATGTGATTATAACCCTGTGCATATTGGGGTGCAGCTACATCTGCAAAGTCTATTGTACTCCAACTGATGCAAAAGTACTTGTGTGTGTGTGTGTGTGTGAGACCTGCTGCATGTGTCCCAGGATGTTCTTCCTGCAGTCGAACACTCCCCGTCCCTCCTCAGTGTACAGCTGGTAGATGAAGTCAGTGGTGAAGTTCTCATTGCAGTTCTCATTCCTGACACACAAACAAGACAACACAGTGTTAGTTCCACAAGCTGACCGGCCGTCCTCCATCCATACAGTGTGTAACGCTGCCAAAGTGCCCTTGAGCCTGATGGGCCATTGGTCACTAGGCCACTGCAGCCTCACAGCAGCCACTAAATATACAACAAAGAGGAGCCGCTTGATGTGACCAAATGTGTCTTCTGAAGTGGAATTATGCAGGTGCAGAGCTCAGCGCAGACACACAAAGTCACCTCCACACTGTCCAAAATACACAACCTGTCCTATTTCTGCAGACCTGCGTCCTGCTGGGAGCACTTCAAACACTGACACGGTGCGGAGGACCGAAATAGCAACAACACGTACTCTGATCCACTGTTTGTGTTACTTGAAGACATACTAAAATAACATACACTGACAATTTACATTAAAACACAGTATGTACTTTGTATGTTCACACTCATTTCTGAATTTTCCCACACAAATGCACTTCTACACAGAGTCCCACAGGCAAGGTGATGCCTAGGAAACAGCTTTGAAATGTTGCACAAGGAAAAAAAAAACCCCAGAAAGACAGTGGTTTTACCTGAGCACTAAGCCTCTCTGGATGCTCGTCTTCATCTTCTGTGTCAGATGCTCCACGTTGGCCTGAAAACAAAACACAAAAGGTTCACATGAAAGCGGAGCGAAGAGGCCTGCGACCTGCACCAGCAGCCGACCAGCAGCGAATCACACGCACCGGCTCATCATGAGCCACAGAGGAGACGCACAGGCCCACACACACCACCAGAGGGCACCACACACAACGCTTCAACTGAAGGTTTACTGCAGACATCGAAACACTACAGT
Organism: Coranthus polyacanthus; assembly: GCA_037367275.1. NCBI lineage: Eukaryota > Metazoa > Chordata > Actinopteri > Kurtiformes > Apogonidae > Coranthus > Coranthus polyacanthus. The sequence goes on from JAPQRN010000010.1 coordinate 19,726,702, forward strand.
CCTATGTGTGAATTTAATGCAACAAACTTGATTATGTGATTTTGTGTTTGAAGCCTTTTTATCTTTAGTAATCTGTTCTCATCCTGTTCTAAACATAATTATGACTTAAATATTTTACACTTTTCAACTAGGACAAAACATTTTCTGCCTGTTGTGTAGTGATAGTTGATGTAATTGTGAACTTACTTACTGAAACACCCAAGTCAAATTCTGTGAACATTAATGTTCTCTCACTGCTTAGTGTTATTATAAAATTAAAATAACTTATGCACTTATGCACTTTTCTACATAAGCACATTACATTCACTGAAGAATGATGTAATTCTGTGAAAAAAATAAATAATGTGTTGTAGTATTGTACATGTAGTTTTTTCCATAAAAATATTCATATAAAATAGAAGAGGCACTGAAATCCAAAATAAAGAAATGTGTCTCATTTATACAGTGTAATAATATCTGGTATAGATTTGAAGTCACGTGACATGAAACTACTGACAAAACTGCAATTATACATTCCATGTTACGTGACAACAATTGATAATTAGACTTATGTTTTCTCAGAATGACAAGGTTCTGATTCCATAATTACAAGATCTTATCTTAAAATCACAACATCAGAATTTTATAATTATGAGATGAGGTGTTTTTACAGAGTTACAAAGGCCAGTTTCAAATTTGAAATAATTCAAATAAGGGTTAGATTAAGTCCAAAAAGAGTTTTGTATGGAGAAAAATCCATATGATGAGGATCAGTTGGATTCTTTTCACTCATTATGTTGTAGAGTTTGTTTGTTTGTAATACACTGAGAGTGAGTCACAGTGAGAGGAACACCACCGGGACGACACCGTCATCTGTAAATAATCCACCTGACCTGATCTGTGTTGATGAGATGTCTGTCATGGAATGACTGATGCAGCTCAGAGGTTATTAATAAGTTGCTTCATGCGCACTGTCATAATCTGGGTCACCTGTACCCTCCTGCATCATACAGTCATCAACTGATGGAAGCATTTAAAACAACACTCTGTGCTGTACTGCTTCTACCATATCCAAACAATAACAAATAGAGATGCACTAACTATGTTGCAGAATATGTGTCTTACCTGAAGATCACGGATGTCGAAGGGCTCCTCGTAGATGTAGACCGTGTCAGCACCCGCTGCCAGACCACCCACGGTGGCCAGGTAACCACAGTAACCCCCCATGGTCTCGATGATGAAGACCCTCCGCTTGGTGCCGCTTGCGGACTGCTTGATGCGGTCACATGTCTGAACCACACACCCGAAACAAGACGTTAGGAAACAAGCAAAACGGTTTAGCTCAGCCTCAGGTGCAACAACAGAAATAAAGCTGAAACTGAAATCATCTGTTAGTCCTTTGAAAGGTAACTTAGATCAATACTGACAGTGGATTCAATTATTTATATTTATTTTTAGGAGAAAATACTAAACACTTGAGGACAGATTTGCAGCTTTCATCAAAGTCACATCATTCTTAATTAAACTGAGTTTTCTTATGGTGAGACAAGTGAAAAACATTCCTTTTGTCTGTGCAAATCTTAGAAAGGATTTAACAGTATGTCTGCTGATATCAGGTTATTTAATAAAGCCTGATCAGTTGCAGCTCTATTTAAAGCCTATAGAGCAGAGTAAACATGCAGCCATACTTGCCTTGTACAGTCCACGATATAACATCAGAATCACACAGTAAACATATGTACTGTACCTGCAGAACCATCGGACTCCTTACTGATCAGAAAACACTGGTCAGCACGTCATTTACAGACCGAAAAACAGATCCTGACCTACAATAAAACGCTCTTGTACTATATTTGTAGAGCAAAAAAGCAACTATGTATTAAAAAAAATGGTTTTCTGCAGACAGAAGCTGTTACAAATTCCAATATTTAAAAGAATGTAAAAATGTGTGAATCTCTACCAAACCTCTGTTCCATCAGATCAGGACTGCATACTGCAGATCAGTAGACAGTATACTGTCTGGTTTTCATGTTGTTTTGGTCAGTTTTTCAGCAGGTTGTAAAACAAAAATCAATGATAAACTGTATGTGAGCATCAAAAACTAACCAACAGACAGGGACGCTGCTTCGAGACAAACATTAACATCAATAGATCTCAATATTACAACACAGTTATAGAAAGCATGCAAGGTTATTACCATCAGCACTGATCTATACTGGCATGTTTTAGTGTGAAATTACAGACTGAGTTTTTTCTTCTGTTCTGCTCTGCTCAGAAAGCTTCTTTAAGCTAAAGGTGTAGTTATGATGTTTTTCTGTTTTCTGTTTTTTTGATGAACGGGCCCTTACCTCCACGATGGCATTGAGGGACGTGTCAGCGCCGATACTGAGGTCGGTGCCCGGCACATTGTTACTAATGGTGGCAGGCAGCATGCACATCGGGATGCAAAATTCCTCATAGTTGGCCCGGGCCTCGTACAGCTGCAGCAAGCACTCAAGAGCCTGATGGTGGTGGCCATGATATGAGGTTAGACCAGCAGGGGGCACACTGCATATCTGAGACTCACTGTGTCTTTGTGTGGAGACTGTACGTGAAGCAGCATGGAAACATACTGCACAGTGTCTCCCTTGGCTTGTATCCTCAGTTACCACGGTAACTGATGTCCTGTGGGTTTTAAATTAAGTCACGTCCCTAATTCATACTAAAGCTAATTGTAGTGTGAGCAACATTGTTTAGTCAACTTTTTGTAGTCGGTAAAAGAAAAAAGAAAAAACAAAAAATCAATGTCCTCATTGGTTTTGCACTGACAGGAAATTATTCAACAATTCCTGTCCAGTTATGCAAGAATTCAACTAGACATCAATAGACATCAAGACATCAGGATGTCAATTTAATGAATTAAGTTTTACAAAGTAAAGTGGATTTAAGAACTAATTACTAGTTTTCAGAGGTATCTGTTTAAATTATGAAATCCTACATTAACAACAGACCCACCAACAAGTTTTTGAACATTTAACTTGAAAAGGTCATGTTTTTTTTTCAATTAAAATGTGGAGTATATATAATATTGGGAATAGAAAATCACTATGTTATTCCACTTGTTGAAGTTTATTTGTCACTCTTTTATATCAAAGCCTAAGTCACTGTACACAATGCTGTGTAAATTCAGCCTGTTTTTGGTTCTCGCTCCAACATTTCAATCAATATAAACTAGGCCTTATCAATATAAACTAGTTCCATTAAATCCCTGTGGCCAATTGATTACTGTTGTTTCAGTAACTGCTGCCTAAGTACTAATGGCTACAGTGCAAACAGAATCTAACCATACATGTACTTTACAAGAACACAAGACAAGGGAGCTGTTTCAGTTCAACTGAGTCTACGGCTGCAGCTTGGTATCATATTGGCTGCAGTGTATGTGTGTGTGCGTGTGTGCTGCTGGCTGGCTCTCTTCAGGCTTCCCATTGGCTGGAAGGAGATGGGGTAGGACGGAGTTTTGAGGGGGCTAACCCGGGCTGACATGTAGCCTTGTTGACGTAACAAGATAAGGACTGAAGAGAGGACTGTAGAGGCACTGGCTGATGTTTCCTTTTATGTCCAAGAAGCAAAGAGTTTTTTCAACCACTTAAAAAGTTTGAATCTGCCATGCAGTCAGGTTAAAACAAAGCCTGGCCTGGTTAAAAAGACAGAACCATATAATATAGGTTGAGTGATGCTCAATGCAGACATGCCATTGACAGCATGCAAACCTCTCACAACACGCTGACTTGTTGCCATTTGGAGGAACAGGAGGCGGCATTGCCCTGTTGTGTCCAACTCAATGGCCATCCAGTCACCTGCTGTTTCCCAAATAAACACGGCAGGGCCACGCGCCAAGAACATGCTACAACACGTCACGGCATGCCTCAACACTTACCTGGGACCACTGCTGACCAACCCGCTTCCAAAAACAAGCAGCCACAAAGATTTCTTACTGTATGTGTTCTGATGCAGTGTATTCTAGACTTCTTCCACTGCAGAGACTTCTACTGTTTGGTAGGCCCTGTGACTCAGAAAACATATGATAAACTAAACTCTAATGGAGGGTATGCATGTGGCATCACGGTGGGCCAAAGTCACGTGGTACCACTTACTAAGTGGCAGAAAAACCCAGCAAATCCTTCAAGAGCAAGCCCAGGGTGACTGGGGGGAGGAAAAACTCCTTTTACAGACCGGGCTCCAGGTAGTCAGCATCTGCCTCAACCGGCTGGAGTTAACAATATTTTACTAAATGATAATACAATGTAATGTTTCCAGTTGCTTAAGTGACATACAAGTGAAGTGCAACTCCTTACCTATACTGTCTGAACCATTAATATGAAATTTGTCTTTACCACTGTAGGGAAAGGAACACTATCTCCAATGTTTTAGTTGTCTCGTTAGAAACTGCCCATAGCTGATCCCTGTAGGCTAGGACCTAAAACAAACACATAGTAGCATATGATTTGTGTTTTGTGTATTATTCACACAGTTTAATGTGTGGAAAAAGTAGGTCCAAGTGTCAAGGCTTTAAAATCAGGTCCATATAAATGATGCTACAGCTAACTTAATGAAAATACAAACCCACTTTTTAGCTAACATTCTATTGAATTTGTACTACTAATAAAAGTGACTGTGTAATGTTTCCATTCATTTGCATAGAAGTTAAGTGTAGCTCATCTCCTTTCTAACAATTTATTGTTTGAACTATTTATTTGACCAGAGTTGGGATGAGTCACTGTCACTGATGTTGCTAGCAGCAGCACATCATCACTGCTAGCTAGAACTTAAAATACCAAAATTTTACCACTCAGTCCACTCAGTGGGTGTGTTCTGTGGGAAAGTGACATCAATGCATACCCTGTATTCAAATACACATACAAAATGTTGGGGCCAGTATGGCCAGTATGTGTTAATGTATGCAGTGGTTTTGACTCAGAACGTGAAATCAGGCTCAGTGTTACGTACTTGTATTTCATTCACACTATTTACTGCCAATAGATTATGATCTTATTTGTCTTTAGATTCCCTTTAAAGTCCACGAAAACCTGCTTACATGGTTGATTGTTGTGTGTCAAGCTCCCTGAGGTTTACACTAAAAATACTGCTGCCCTCTGCCATCTCAGGGTATAGGTGACAGCACTAAAATATAGTATGGGTATCATCTATACAGTGGAATCACATATAGCTGTTCTTTTGTAAAATGTCGGTTTCAGTTTCGATGTCAGTTTGTCAGTATACATTTGGGAAACAGAATCTGAGCTCTTTGAAGTTATTATTTTTCTATTTTAACATGGTAAACTTCATCTGCTTGTTAAGGTTGTGAGCGGTTGATCAGCGAAGCCCCAAACTGACAGGCTGGCTGGTGTGTGTGTCTCAAAAACACACACACACAGTCTAACACAGCCTCACTTACATCAGTAATGGCATTCAGAGCCGTGTCTGAGCCAATGCTGAGGTCTGAACCAGGTATATTGTTGGAGACGGTGGCGGGGACCATAACCATGGGCACACAGAACTCGCTATATTTGTCCCGCGCTGCAGAAAGTTCCAGTAATCCCACGTAGGCCTGCAGCAGTGAGAGCCAGCGTGTCATTGATTGTTGTGAATGTAAAGACAAAGGGAGGGCACAGGCAAGGTGGAGGAGAAGCTCAAGGTGGAAGGAGCTTAGGGACTCAAATGTCAGAGGAAAGTGCCGCTATGATCAAATTTCATACTACATACTAACAATTTACACTGTGTAACATGTACTAATGCTCATTTGCATAATGTATGTACTGTATATATACAGGGCTTTTCCAGCATAGAGAATTACGAGGCAGCAGTCTATGTCAAACTTCATGCTGAAGCTGTATGAAGCATACTTTTTGAACAACCTTTGCACTGGTGGATTTCTGTCATTAGTAACTGCAATGTGGTATTTGGTTGATGTGTTGGTGGTGGAGTGGTGCTTTATTGGAATCAGAACAGCGCACCAGGAAAAGGCACCACCAAAACTAACAAAAAGTAATAAAACAGATAAGATTTTTCTCAAGTCATTTCCTACAAGGAGCGTCTGTTCATGGATGTATTAAGTGAACAAATACAGTTATAATAACACATCCATGTTTTTCCCTACATCAGTAATGTGTCACAAGACACCCTGATATTTATTTCATGACTGTGACCGTAACGCTGCCAAATGTTAGGTTAAAATTCAGTTAGTTAAACCTGCATTAACTTGTTTTTAACATGCTAGCTGAAATAGAACCGCAACTAATGTTGCTTCATAGATGCTGATGTGTAAACAGGTCCGCCAAGGAGGTTATGTTTGTTTGTTTGTTTGTCTGTTTGTTAGCAAGATAATTTGAAAAGTTATGAGTGGATTTTAATGACATTTTCAGGAAATGTTGATAATGGGACAAAGAAGAGATGATAATTTTGGTGGTGGATTACCATCTGCATCCAGGAATTTTTTGAAGCCATTTTCAGCATATGTGTATGCAACTCCACAACAAATGGTCAGATTGTGATTGAAGAAATTACAGAATACATTCGCTATAGGTTCTCTAATATATCAAAGTTTAATCTGGACACTGGCAAAATTTTGGATGCTATGATCCAGAATAGGAAAAATTATGGTGCTTGTGGATTTTCAGGCACTGTAAGGCAACGAATGAAGATAAAGACATGCAACAAGTATCAAAGTGTAGCTGAGAGTCTGTTGAATCTGTAAGAATCTGTTGTATCTTCAATGGTCATGGAGCTACTGTACAGCTACAGCTGTGGAGCTACATGGAGAAAACTGCCATGAGGGAATTCGAATAACTATCAAAACTAAACATAATACCAAGATTATTCCAAAGGCAAAAGGAATGTTTTATGATCAATGAATCCAATAAAGTAGATAACATGAATATTCGAGTATTAGTTTCGGGTGTAAGTCACAATATGTGGGGAAATGAGCTGCTTGGTCTGCAGTCTCCGAGTGCTTTTCTAGTTAAAAAATAGTTATCTATTTACACATCCAGCATCGAGGCAACATTATTTTTCTCTTGAAGTCTTACATAGTGAATGTAAATCCAATATTCCCTCTCTCTCTCAAACACCTGAAGGGGCTCATGACTAAGCTGCTACCATTAAACACACCATGATGGCAGATCTGTTCACAAAAATACTAAGTGCTGCCTCTGTCTCATTTTGAGCCAGGCAAACCCTGTATATGTATACTGTATGTCATAGCTACTGTTTTTCAGCTCAAATTTGGTCCCCATCGAGCCTTTTTATCACCTAGATGATCTGCTTTCCATGTCAGCAAATTGCTAACTTGGACAGGTGCTGGACAGGTTTATCAGAGTTTGTTTACTGCAAATAGATGCCCTGCTGACACTGCGCCTCACAGGAAATGAACTGTGAAACTGTGAAATATTCAACTAAAGCCAGTGAGTGTTGCTTGTGAGAATGTGTACAGATTTGGTACAGGTTTCTCTTCACTCCAAGAGTACTGTTTTAAAACAGCAGCTGTGTGTCCATAAAATTGTAAGGCAAATTGTTAGTAAACTTTTGAAATGTCAAAAAAAAGAAATAAAAAGAAAATGCGAATTAGGCACATTTCCATTAACTGGTTTAGCGTAAATAAATCAGTTTGCATCATGTGGTCAGAAGGTGGCGCTAAAGGGTATGTTACACATGGCTGTGTACACTGTACACACAGTAGAGGTTTGGCATTGTGTTTCTATTTTCCATCTAAAATGACTGAGATGTTAATTTCATGGATGAGACATCTCCTCATCGGTCCACACTACCTGTTGTACTACCAGACATGGGAGTGTCTGGGAAGACACAAACAACTGATCATGTGACTTGAATGTTCGCCACATCACAATTTATTCCACAGAAGTGTTTCCATCTCCCATTATGCACATTAAGTTATTTAGAATAAGCCAAAACCCACCAACCCACATGTGAGCCTAAAAAGCTCTGAACTTAAGAAATGCATAAAAACAGGTAATGGAAACGTGACTAGTGTCCGGTTCATGGGTCCAAAATGAACAAATAAGACACTATCAATTAGCAGAATTTGGATTCTAATATGTATGATTACAGCTAACATGTATCTTTCCCATATGTTTGTGTGATTTATGTATGTATGTAATATGGTAATATGTATGTATGTATGTAATATGGAAGTGGGACACATCTTGGCTGAGCTGGAGGACATGCACTATGGGAGCAGTTTGGTGGGAGGTGTGGGACACTGTAGGAGAGGCTTCTATTTTTGAGTAATACAATGGGGACAAAAACGATGATGGGCAGGAAAAAATTAATTTATGGGAGGAGCTTATTTAGGGAATGGGAGAAGCCAATGGGAGAGAGCCAGACACAAAGGAATTTGTGCTCCACACACAGAATGACAAGGATGGAGTTTGTGGCCACAAAATAAAAACCATACATGGACAAACAGAGAGAGCCTATAACCTTTAAACACCTTAAACCTTTGTAATAGTGGTGTAAGTGAAGTGGTTAATGCATGTTTTCTAAGATGACATTTTTAAATGCAGCATGATGAAACATTCAGCGCAAAATACTTTATGTGGAAATACATTTGAGAACAGCAGAATAAGTTGGATTGGATTGATAGGATTATCAAAACATGTTCAAAAATAATATGCTATATTAATATACTATACTATATAATAATATACTACCAAATTGACATAAAACAATAAAAGTAATACGTACCTCAAATCCACCAATGACAAGCAACGCGTTGATGTTATGAATCCTCATCTGTTCAGCAATTTTTTCCAGATGTTTACCTGGAAGGGTCCTAGAATATGATGGGGTCAATGGGTGAACACTGTTACACTAAACCCTAAGTAACTGAGATTTTACATTTATATTAGTCACAAATCAGAATGTAAGAGCAAAATACACAAGAAAAACACAAGAACTATTTATTGTTGGACTATCTGGCTCATAAAGGAATTATTGAGTATATATAAATCTATGAATGGGAAGGAAGATTCCCCATTCATAGATTTATATTTACTTAGCCACCACTCTGTATTGTAACTAAACTAATGTTCTGAGTTGAATCTCGTCCCTTTCCTGAAAACAAAGTATGCCTTATTCTTTCTTAAAAGATCCTTGACTTCATGGATGTATTTTTGAGCTTAAGGCAAAAAGGTGAAAGGTAGTGCATATACAAACACAGAATATGTAGGCGTAAACATTAATCTGAAGAGACAAGATACATAAAGTGTAAAGTAGGCAAAAATATCTACAGAACAACCATTACAAATGGCCGATGGCAGCTTACCTTTTTGTCCCTAACAGTGACCCGCCCTGGCCAGTCCAACCACCTACATCGCCCCATTTGATTTCCTTGATCTGAAAAAAAAAATTACATACAAAATGTGAGAATGTTTCTAAATGCCCTAAACTATAATTAGATTGGAGTATTTCCCTTCAGTTAGATATTCTCACAATAACAAAAACACAGATTCACAGACTGGACAAAACCTAAACTACAAAAAACTGCCTTCAAACTGCCTTGAGTTTGAATTTTAGCCATCGCATCTGTTTCATTTTTTGAGCCAGAACAAACAAAACAAAATTTGGATCAGAAAGTGGAGCTGGGGAAAAGAATGCTCATGCTAACTTACTGAAAATATTGACCTTTCTCACGGCTAACTAGGAAATGTTATGTTAACCACAATCAAGTAATTTCAGCTACTTGATAAATGTAGCTGAAATTACTATATTTGTGTTGAGTAAGGGGAATGTCATATTTACATAATGTGAAAAGACTAATTAGCTGAGTAGCTGACAGGGGAAACTCACAAGGCTATAGCTAAATCAGCTTACCAAGTTAATTTACTAAAAACATGACTGAAAACACCAACTACAAAATGTTATGTTTAACACAACCAGGTAATTTAACCTACTTGCTACATGTTAACACATACAATAAGCTACATATATATTGAATAAGAGGATTATTTTATTTTTAAATTTGCGTATTGTGCTTATAAACACCAAGTAACAGGATAGCTGGCTAATTAGCAGGCTGGTGACAAGAGAAACTCAAGCCAAGTTAAAATAGACAAACGAAAACACTGACAGACCCGGTGGCAAACGAGCAAACTAATAAGAAAATTAAACTGATGACAGTGTGTTTTGAGGATTATTTATTATTTTAAATGCAATTTTTTTGGAAGTTATACAAAATAATTGAAAAGTCTCAGTGACTGACAAAAGCTGTATGCATAAAACCACGTGCTAGCCTAGCTCCATTTACCCAGCAGCTTTTCCTCTTTGTAATCAGTGTCCTACTTAGTTTAGGTTTTAGCCAGGGATCACGGCTTCATTCTTCAATCATGTCTAATCCCTGTGTGATAACCCGCCTCAAGGCCTCATCGCTTTCAACAGGTCACTGCTAGTCAATGAACTGCTCAAACATATGTGTGTGGATCTATGGAAAGCATGCATGCAATCAGCAGAGTATGAACACAACAAACACTGTGTGGTGTTGCTGCTGAGGGAGTGGAGTAATTGGCTTACAGTAAGCAGTGTTGTTTATCTGGACACACTAATTCTTATCACAGCAGCCAGTGCAGCAGAGTGACCACTGGACACCAAAGTCACTGTGACCTCCATGGAATGGAGCATGGCATTTGGTTTACATAAACACTCAGCAAAGTGCTATTAGGTACCTTTGGACTCAAACTGAATGTTATGCTCGCATTCATGGGTTCCTGAATCATTTAGGAACATAAAGACGCACTATGAAGACCAAGTCAGAATGTCCAGACCAATCATGTATTGAGATACGCTGACTTGTCAGAGGCGTCAAGTTCAGGTGAATACCTTTTGTTCTGCATAAATGTGATTGTGAACCCAGAGCTACAATGCACCCAGAATGACTCCAATATTTATTTAAATTTCACTTGTGCCTATATAAAAAAAGTAGATGCAGCCACCCAATAATTTGTGGGCTGCTGTTTTGAAGCCTTGAGTTGGCATTTAGCTGTCGCCATCTTGGCTTTTTGGAAGCAGGACAGTGAAGGAGAAGTCAGCAGCACTTTGATCTATGTAACAGAATGCACTTCACAGCCAACAGTTATTTTTAGCTGTCAGAGTAGGTGTTGTAGATAATACACACAGGATGGCTTCGATTTCATTCATAGCAAATGAGCCTCTCTAAATGGAGCTGTGTACCTGTCCTTTGTAGAATCCCTCAAAGCCATCGTTGACAGCAAACATTTTGTGGCCTTCAGTGATCCCCACTCTGACGGCAGAACGCACGGCGGCATTCATACCGGCTGCTGGAGCTCCAACGTTCATCACCGCCACGTTAAAGGAGCTCTGTGGATAACAGAAGAACAGTCACACATACTGGTATGTACAATCACAAATACACATAAGAGAGCGCAGAAAGCAAAGCCTGGCAACTGTGTATAGCCGTATGTTACTACACCTCCAAAGCCTTGGCAGTTTTTAAAAAGAGCCTCATACTTTAAGTGTGATTTTAATCACAGCATGTATGATGCTGGTTTGACAAAGATGGTATTTCAGCAATTTTTTAGAGGCAAAGAAGAGAGCCAGAATTTTACTACAGCTGGCATGAAGAAACCAAACTGGACAATAATCTGAAACAGCTTTTTTTCTCCATTCATTATCACAGATTTATACTGCCTGGGTCTACTGACCATCTCCATTGCCTCTCAATACCATCCATGTGTCATTAGCTGCTGAGGAGCCAGGCAACACTTTGCCTCAAAGCAGAACAATAGCAGGCAAAGATTACCTTGCATGCAAGAAGCCACATGCTACTAAAAGACGCAGTGAAGCAGCGGCTGCTTTCATCACAACCACTCACAATATTAACAGTCACATGTAAACATAACTGACCAGCCAAAGGGTTTTATTTAAACTTGAATCTGTCTGTTAACTGCGCCGCTACCTCCTTAGAACTCATTGTAATGAGTGAATCGACTTTACAGCTAATATATAGAATAGAATAGAATAGAATAACCTTTATTGTCATTTGTAAACAGCACGGTACAATGCTGTTTACAAATTTGTACCACAAACAAAATTTCGTTCAATTTTTAAGGCAATCGGGCCACTGCAAACCTAGTGCGCCGCCAAGCCCCCTTCTTCGAAAAAGTTACAGTGAAAGGAATGCAAGCACATACATAAGACATCATACATTTTTGATACAAACTGCAGCCTGTGGTGTTGTTTGTTCATGGTCCATGCGAATGCCTGCTACAAACACTCAACAACAAGGGCTGCACTGGTGTTTGACCACAGTGTGCAGGTTGGGTCATGAAGTCTGCTGTGACCCTTATCATTTTCATCTACAACTGGATGAATAAGCCCAAACAGAACCGAATAATGACATACGTTCAAAATAGTCAGGCATCAAACTCTCAGCTGCTGGTGGTTACTCATAGTGTGTCAATGTTTATTATTTCACAAAAACTCTTGCTAAGAATTTTTGTTCCAACTTTAGGGAGCACATTTTAAAATTACACTCATGATTTTGCGCAAAGTAGTGAAAAATGTCAACTATTGCAACTTGGGTTGAGTGATTAATCTGATTTTTATGCTTGTTTACTTATTGTTTGTCGTACAATCTAATCAATATTGTCAGTGTACATCAAGTTGGTGTTTGTCGTTTGTTGACTTTAGCCCACTCCATGTCTAAACTCACAGTAGCACACTATTATAGCTGTAGACGAGCAGACGAGCTAGATGTGCTGAAGAACTTGGGAGCAAACATAAGGATTTAGATGAAAGCACTGACCCAAGTCCTCTCCACAGTAATCAGGGTACAGGCTGTTACCATGGATGGAGAGTTAGCTAACATCAACAAACGACTAGCACAACACAGACTCAACATAAGCTTCACATTAGCACACATACTCATATTGAACCTGTTTGAAAATGTTTTTTAATTATCCTCACATATAATGACAACTACTGTAATATTTTATAACGAACAAAAATCTGGATTTTTTGCTAGAAAAATGAACACATCATTGTGATCGTGATTGTAAATGTCTGTTGTAGGTTTTCAGCATCACCTTGGTAAATCCAGACTGTTGGATTACAACATCTATAGAACATCACATGGATGTTGTTTAAATCACTCAAACCTGGTCACTGACCATTTTCAGCAGAAAAGAGTTTTTGACACCTGTCAAGTTTGAGCTCTGAATTAGCAAAGACACTTTGAGCCACAGCCTCCACACACACCTGACATTAAAGTAGAAGGAGTGCTACTCCAGATTCTCCTTGATAGCGGAGCCAGTGTGATGCGTTCACTGCAGCACTAATGCACCTCTATGCTTCTACTGCTAAGCAGAGCCATGAGGAAATAAGCGATGACACAGCGATGGGTAACGAGCACTGCCTGTCATTTTGTGGCACTGTGTTACCATAGAAACAGACTTCCTAAAAAAGTTATTCTAAAAATATTGCACGATACACAAATCATTCTTTCTTTTAATTACTGTCAATAAAACCAACACATCTGTACATGTTGTTCACAACAAAAGACTAAGAAAGAGGTACTTTTTACATGAATAAACATATTATACAAAGCAAATCTTGAGTTTACTTTTATATTATCAGCAAATTAAAGTCTGTGTAAAGTAGAAATACATTTATATTCTGAGTTTGTCACACCACAGAAAAATGTTATAAACCGCTCAGTCAAATTTGAATGATGGAAAAAAATCGGTGACAATATAAAATGTTTCCAAATCATGAAAAAAATAAGCAGTACTATCTACTCTGTTCTGTGAGGTAAAATGAAAGGAGGGATGTAAGTGTCCACTGGTAAAGGCTGTCTAATAGCAAGGTAAAGGTAAAAATATGCTAAATACAGTACATTTTTTAAGTGAAAAGGTTTTGTCCACAGCAGTAGGCTACATACTACTTAGTTTCCGTGTCTGTGCGTCTCCGAACTGGGTTCATGTCGTCAGCCTCTCTCCAGTGTCAAATACCACTACCATCATTTCTCCCCAATTTCTGCTAGTTAATTTGACCATTTATGCAAGTTAACAATCTGCATTAGTGACTAGTATAACCTAGCTGAGTGAGAGAAGCGCTGTTATTGTTATTAGTTAGTTTTAGATCACGTTTAGGGGAGGGGTCATGCTAATTATGGCTCCAGAGCATCATGGAGCCACCAGTCATGACCCACCCAGAAATTGCTAAACATAAAACTGAAATATATTCTAGCAGTCTAATTCCTCAGCTGAGTACTACATAGTCACATTTGCAGCCACTATTTTCTAACATGTGTGAAGTATTTAGAAACAAATCTCTGAATTTACTTTACACAGACTTTAAAGTGTTAAATAAAATATACTGATGAAACAGGGAAATAAAAAGCCTATCTCTAACTTCAAAAAGTGCCTGATTGTCTCCTTGGATGAGTTGGGGGAAAGCTCTTGTGCTTTGTAAATGACAGGCCTACAGAAGCTTCAGAAGCTGACCTAAAGCTCACTCTTCACTAATCACATACATCAAACTGCTCTTCATCCCCAGCCTCCTCCTCTCCCTCAGGACAGAGATAGTCACAGAAAAACAGACTCTGTTAGTGTCACAAAAAGACTGCAGCACCCACAATGCATCTGAGCACAAGTACCTTATTATGCTAATGTACAAATCTCAGAGCCACTGGTGGGAAGACACAAAGATTAAAACCATGAACTGATTATCAAACTGATGATATTTTATTTTATTTGGAGTCTTATTTGGTTTAAAGGGTACTTACATTTGGAAGTTCAGAGTCTGCCTTCCTGTAGGAGAGCAGTCTGTAGGTGGTCAGATTGTTTTCAAAGCTCCTGCAGAGGACATGTATGGATGTATGAGAGTGCGATGTTCAGCACATAAAGATGAAACATCTTTTTTCTTGCCTTAATTTATCTAAATTAAGGCAAAATACATCTAAGAAATGTAACAGATACAGCATTTTATCACATTAAACTGGTATGAATTTGAATACAACTTAAAACCAAAATACCCGCCACGCAGCCTCACTGCCTCATCAAACTTCTTTTCGTCCATGGCCTTCTGCACCTCTTGAGTCTGATGAGAACATACATATGAGCAACCTCATTTTCTGTACTTGACGCTGTGCACATTGAGCACTGTGAGACCTCTGTCTGTCACTCTGAGTGTCTCTTACCATCTGAACACACTCCATCAGTGGCAGTCGAACGGCCTGGTTCCCAACCAGAGACACGACGCAGGCTGGAGTGGTGGCAGACGCCTCCAGTAATGCCAGCACTGCCTCCACACCCATACGACTGGCCTGCAGGGGTCAGAGCATCAAAGGACATTTATATATTACACTAAAAGCTAAATAAAGATCCCTGTAATGTCAGAAAATGTCTAGGCTTAAAGCCTCACTCCACACCTATAGTTTACATTTTATTTCTTTGTGAGTGTTAAGAAATGAATCATGACTTACGAGGATCCTGTCAAAGGCTGAGGGCGTCCCACCTCTCTGCACGTGGCCCAGGATGGTGACCCTGGTGTCAAAACCTAAGCAGCGCACTACCAGCTGCATATGAAGGGGCAACAAAGTGGATGAAAGATATATAGTAAGGAGACATAGAAAAGGCACACGATGTTCCCTAAAATGTACTGTATATGTCACTATTCTGATTAAACTAGATGTTAACTGATTCAAAATGGTACATATACTATGTGAGCAAATCACAGAAAACACATCTATTCAATATATCTAATAAATGTGAACAAATTTCATGCATAAAACAAACAGAAGGAGAAAACATGCAAAACATCTCCTGTCATGTTAGCGAGCGCGACATAGTGTGCATGCAGAAGTGAACGTGCAGAGTTCAAATAAAGGTGCAAGAGAACATGAGATGTAATCAAGTCTAAACTAAAAGGGTATACGGGAAAAAAAGACAAAAAGAAGTGCAGATTGTATAAAAAAGCAAACATGCATTTAACATGTACAAATGTGACATGAACCTTAGTGCTGTGTCTCATCCTGATGGAAACCAACATCAAACCATAAAGGAACAAAAATCCATGCTTCTGAAGGGGAGTTTGTGGATCCGTGATGTGACCGGGTTTATCCACCGTGCCGTACTTACATCCTTGATATAATCAGGAGTGATCGCCTTGTTGTGGGAATCTATAGCGCCCTCCGCTACAATAATAATGTTCAGCCTTTTCTTATCGGCGCGGTTCTAGAGGGATATACAGAAGCACAAGCATTTTGAAAACATGACAGAAAACGTTTTGCATTCCCAAAAGCCGGACCTGCTAATGGACGATAGTGTCAAACAAAATACTGAACCATGCCATTTGAAGGGTTTTGTGAAGTTTAGTTAACTGTCTTTCTTTACCAGGAACTTGCCACATTGTAGAAAAAGTTTAATATTTGCATTAGACTTGGTCACTTTGTGGTGACACTGCCCGGTCATTTAAAATGTGATATCTCAAAATGTCTTCAAATTTGTCACAAATGTTCACTCCGACTCAAGGATGAACTAAAAATATTTTGATGGCCAAAGGTCAAAGGTCAAGGTAATTGTAACCTCATGTCTGTCCATTCTTATAAGATATCCCAGTAACACCTTGAGGGATTTCTTTTCTAATTTGGCACAAACGTTCACTTGGACTCAAGGACGAACTGATTCAATTTTGGTGGCCAAAGGTCAATGTCATTGTGACCTCTCAAAACACATTTTTGGCCATAACTAATAGTAATTGAGAGAACTGCATGAACAGATTATAATGCATCTTAATAACTGTTTTTGTTACAAACACAACAGGTTGTATTAGCGTTCTACCCTCTTTTCTAAATATGGTCACCTCCTGGCTTCAAAACACCTAGATGGTGAAGACTAAATGGGTGATGTCCCGGTGGATACACCACCTTCTTTGATTTTTGCTAGTGGTTTGTCATCTTCTTCCATGGTTTTAAAGACACAATGGCTGATGAGAAAATGGGCCCATATCTCTAATTGTCAAAATCTGCAGTAAAAGACAGTCTCAAATACTTCCATATGGAATGAAGTTGCTGCTCTCAGTCATATAATCATAATATGACCTGATGAAGAACAGTCACTACTCTTCTGTTCTTTTGATATGCTATTGAGTCTGACCATTTGGAAGCAACACCTTGATAATCCAGACTTTGTCTCCTCTGCATGTCAGACCTCTTGGTCTCATCACCTTGACCCTTAATCATCTCATTGTCATTTGAGAACACTGCTGTCACTACATCCCATCTCCTCACTTCCTTGGACTCATCTGTATAAATATCCTATGTAGCTTTTTCACACACTTTGTGCGGCTCTGGGAAAGCCCACCCGGTATATTATATTTAATAAACACTCCACCACAGCAAAACATATGGTCCTCTGATAATGATAATCTTTCCTCAACAGATCGCTCAGCTTTGAGTGTTGTGTAAAATAATCAGAATTTTTCTCAGAATGTGGCAAGTGTCCCAGCAACAAGGAAAATCAGCGCAATCATCTCTACATGTCGTTTCTATTTTTGCGTTTCAAACACACTGGTATCGGTATCCACCAGCTCATCCAGCTTCTGGTCTCCCCTCTGCATCAGTGTGAGCTCATCTCTACTCACATCCTTCACAGAGTCAGAGGTAATAGGTTGTCCTTGTCTGTCAATGGCTCCTTCAGCAACTATGATAATATTCAACCTGGAACCTCGCGATCGGCTCTGGACAGTAACAAAACACACTCTGCAGGGTGAGTCTACTAGAAATCAATCAGTCAGCATTACATCATTAGAATAGTTGAATGCTGTGTTGATGATACACAGCATGTTGAAGTAGAAAAGTTGTAAAGCACCATGTGATGATGTTAGTTGACATTTAAGTTCAGTTTAGTTTTCGGTCCAAGAGGAGGAGGCTGGTGCAGTGGACAGCACATTGGCCTTCCAGTTGTACACTTGAGATTGCATTTAAAGGTTGTGAGTTTGAGCCCCGCCAGAGCTTATATTTTTAAAGGAGACATGTATCTCATACTCTAATGATACAAGTAGAATTTTTGTAAAAGCACCATGTGACAATGTCAGGTGATGTTTTAAATGCACCAGTAACTGGATCTGCTGGGGAATGGACAGCGCATTAGACTTCTAGTCAACCACTTGACATATGATTCAAATGTTATGGGTTTGAGTCCCACCAGAGTGGCAGTTTAAGTTATCCACATGACTAATCTGTGTGACAGTACTTATAGTTTAAATTTAAGATTAGGTTTGTGTTTATAAAAGGGACTGAACTGCTAACAGCATGTATTGCTGTGTCTAAGGCTGATTCAACAACTGAACCCAATCTGAACTCGTTTTAAGTCCGACTTCATGACTTTACTGTGTCAGCAAAACACCTTACACAATGTTCGGTTCTGTTAAAGTGGACAAACTGAACACTTTCAGTGCTGACAGACTATTTAAACGTTGTGGGTTCAAGTCCCACAAAACCTATGTTTTCAACAGAACCATGCATCTGATAGGTTCAGCTAACTTGAGTGTGTCTCAAGTTCTGAGAAGGTACTCTGAGGTGCATCGGAGAGCATGACTTCTAGTCAAGCAGTTGAGATTTGATAGAAAGGTGGTGACTTAAAGTCACACCAGAGTTGGATTTCAACATGTTAATAACACTGTTTTTACTTTCTGAACAAGAATGTTCATTACCAGCTGATACACATCACATTCAAAGTAGAAACGCTGTAAAAGCACCGTGTGACAATGTCAAATGATGTTTTCCATATGACATTAAGTGGCTCTGTGGCGCAATGGACAGCGCGTTGGACTTCTAGTTGTACATGAGATGTGATTCAAAGGTTGTGGGTTCGAATCCCACCAGAGTTGATATTATATCTAAGGAAATACTGCACATGAATATTACTGCTGCACATTTCAACTTTCACCTTTTGATGAATAGTGTTTACAAGTTTCTAAACTCATGAGGTGGCAGCTTGTGTTTGTGTTCAAAACAGTCTGTTTTTTTCAACTTTGCAGTAAAATGTGGTGTAAGCACAAAGTGAAACATCTTTCTGAAAAACAAGAGGTCACTGGGTTCTTCACCTGAACCTTTTTTTGCCTCCTGTAGAATAATGTTAATTACCAGCTGATGATGCACATCACGTTCAAAGTAGAAATGCTGTAAAGGCACGGTGTGACAATGTCAGGTGATGTTTTCAGTGTGCTATTAAGACAGAGCTTTAGACTTCTAGGTGAACACATGAAATGTCATTCAAAGGTTGTGGGTTCGAGTCCCACCAGAATAGGTAGTTTTAGACGGTATAGCCAGCCACTAATTGGTGTGAATTTTATTTCAGAATCTAAACTAAAAACAAGGTTTTGGCACAAATATTGATTTATTACTTGAAATTGTGTCACTAGTGACTTTTAATGGACTGCAGACAAACACCAAATTTGTATTTTCTTAGCAAAACTCTGAAGTTCAGAAAGCATTCATACTACACATTTTTTTTTATTATTTATTCACAATGTTTTAAAATACTGAAATATTTTTAAACTGTGGTAAATTATACACTGCAATTACCACAGTATGTATGTATGTATGTATGTGAGTACATATGTTTGCTAATTGCACACATAGTGCTGGTTCAAAAGCAGTGTGGGTGATCATGTGTATTACCTCAGACAGTTTCTGACACATGTTGTCCTCCCATCCGTCCTCAGGAGGCATTTCAGGAATAAACACCCAGTCTGCTCCACATGCCAGAGCACTGACCAGGGCCAGATACCTGCACACATGTTTAAAAGACACATTACTTCAATACAGTAGCTATTTGTTATAAAACAGTATAGCTACACAAACTGGACTGACACACACATGTGGCTTTTACTTATCAATATTTTCTATAATATTTCCAAACGTACAAAACATTAAATATGGGTAACTGAGACATGACTTGTTCAATTCAGATGATGTCTTCTAAAATAACATTGTATAGTACTGTAGAGCAGAGATCATCAACTTATGGAAAACTCCCACTTGTGGTAGGGTGCCATCATGCTCATTCAGGTGTACCTCGTAAAACCCAGAAATTTACATAACATTCTACAGCAAAGGTGTCTTCGTGGTGCATTCAGTGATAATTTTCAAGTTGTTTTACTGCAACATTTTGCAATAATTAAATAAATTAAAAGTCACACCCAGTATTGACACATTTTGACCAGTGGATTTGGTTCATCATTTGGCCAATAAGCCAAAAAATACTGGGATTTTTTTTCAAAGCATTTACAACTACAATTCAGCTGCAGCCATTATATGCAATGGAGTATCTGATTATGTGCCACATAGACATTAAGGAAGATTGAAAATAAATTTCAAAGAAAATGAGTAATGGGCCTTTTAATTCCATCTGATATTGTTTGTTTATTAACTGGCCCTTCTGTCATTTTGGAGAAATGACCCCAAGGCAAAGGAGTACATCCTGTGAGTCAGACTAACATATAGTTAACGTTGTAGAAGGGTCTATTTAAATCATAAGTAGTTCTGCTGCCTAAACTTAACTAAACACACTGAAAACATATAAATAATACATAATAAAAAAATAGAAAACCCTTTGTTGCATGTAGACACTGAACCTCAGCTTCCTCAGGTGCAAATAGACACTGTTTAAATATGTACATTTAAAATGGATTTGACTGGGTTTCACAGTTGTTGTTGGTTGTTTTTTGTGATTCATTTTTGTAATCTCAGAGCGAAGTGCCTACCCGCAGTGTCTGCCCATGACCTCCAGTACAAATGTCCTCTGGTGGCTGAAAAGAAGTGAAAGCAGAAGGAACGTCAGATACAAGAAAAAGCACTTATCACTAAACCCAGCAGTCAGTCACACTCACACAAATCTTCACCAGGAGCATAACCATATTTAAAGTGAACATGCCATTAAGAAAAAATGTTTCTAGTGTAAAATTTTGTTTTCTTATAGTGTTTTCTTCTAAAGACACATTTGTCAGGTAATTATCTTCTAAAGTTTTGTCAAAATGTCTTTCTGATGTGCTCTGTACCATCTTGTCTCATCTTGTCATAATGCATTTTGTCAGGTGTCGAGCTGTCTAATCGTCTCACCTCTGAGCCGTGGTCATGATGGCATCCACCACCTCGATGATCCTGTGCAGGGCTGAGTCTGTGCCAATGGTCATGTCGGTGCCGCAGAAGTCGTTGTCGATGGATCCCACCATGCCGACGATGTGGAGCTCTGAGTTGCTGCGAGCTGCCTCCTCATCAATCAGACCTGCACAACGAGAAAGGAAACAACTTCAACACTGATGCCATAGTCTTGCTCTGCTGTGATTGGTTGTTACATTTTTTGCTGCTACAGCCAATGGCTTATGGAAAATGGCTAATGTTAATGGAGTTACTGTTTTTCTGCCTCTCTGGCCATATCTGACTAAACACTTACACAATGAAGCGTGAATCTGTAATTACATATTGCTGTTCAAATTCTGTCAGACATGACTCTATTGCTCAACACAGAAGCTTGAAAAAGTGGATTCACTTTTCCACAGCAGCGTAAGAAGGCATCAAGATAGATTCAGCTCCCGTTGCTTTAATTTCCCAACTCAATCAGGATTGTCTTTAAATGCATCTCTTCTCACATGACATCTTTCCAACCAATCATGCTCATTGTGATGATGAATGCTCAACTCACAAGCACAGCTATTCTCAACAATCCTCTGTATTAATAAACAACCAATTTTCCTCAAAATAGGATCATGTTAAGCCTCTAGCACAAACATTTCCCATCTGAAAATGCTGCTTGGGCTGATCCGTTGTAGCGCTGACCTTTCTCCAACTGTACAAATAAACCTAGTGTGGTGAGTGTCACCTTGCTGGAGGAGCTCCTCCAACAGGCCGCTCCACTCCTCTCTGAACAGGTTGGCTCCAGTTAGACTGCCGTCTCCACCGATCACACACAGGTTGTTGATGCTCTTCTGAACCAGGTTGTGGGCAGCTTTCAGACGGCCCTCGTGGGTACGGAACTCCTTACAGCGAGCACTGCCGATGACTGTGCCGCCCTGAAGGAAGCATAAATCAAAAGCACATCATTTTGTCTCAGCATTCATCTGCTGCTGTTTTTTTATGCTGCCATCTGAACATCATGTTAAAATACTCTAATCTTTTCAACAGCTCATCACAGATTCAAATAATCTTTGTGTCATTTTTCAGGGCAATGTGGCTCATTAAATGTTACTTATATGCGATGTAAATGTTAATCAGTTGTTGCACTAAATACAAGCCTCTTTAGATCAATCGAGGTGCAGACAAAGATAGTCTGATTATGACGAACATTGCAAAGTTGTAATTCAATCAAAGCCTCATTTGGCTCGCAGCTAAAAGATTTGTTGCTGAGTCACGTTAACTGATCATCATCTCTCTTGTCATAGAAGTCCACCAACACAGCAGATACTCCACTGTGTTGGCAGCAGAGCAGATAGTGAAAAACTACTCACAAAGCATTCAACATATACAGTGCAAAGCATTTCATGATGCAAAAAACTGACACAGGTTTTATTTAGACCTGATACATGACCTGAAACAGAAAGTCCTGCTCACCACTTGTAACATGCTGGAGACGCTTTCCCACCTTGCCTCTTTAATGTTGTCACCACCATCCACCATGCCCTGGTAGCCCTGAGAGGAAAAAACATAAATAGTTAGTAAAAATAACAAGTCATTTATTGGCAACTATTCTGATAGAAGGTTAATTGTTTGTAAAATCTTAACTTGTTAACTCCAGCTTCTCAATTGTGAGCTTTTTTTTATTTATAGGTTCAATATAATATGTAAGATTTGCACATGCACGTATGCTTACGTAATGTTTTAGCTAACTCTATCTCTAAGCTAACTGTCTTGGTTGCCTACATCCATGATAACAGCCTGTACACTGATTTCTACTGTATGTAGAGGACTCTGATCTTTTAACTGTTTAATTGAATTTTATAGAAAAAGAAATACAACACAAAAAGAAACTAAGCAAATCATTAGAGATTAGAGATTTCCCTCCACAAGTTCAGTGTCGTTGTTTGAGGCTCTTTCCACCATCTAACATCTCAACTTGGCACAAGGTATTGAACTAGTTATTTGGATGGGAATAGTAAAAATACATACATGATATGACAAAGTTAAGTGTAATGCTGAAATCTGAATGCAAATAAACATTCATAACTATTACAAAACCTGCTCTTGGGAGCCATAAGTGACCATATTTGGCACTGTCTCCTCCCACTGTGCAAAAATGAAGCCAAAATCCAGTTACAGGAGCTGCCATGTTGGCTTTGTGATGCAATTTGGAGCCTGCACAGTAGAGACATGGAGACACACAGGACATAGACCAGGACATAGACCGGGGTCATGTGATATGTGGAGAGAGAAGCTGGACGAAAGAGGGAGAGAGCACTGGTGACCATGTGAGGTGAATGCAGACAGCTAGCATTGATAGTGAGACTGAAGATGTGAAATAAATCTTCATTTTTTGATTGTTGTTATGATTATTATGATTGTTATGTTCTAAATCACCTTGGATACACACCCAGAGGCAGCACATGCAGGCATGATATGACAGAGAATGGACAGATAGCTAGTTAGCTAGCAGCTTGTAGCTTGTAGCCAATGCTAATGAGCTAAATCAACTGTTTTTTTTTTAATGATTGGTTTACAAAATATAAAAAATCTAGTGATGCACAATATTGGATTTTGGCCGATATCCATATGCCGATATTTTCAAACTCATTTTGGCCAATACCAATGCCATACCGATGTATATACATATCTGTTGTTATTCCACTGGTGAAAAGAACACCAAGTCTCTTCTACTTTAGAATGAAGCTATTACTCTTACTAGTTGTTGATGCAGACATAGACAAGAAAAACAGCATTTGATTCTACCATAAATGTATTGTTTTACAAATGACATTCATTCCTGAAAAGTAAGAAAATTATTTCAACTTGAAGTGGGAGGAAGGAAATTAAAATATATGAGAGTGCCAGATACTATTTTTACCTAAGGCAGTGATAGTAAAATTAACAGAAAAACAAACTCAAACAAACTAGCCATTTTCTGAGCCACAAACAGCTCTGTAACAACAGTGAGGGTTGAGTGTTTTACCCCTCCTCGTATCACTGGTGCTTTACAAGGATGGTAAATAGTAAGTTTGCTATACTTCAAAATACCTCCAAACAGCCGACATGGTGAGGCTTGTTTCTGCTGCTCATTAGATGTTCACGGTCGCCATGTGCGCATAGTTAATATGTTACCATATCGGCCAGGCTCATCAGCAGAAATTTTATATCTGCAGATACCAATAATGATCTTTTTAGGCTATTATCAGCTGATATTGGGCAATATTATTGTGCATCCCTAAAAAAATCCATAGCTTTATCACACCCAATTCAAACCCAATATCAAAAAGTTTACAAAAACTTTTTTTGATGTTCACTATTGTGTACATAAGACACTAAATTACTACTTAGAAGGTTATAGTGCATTTAGTTTCCCAGAGGCTTTAATACTTTAAATGCAAATGTATCTATCTGCGGCACTAGTTTTTTGTTCCCAAGGACCCTTGGTGACATGGGTAGTACACATTTTAATCATTCACTAATATATTCCAAAACGTCTCTCTAAATAGGAAAAACCATGGAACATTCCCATACTGTATGAACTATTTGCCTTGTTCTATTTCTAGTGATTCCCTTTTTTAAGTCTTGTCAGGTTGAAACACTACGAGATCTTTTCACTTTACAGAATATGTTTGGCTTATGGGTTGTTTGTTGGATAAAATAAAACGGTGAAATAAGCCCCTCTCAGCTCTGGGAAATCAGGAGAGGCATTTGCCTATTTTCTGGCACTAGAAAAAAGGATTCAACCTGGACAAGCTGCCAGCAGCACTAGTACACATCCAGACCACCATTCCCACTCACATCCTCACAGACGCTGACAGACATAATACAGACTAGATGATCACTGGTTGACATCCAGTATTATTAGTGAGTATAATACTGTGTGTGGTGTGTTGCATCTTTGCTGTTTTCAGTCTTTAAACATCTCCCTCTTTAAATGCATTCATTTTAAAGTGAAACAACCAGCAGCAGCATAAAAACCTGGTGGTACTCAGCAGTCATTACTCTCAGCCCAGACATGGTTATTTTAGTCTGATGGGGACAGTGGTGCAGCTGCCGAAGGATGAAGCCTGCCTCTGGTAATCCAATTACAGTATATGCACACTGAGACCAGATAGTCTTTATCTGACCCTATCACTGGCAGCATGCCTATTAAATCTGTACTGTATTCAACAACTGTTGTTGCTTGTCTTTCCAATATTTAATGTGTATGTTCACTCTCTACTTGAAAAGTTAAGATTAATTTATGATGGAGTCGTCATCATGTGATCATGGTCTGGGATACAACAAAAACACAGGACATTTAATGTTATTTTGTTCATTATCCCAGTGTGATTGTGGCTTAAACTTCCAAGTCCTAATACTTTTACTGTGAAATTACTGTTACTAATATTTTAGCTGCTAACTAAAAGCTTTGAAGGTGTGTATGAAATTGAAATGAAATTGCTGCTTCCTGCAGCTTTAATAGTGCTTTAAAATCTCATATTTTCAGGAACACTTCAACTGAACAACCAA
>JAPQRN010000010.1:19763690-19783322 GCA_037367275.1 Coranthus polyacanthus
TTATTACCACTATTTAGATGTTTTTACACCGAAGCACACTGCACTACTTTCCACCACTGTTTGCACTTTTGGGTGCGGGCCACGGGGGCTGCAGCCAAACACTGGCGAACCACAGCAGACAATCACTTCATATAAATGTTTAATTAAACCAGAGGAGTGTTATATGTGGAAACCGCAGTGAGAAAAATGGAAAAAATGAGCACAAGGCATTTGTGTTAGAATTTTCACCCAAGTTCATTGACACAATTTGTCTCATGGCTGCTGTTACTTGGTAAATTAAGAGAATAAGTTTGTTTTCCACTGAATTCATAATTTACCACATGGAGTTTTGGGGGTTTTTTTGGTTTTTTTTTTTTTTACCCATTTTGAGTTGACATCACAGGAGTTGGTGTGGTTGCTTTGGTTAACACCTGTTGACACACATATGTACTTTTACTCACTCACTTTTACTGTTTAAATTTGAGGTATTTGTACTATATTAGTAGTCTCAGAAGCAAATAGCAAATATTGTCATTTTTACTGCACTACATTTGTTTGAAAGCTTTTGTTATCTTTCAGATACTGTTTTTCATTCCTTTCCTGTCCACTGAAAACAAAAATTACAAATGTAACTTTGGCTCTGTGAAATCCTGGATGACAGCCAGTGGCAGTAAACAAAGTGGATGTGTCTCCTGTGTGTGCGCCATCACTATAAATACCATACTTCCGGCCACTCAGACTCTTGTTGCCCTGAAGGGTTCCGAGTGACCGATATGACTGGCAGTCATCCAGGCTTTTGCAGAACCATAGTTCTTTCTCATTCCCTCCTGCCTGCCAGTGGCAGTAAACGAAGTGGATGACTCATACCAGTAGTGTCACAGGGATCTGATACTCACCTACTGGTCACTTGTAGAAGCCAGTGGCAGAATGTCAGATGCTAAGGTGGGTACCTCCCCTAGCAAAATCCCCTCATTGCCACCCAGGATGTAGCCACACCCCTGGTAGAATGACAGATGACATCTGAGGAAGCAGGTTCACCTGCCACATCATAAGCTTGCTTGATCGTGTCAACAATCCAATGGGACAGCCTTTGTTTAGCCAGTGCCTGTCCCTTATTCTTTCCACCATCCAACACATGAACACTTGCTCCGATCATCTAAAGCTCTGTGTTGCATCAATGTACAGCTGTGACACCCAGTAATGTGCACGACTGGTCTACCATTGGTGTGGCCATGGTTTATGGATATAGCTGCCACATGAACCTTCAAGGTTGAGGGAGCCTGGCCAGCTTCAAAAAGATACTGCAAGTATTGCAATATGTCTTACAAAGGGCAAGCGACTGGGTCCAACCCCCTGTCCCTGCACCATAAAGGAAATGTAGTCCAGCAGTTGCTATACACCACCATAGTGGAGGGAGCCCTTGAATTCCACAAGGTCTCAGAAACCGAGGGCTCCAGATCACTCAGGAGTGGCCTCAATGGCCCCACCCAGAGATGAAGAAAGCTCAAGTATGGATGCCACACCTTCCCATTCAACAGACTGAGGTGTGTGAAGTGTGGGAAACCATATCCTTAATGGCCAAGGTGTTGGCAAGAGTGTCCATTCCTAGTGGACCACTGGAGAAAACCACAGGGGACAATGTGTGGTATACTCTGAGGTGAGCAGGTTCTCATGGGCTTCCCCATACTGTTTCCAAATCATCCGCACCACCTGAACATGCAACGTGCATTCCCCACGGGGCAGCCTCTGGTGTAGAGGTGATCTGCCACACAATTTACTCTGCCTGTAAGGTACATCACCCTCAAGGAGGCTAGTCAAGGATAAACCCATGTCAGCAGGCCCCTCCTTGATGGCTGACACGAAAGACTGCCGAGGTGTTGTCTATCCGAAAAAGCACATGCATACGCTTCAGAAAGGGCAAGGAGTTCTTCAGCGCCAAATAGACAGTACAAAGTTTTAGGACATTGATGTGTTGCCCTCCCCATTGAGGGCTCCGCACTCTTTGGACTGACCACTGCTGAGTGACTCTGACCTTGACCCATTTGTGAGGGTCCATGTGTAGATGCAACAGCCCCAGGGGTGTGACTGCTGTGGCTGCTGTTAGCATCCCCAGCAAGCTGAACCATGTATGGATGGACACCCTCACCCTGAGGTTGGCAGTAGGGCCTGAGTCCTTTCCACCCACTCCACAGCATTGACACGGAATCCAGGGACAAGCCAATAAAGCTTGTTTGCTCTGTGGGATGCAACAAACACTTCTCCCAGTTCACAGACATGCCCAATGCCTCAATATGAGTGAGGTCCTTGGATGTTGCTTGCTCTGCCTGTCTAAATGAGGGTGCACAGGGGGAGAGGCTGAATGGAAGAACAGCAAACTGGTAGACCTGATCTCGAAAAGTAAAACGGAGAAACGTCCTGTGTTCTGGGTCAATGGGGACATGATAGTAGGTGCCCTTGAGATCTATGGAGGTGAACCACTCCCCAGAGTGATCATCTGCAGGATGTCGATTGTACCAAAGCACCCGAAACAGCAGCACCTTCAGATACCTGTTCAACCTCCTTAGATCTAGAATAGTCCTGAGAGACGTGTCTTTTTTGGCATCAGAAAATATGTTGCGTAAAACCCATCAATCTGTGAATGTGCGTCTACTATAGTGATAACTTTATTTGTCCAGGAGTTTGGCTATCTCCTGTGACAAACAATGAGCCCTCATGAGGTCCATGACTGAGGTCACCTTGACCCCTCAGGGTGGTTTGGGCCCCGCAGTGCATTGTTTTTTAAATCCATGTGTCTTGAGAATGGGCTGCCCAGTATTCCAGGTGCAGCTGTGAAAATGTGGCCATTGCTGGCCCAAGGCCCTCAGCCTGTGGGATTTATTTTGTTCCTTAAATTGCTGTCTGGTGTAACTTCCATAATTTTCCCCTAGAGATCAACAAAGGCTAATTTTAAAGTAATTGAACTACTCTTTCCCTGTACCCCACCAGTAACACACCAGTAAATACAATTTAAGTATAGTTTCATGCTAGTACATACACTATGTACCTTTACTTAAATGTAATACGAAGTTTTCTTTGCCCTTCTGGCTGCCCTCAGGTTATTTATTTTTGTTATATTTCAATATACAACAGGACCATAGATGGACCTTGTGTTCCAGGTTGAAGCATTAAAAGCATTAAGAAAATGACATCCTGCAAAAGGACACATGGTGATTAGATTTCAATTTATGCCGCTTTTCAGTGGCAGAAGGTAAAAAATGTGTCATATTGAGTCAAACTGATTCATCCTCGTCAGCCTTCTTGGATGCAGAGAGAAACATGGGACAGGAGCTTATCCGCTGTTGTCTGCAGCTCGAGGCGATGCGAAGTGCGAGTATATCCTCTGAGGGTATATAGTGTCAGACTCAGACATACTTTATGTGTGTGTGAAAGTCCTACTTGGGTTACACTCTATAATCAGGCCACAGTGAGACAACCTGTGGAAAGTGACTATAGGATTACAACGAAATTTTAAACAGCCCATTAAAAGGTAACCAAGGGTTTAGTTACACACAAGTGAAAATGAAGAGTCTGATTATAATTGATGTTGATGCCTGCTGATTAATTTGACTCTAATTAAAGTACAGCGGAAAGAAAGAGGTGTTTATTTATGTATGGACTCATTTGGAGTTTCTGTGTTCTCCATAGGTCCATAAAACATTCATTATTTCAATAGTCTTCTGGTGTGCACTCCCCCTCCAAAAAGAAAAAAAAAGTCTGATCACAGATTTCCAATTGCTTTCTCGTCTCCTCATCTTCCTCGCACACCGTCTGCTTGTGAAGAGCGACTTGTCTCCATCAGCTGGGAACCTCTACCGGCGGCTTTGTCCACGTCTGTCAGCAGAGGAGGAGGGTTTCAGGGAGCAGAGAGGTCATCATCACTCAGGCATCCTCTTACTGGGGCTCGCTGGACTGAAGCCTGGGAACCAGTCCGACATTGACCGTTCTCATCAAGCAAATGGACGCGGGTATCCTGCACCTGAAATCAGAGCCCTGCCTCACAGCGTGGTGTTCGGTATTTTTAGACAAAGGCTCAGTGAGGAAAGTTTGTGCTCTTTTGTCTTTTCTGTGCACATTATACTGCAGTACTACTGAGTTAAAAAATATTGAACCAAAAAACTGTTATAACCAGTGGAAGAATACAGTTGAGTACTTTAGCATCCATCCTCCTTACTGCCATCAGACTCACCCACCCCCACAGTAAAACGACTTTTCACATGTGCAATATGTGGCTGTTTAGATATTTATATTTTTGATAAGAAATTAACATCTGGTACATTGTTATATTATTCATCATGAGTGTGTTTTTATGTCTGCTGTTGTAACATAAGTACGTTCCTCAAGGATCAGTAAAGTTTTTCTGTTTTTGATGATCGCTGTTGTCATGGTAACATTAATAAATACATGTTTAGGCCATTGAAACGGGTTCTGAATAAAAGAAATAGCAGTCTCCTGTGTTATGTCCAAGGCTATAACAACATTGCTGGACTTCCTCTGTTGCTTTTGTTGTCACCTAAATGTCAAAATGTGATGTTTTGTGCAAGGACTGTTAGATTTTACCTGGCAACAAAATATAAATCTGTGTGTACTTGTAAACGCCCCAGGTATATGTAGGCTAACATGGTTCCATAAATCGACTCGCTGTTTGACAAGATCAAGTTGCTGCACTTTTTATCCATATAGTCTGCTGAATCTCAGATCTTGCAGGTTGCTTAGTGACGCTAACTTGTCCCTTTTTCAGTAAGCATGTTAAACCATTTACTAATGAGCTGTTACCATTTATAGCTGAAAGGGAGCCTTACAGTAAAGTGTAAAATGCAACATCACCAAAGCTTTCGTGTATGAATGAAGTGTATGAATGAAGTGTATGAATGAAGTGTATGAATCAGTTCATTATTCTAAGGAAATGTTTTGAGTATTAAGATATCCTGATGCTGGTTAAATGCTAGTAACATCTTAATAAGTCTCTGATGAAACAGACAGCTATAAATGCTGCTGGTGGTGGAAATGAAAGACGCTCAGCAACCAATCAGATCTGAACCTTAACTGTAACTATTATGTGTGATCACTATTTACCAAGCAACAGGTTACTATGGCCCTCTTTCTAATGTGTCAAGATTTATGAAGCATTTGCAATTACGTAAGAACCTACTTATAAATACATAGGATACACTTATTGTAAAGTGCTGCCTTCAACAATTTTCTAAAATACAATTAAAACTAAAATCTGTGATTTGTTTAAATGACAAAAGTATAAATAAAAGATTTCCAGTATTTTCACAATTTAGATTTTGACACGTTTACTACACGTTACATCAGTTTGTTTGTTTTTTTACACTTTTTTTCTTTGCGAACTAAGGACACTGATTGTTGCATTTTCACACATGTGATTTTTGTCCATTCTTGCTGTTTACAACTAAGACTTAAGCTGCTCAACAGTCTGTGATGGTCATTGTCAGACTGTCCTCTTCATGATGTCCTTACATTTTTAATAGGAGACAGATGTGGATTCTGCAGGCAGGAAAGTCCAGCTCATGCACTTTGTGACTATGAAGCCAAGCTGTTGTAACTCATGCAGAATGGGGCCTGGCTTTGTCCTGCTGAAATAACCACAGACTTCGGGGGAAAAGATGTCAACTTGATGTCAGCTTATGTCCCTGTAAAATTCAATCTATGCCTTCACATCGATGGTGCCTTCACACATATCCAGGTCAGACATGTGGACACTGATGCAGCCTCAGACCATCACAGATGCTGCTTTTGCACTTTTCACTGATAGCAGGCTGGATGGTCTTTTTCATCTTTTACATGTAGGTTTTAGTTTTTCCTGAGGACAAGCTTAAATGTGGACTCATCTGACCGCAGCACATGTTTCTGCTGTTTTTCAGCCCATCTGAGATGACCCAGAGAGCTTGACGGCGTTTCTAGACATAATTAATACGGGGCTTCTTTATTTGGGAACTGAAGGAAGTTACCAAATAAAGAACTATTTGCACTGTTTGAATTGCATATTATAAGTCAACTGCAAAAGTAAGAATAAACTGCTAAATATTCACATATAGTGCCAGGTGGAGGGTAAAGTTGTCTTCTGACATTAGATCTACTATACAAAGCTGACAGAGCCACCCGAGAAATGAATGTAAAAAAGAATTTTGATCGTCGAGGCGACGTGTTACCTTCCTCTGCTTTCCTGAGCCAGATAGCTCCTTATCTCATCCAAAAAGGTGTTGGAGTATCATCTTCGGTCTCTTAATCATCCAGAGGTAATTTCAGATGCACGGTCTGCAGATGACCTTGACTTTCTCTTTCAAACACTCCTCAGAATTTAATCCCTGATGTGGCACTGTTAGAGTCAGAGGATTACTTTTTTATGCTCCGTTTGAAAAGATTTAAAGAGAAGAGGCAGCGAAAGAGGGAAAACAGAGGAGGATTTGGCGATAACCTGTGATGGAGTTATTGATTTGGTGAGAGGATCTGCTTCACACCTGGCAAGATTCAGGAGCAAATAACTGGGAGGTTTAATCAATGCATAGACAGCCAATCAAAGAAGTGAGGCTGTGCTTACCTGCTTAGAGGATTTATGTGTGTGTGTGTGTGTGCGTGTGCGTGCGTGCGCGCGTGCGTGCGTGCGTGCGTGCGTGCGTGCATGCGTGAATGCGTGCGTGGCGTTTTCATCAGCACGTGTTTATACTGAAATGGATTCATGCTTGTTTGTGTCTCAGCAATTACAGAAAGTGGATGTAAAATATGTTTGTGTTAGAAAAAAAAAGACAGATTGGTTTCTTGCATTTGTAAACAAGACTGACATCTTGGAAAGTTTCTATTTACTGAAGGTGTCATGTCATCTGGCGGGAAGGCAGTCGGCAGCTGAACTCAATTACAGGCTCCCCATACAGGCAGAGAAAGCACAAAGGCAGCATCTGAATAACATGATGGAGAAGACAGACAGGATGTTTTCTAGGCTTCTACCTCTTTCTCTGTTAATCCCAACCCTTCAGTACGAGCATAAAAAAACACTGACGAAAAGCAAATCTTTTCCAAAATGTATCCTCTCAAAGAATGTTAAATTGAAACACCTCTTTTTGCAGCTTTTTCACTTTGTCTATTTCTCCTTAATGTTGTGAAACAGCCTTACAGAATTTAGTTAAACCATTTTTTTTTTCTATTCGTATGTCCGCGCCTGTAACTCAAAATGACATTTTGACATGAAAATGTTTACACGAGGTAGTTTTCTGGCATATTCTCCTTTGAAGGATTCTTCACCATTGGCAGATTGGGCACTTTTTGACATTTTTGTAATTTTCTTGGAGTGAAGGCAGTTACTGCTCTGAAAAAAATAAAATAAAAATCAGACACAACGCGGCATGAGTACCTACCGACATGATCATTTTCTTTCTGATCCTGAAGACGACGCAGATGCATATTTTCATTTCTAAATCTGCCATATTTGATGGCCGTTCTTGCGCTGATAATAGAACTGACAGTTTTGACAGTGAAATCACATCCAAGTAACTTCAAAACAATTGATGATAGAAACATGAATCCAAATCCTGGGAGTATATCTTTTAAGGGCCAAGGATCTGATGCAGAATATATATGTATTATGCTTTTTCTTTGATGTTTACAAAGTTTGACAGAATAGGGTCAACTCCTGTCAAAGATTTTCTTTTCCTCAACAATGTCAAGAAGGTCAAAAAGGAGAAGGTCAGTATGGAAGACCACAGGTATGGAGTCACGGGGCGCAAAAAGGTCACGAGAAGGAAAAGAGGCTAAATAAGAATCCAAATGAATAAGTAAAGCACTGGAAAAAGCAGCAGGTAAATGAACACGCAAAAGGAACAGAGAGTTACTTTTTAAAATATCTAATTAAAACCTATGTCATCTGTTACTTCTTGTTTCAATTCCGCTTTTTATTGCCGATAAAAATGTCAATGCATTAAATACTATTTAGATATTAGATTTGTATTTTCGTCACCACACACAGTACACATTAGTACACACAATACACACAGAAAATATTAGTCATTTGGTGCCACTTGCAGCAAATCACATCAATTCTAATTTAAAGCTGGCAAAAAGTGTTGTATTTAGCACTGACTATTGAAATGCATCGAGCTGCTCCTGGAGAACAACTGACAAAAAAACACTCACTTAACTTAAACTGTCAGTCTGATGGAAACTAAACTAAAAAAGGGAATCTGAAGCACAAAAAAGGAGGTCAGCCACTTCTTTTAATCAATAATCATATGCATTTACATACATGGACAATGTAATATTCTGTATACTGTCTTTTTGTAAAGGACCAAATGTCGCTACAAAGTCATAACACCAAACCAGTAAATGTTATATAATGTTTTAGGTGAAGTTCTAGAGGTATAAACATAAGTGAGTGAGTTTCCAAGTCACATTGCCGTTTTTCCCGCCAAAAAGTATGTCCTTTTTGTTTTAAAAAAGAAGATTACTTTGACTTGACCCTGCTTTACCTTGTCTAGTCTAACTTTCAGAAAATCAGTTTGAATTTAACAGCATAATATTACGCCTCAGCAAATTAACTCGGAACAATAACAACCAAATGACTTCAAATTTCAGGGAATAGTTTACCGTGATGCCACCCCTCTACACCTGCAGAGCCAATTAATCATGCAAAAACATTTATCCACAAAGGAATTAGATCTGAAACATGATTTGATTCTTTCTGCACGAGGTAAGCTTTGCAACCCTGTTACAACACACATCTGTAATCAGGGGGCATTAAAGCAGTACGCAGCAAAAACTGACACACGTAGGAGTGTTACAGGGATATTATGTGATTAAATATCAATTCAAACAAAGTCATTTAGCTCTCTAATGACCCTACACACTGCTCACCAGATTGTGGCTCCACATCCTCCTTGAACCCGATCCTCCCAGGTTCTTCCTCTGTGGTGTTTGCATGTTTTCTCCACATCGGCTCTGATTTCATCCAACTGCTTTGGTTTCCTCCCACAGTCTGAAACATGCACAATTCATGAATTGCAGAGTGTAAGTTGCCTTTAGTGCATGAATGTTTTTTTTTTTTTTTTCCTCACTGTGTGACTGACACCTTTCACCCCAGGCATGCTGGGAGAGCCTCTAATCCTTTGTAAACCAGATCATGATTAAATTGAAAATAAATCATGTTTGTTTCTGGGTATTGTATCGTGTCTATTTTTAAGGAATCCCAGTATCCTAGAAATGCATTTATTGTTTATACAACTAAAGAGAGGAGACATTTAACATTTAATGTGTCCAAATACCTCATCTAATTAGTGAGGCACATGGATGGATCAAGGATTCCCACTGTCCCTCTTTTAAGGAAAAACCACATCAAACTCAAATTATTATTCATGCAGAGTACTTTTATTATGCACATGGCTGGAGGGGATTTTTAACATTTCCTCAGTCTATTGATAGATGTGATGTGATGTGGTCAGTGCTGAGGAGTAGTAAACTGAAGTACATGAAATTAAATGAGTAGTTTGTACTTTTTGCAGTAGCTTGCTGATAGTTCAACTACATTCATATTTACATAGTAATCCAAGAGGTTATTTTTTTTGCCATTTTTTTTGTGTGTTTAACCACTGAAAAGGCCATAAAAGGAGAGGAATGTTTTTTATTTTTTATCTTATTTGCTCATTGCTTCACACCCTTCTTCTTTCAAATCTATATCTTTATTGGATGTGTCCACAGTCTATCTCTATAACAAGGTGTTTTCATCCTTTGGGCGCAAGGATGAATTGAAGATTTTGGTGGCCAAAGGTCAAAGGTCA
Source organism: Coranthus polyacanthus (assembly GCA_037367275.1). Taxonomy (NCBI): domain Eukaryota; kingdom Metazoa; phylum Chordata; class Actinopteri; order Kurtiformes; family Apogonidae; genus Coranthus; species Coranthus polyacanthus. The sequence goes on from JAPQRN010000010.1 coordinate 19,773,494, forward strand.
TGTCTGCCATGTTCTTATAAATGCAATATCTCAGGGACACCTTGAGTCGTTCTTTTTTTTCAACACGGTCACTTGGATTAGATCACTGATTAGATTTGGTGGTCAAACGTCAAAGGTCATGGTCGTTGTGACCTCAGAAAACACGTTTTTGGCCATAGCTGCTAGAAATTGAGAGCACTACATGAACAGATTATGATGCAAGGATAGTAGACATGTCTGACTGAATGTAGTTCTTTTTTGACTTATTCTTCAGTCTGACTGATGGGCATTATATACAAAACCAAAGCTGACATGTCTTGCAGTGTCCTATAAATAATGCATTGTGACACTTTTTGCAATGAACTGAGTGGGATTTTTTTCGCTAACATGAGACTTTTTTCTGTGTGTGTGTTAGAACCAAATATATATCCTGGCTGTCCTGATCTTTCCTCCATGTTTTTGCTTTGTGGATTAGTTTTATAGAAACATAATTTCTGGGAGACAGGATTATATGGTTAAAGCAGGCAAAAAGAGCAAAAGAGAAAGTCCCCTGAAGAATCTACAGACATCACATTAGTTTGCTACTCTTCTATTCAGGTGAATCCAGCACATTGGGAACATGCACAATCCATCCAGCCCAGAGTTTATCTCTGTCTATGCCGTCATCTCACCAGCAGAGCAGATAACATACATTCAGATAGGACTCCTTGTGATAAACATCCTGACATTCTGCAAGCACAGCAGCCTATATGCAGTGTCTCTCTCATTTTATCAGCATGAGTGAAGAAATGATACATACTGATGCATACGCATAAAGACAATACAGCAGTGACGAATGCTTCGATTGTGAGCTTAAGTTAAATGTTCACATACAAAGCATATTTTCACATCATTATGGCCACGTTTTCACACAATTGCTGTTATAATGTACTATCCTTATTTCCTGAGTAAACACATTATAAAATGCATAGAAATTCTTGTACAATAGCAATAGTCATAAATAGTTAGAACCTAAGTTTCTTTGGATGTAGTCAGTTTTAATAAAGTTAAAAATTAAGTAAAAAATGTAGGCAAACATGTATTTCTTGTAGATTAATTACCATTAAAAATGCTCACTGCATAAGCGCCTACAGTGAAACAATGAGTTACAGAAGTGACAAATACACTATGTGTGAGAAATTAAATGTGCTTTTCAGAATAAACAGGAGGACTTGGCTGAAACTTGGCATCGCTGTCTCACTTAATTGGGTGATCATATAAAATGTTAACAGTACATTTTAGTCCTGGTACATTTGTAAATTGATTTTTAGGCTTCAGACCCTGAAGGGGTAAAACCCTATGAGTTTACGCCAATTTATTATTCATCATTATTTGTCATCTTGTGCTGCGTCTCAATTTGCTGTTAGCTGGAATGAGTTAGAAACATGAAACTTGGCTCAATGACTAGAAATGATGTGAATGCTTCCAAAAAACAGGAGCCCAATTAGCCTGATGGTGGCGCTGGAGTTGAAATTTGACAAATTACTCCAGCTCAGTGCTCAGCTCTTGGACCATAAATGTCTGCCATGATGGATTTTTTTGTCACAGTAACGTGACGTTTACTTTTTGGAATTTGATGGAATCAACACCAGATTTGGAAGCACTGCAGGACTGAACCACACAATTTTACTGCAGATGACCAAGAATCTTAGCCAAAGAAAGGACATTGCCCATAACTCCAGCTGCTTTAGCAGTCCTGATTATCTCTGTTGAGATGTCCTGACCTTCTGTTTATACACACCAAGTTCTGTTAACATCCAATAAAGGGTGGGCAAATGGTAATGCATATGTGTGCATAACTTATCGCATGGTTCATAACTCAAGTTGTACCTCAGAAATGTTAGAGTGCACAGACTTCACTTAGATATTTCATACTTTGATATTAAATTAAAGAGCTTGATGATTGGATGAAGCTCTAAAAACTGTTCTTCTCTGGTTTCTTCCATGATAGTGTAAGGAAACCAAAATTATTACTTTGTGATTGTACCTGTAAAACAATTTGCTGTACACAATGATTGATGAAGTATCACAAATAAAAATTTAAATCAATGAATGAATTAAAATTTCACAAAATAAATTACAAAATGTTGAAAACACTTGAAGACATTTCTGTCTTGCTAAGAGTACCCTTCTGCTTCAAAATAATCTGTCTGGTGTTTCTTCTGTCTTAGTTGTATATTAAACGCTAGCTAACATCCTTTCTTTAAACAGTTTCGCACATTTCAATTAAACCAGCTGAAGTGACTTAACTTGGCTTTGTCCAGCCTGAAACCCACTCGTTGCTGCCTGTGGCTTTAATTTTGGGGCGTTTGAGCTCCTGTATGTAAATTAAATATATGCTTTATACAGTATATGCCCCTATATCAAGAGAGATGTTGTCTAAAGAGTTTGGTCTGGCAGTGACTGGTTTCATTGTAGCAGAGTTAGCCAGACTTATTCTATGAATCTGGAAGAGTCCACATAGACCACAGATGACGGAGTGGCTTAAACTCATTACAGAGACTGCCTCTTTTCAAACACTCATTAGTCTGGCAGACATACTCAGTACTACATCGTAATACATAGTACCAGGAGTACTAGGATTTCCTTTTTTTCTTTGCCCTCGCTGCCTTTATTTTATTCTATTGTTTATCTGTTGTGTTTCTTAACTGTGAAGAATTAATAAAAAAATGAATGACAAAAATACATGTTACCTACAAGGCAATACTATCACACACAGACATCTGCTGAATGCATGAAGATATATGTTCAGAATATACGATACTCACAGTAAAATCTGTGCATGTATGCGTATTAAAAATATCTATGCGATAATGTATTTTATTGTATACAGTAGGTTATTATATGTTGTACGTAAATAAACTAACACATTTGTACAAGCTAGACATTATATGACATTGTTCCATTTTATAATAGTTATATAGTCACCACATGTATGTACAAATATATTTTTCAATTCATATTCACATATAGCCTATGTCATGGTCCTATATAGAAATTCAATTACATGTTCTGCTGAGAGCAAAAAGGTTTGAACCTGCAAACGGCCACTCACCTCCATTTATAGTTAGTTTTTGTTTTGTCTCAGCTCATTTTTGCTCATCCATGGTTTAACTGCACAAAATATACTGGTGCTTATAGACAATGGGGTATTGTGACTGACTCTAAGTTATAGTGCAGCACTAAGTGACAGTGAGAGAGGAAACATGAGGCTCACACAACAATAACCGGATAGCCTGATAGCAAATACGCTTTTTTTTTTTTTAAATACTGGTGATTCCACATACTGAAGGAAAACGAGGAAATAAAGTTCCTGGGCAACTGCTGAGTTTGCAGTCAGGAAACCAGCGGCGGTCACGTGACTCAGGCGGGGGGCGGGGCCCTGCGTCTGCGCCGGCCAGTAGCAGAGCAGCGTCGGTCCAGGTCCCAGCAGCTCCATGGGAAAAAAAAAAGACGCCGAGAAGAGACGAATAACGGTACACTCCAATATTAATGGAGCTGAGTACCGCATATAACCGCACCGCATCTGCGTCGCCTCGCGTGCTTCATATATGAATAAATGTCCTCGGTAAGGGACGCGGTGAACGGGCAGACGAAAACAAGCGGTCCACCATTGTCTGCGTAGAAATAAGAATGGCCTGGATGTGGAAGGTAAGAAAGGGGGGGTGGTGGGGGGTTCTCTCTCACATACATTACAGCCCCCCCAAAAAAAGGGGGAAACAAGGGGGAAAAAACACACACACGCATACACACGAGGCGCTCCTGACGGTGTCGGCTTTACGTCGGTGTGCATTTGAACAGATGTGAGCTGAAATGTGGCGGTGATGCTGCTCCTCATAGGTACAAGTAGACCTCCTCTGGTTTCGGGTTGGTCGCGCGTTTGGAACCGAATTAGTGGTTTTGGCTCGAGCACATGAGACAAGACGTCAGGCCCTCGTGTTTGTATTTTGTATTCTGTCCATGTTTGTGTTTACTCCTCCCGAAGAAGCAGCGGGAAGGAGGCCAGCCTGCTGTGAGCGTACAACATCCTCGATGACACGTTCAGGTGCTCACATGATGCGTGGGGTTTAAATAGACCCAGACGCCCTTAAGAGGCAGATTAGGACAAAGTTAAGTAGAAGTTCATCCCTGACTCACTCTCACTGCTCCTCTCTCTTTCTCTTTCCTTTGTACAAATGTTCAAATGAACCCACACGGCGAGAGCTGGCCATGTAGTCGGTCAGATAGGAGCTAAAAATACATTACCCAAATAAAATGGCCAGTTTGTGTTCGTTTGGGTGTTAAGGTTGCACCCGGTCTTCATTTTCTGACTGGCTAGGTGATTCATGCCAATGCAATGTGAGGCGGATGTGAAAAAAAAAGAAGAAGAAAAGTTTACTACAGTTTACCAGAATCAGCAGGGGTGCCTGAAAATGGCTTGTTTTGTATGATAAACAGCCTTACACCAGCAAGATATTAAGTTTACAGTGATTAAAAAAAACTGCACTCTTAAGTAGCTTGAATTTGAAAATGAATTTTGCCTGTGGAATGGAAATGTTTTCAGAGCAGTTTTTCTCTTAATTGACTAGTTGCTTCAGCTCTGCAGTGTTGGAGGTTTGTGCATGTGTCTGCAGCTTTCACAGGCTCAGACAGTACTCAAATCACACAACTGACATACCACTCAATCACACACACAGGCATACAACGCGACAATGACTTGCATCGCGAAATCTGTGCACTTAAAGCTCTCTTTTATATTTACCTTTTTTTTTAACATTTTGCAACTGGTGGTATGTTTATTATGATGTAAAAGTAAGGCTGGGAAACTTTTTGATTACAGGCCAAAACACTTCAAGTAAAACTTTAGATAAATGTACATAATATTTAGCATAATATAGGTCATATTTTATTGAGGAAAGGTCTTGTTTTTCTAAATAGAAAAATGGCTATCATGATGACACTACAGATGAACTCAGTAGTCGATTAATCGATCTCCACAGGACTGATCTGTGACATTATGACAGTTTAATTTTTTCATTTCAATTTTCATCTTTCAGGCTAAAATGCTCATTGCTTTTCTGAATTCATCTCTTCAGTGTGAGGATGTACTGCTTTTCTTTCTCATATATGACCATATTACATGGTTACAGGAGTGTTAGTTGTACAAACAGAGGAGAAATAAAGATGACACATTGCACTCTGACAAGTTATGATTCATTAGTTGTTGACATTTCACCGAGCAAATGATTAACAGAGAAAATAATGGGCATACTAATTGATAATAAAGATGAATCATTAGTTGCAGCCATAACTGACATTGACATAATATTTTATAATATTATCGTATGCAAATTTGCATAATATAAATCGATAGATTCAGCATTTGGACAACAGTTTGGATTATGATAACGTAATAAAGTCATATCAAAATATATATGATAAAATTGAAGAAGGCTTTTGTAGAAGTAAAAGCTTGGGTCATCTGTGGTCCTGTTCTGTCCTCGTATGAGCGTAGTTTTCTCAGTATGAGCCAATCCGTTGCGGTGAACACAGAGCTTTCCGGTTGGTTTTATCCTTGTTTTGTTGTGCCAAAGTTAAGAGTTTTCATTGATTTAAAGCTGCTTTGGTTGCTGTCAATCCTGTAACGCCCACAGTGCGGAATCAGAGTCGCTGTCAAAAGACAATCTGTCACTCCACAAACTTTTTTGTCACATCCATGTCTGCTCTCTCAGGCTGTTTTTTGTTTTCTGAGACAGCAGTTAATTTCACACTAGATTTGACACTGTAATGGAGTTTTAATATTTGTGTCAAAAACATAAAAAAAAAAAAAAGTAATTATATGGTATGAATTACAGACTTACTAGAGGACGTGTAAGCTACAAGTGGACAGGAGAAAATGAGCTTTCCTTTCTTTCCTATCCTTTTCTTTATGTGAGTTTAGTTAAAAATCAGTTGAACACTAGTCTTTAAATACAGGCGGATGTCTTCACACAGCTACAGACTGGAAGTGCTGACAAAACACAACAAAGCTGCCCATCGATTTGTCAGAGTGGTTTGGAGAGAAACAGTTATTGATAGTAAAATGAACAGGGACACATGCAACATTTTCAACAAAAAGGGAACAAACAGCTATTATCTCACGTGTCACCCCGGCCTCAGCTTATTCTTATTTTTACTGACTTTTACAATTTCAAACAAATCCTTGACATCCCATCATCAAGACTTTTTACCATTTTCAGTTCTCAGATTTAATTATTATTAAGCTAAAAAACAACTGATAATAAGCGAAGGAATAAACTAAAGCTGGGCAAGTAATTTGATATTACTGTCATAAGAGTGTATGTTGGATTGTCATCAACAGACACTAAGGCTGCAGCAGACAGTTATTTTCATTTCTGATGAAACTGTTGATTATTTTTCTGGTAGATAAATCATATCAGTCATATCACCTGTAAGATGTCAGAACTTTGTTTATATACATTTCAGTACCTGGAGCCCAGTGTTATGTCTTCATATTACACATGTTCAAAGACAATCCAAGATTCAAAGAAGTTCAGTTTACAAATGACATAAAACAGAGAAATGCAGGCGCTGACAAAATGTTTGATAATTTGCTTACATTTACTTACAGGTGCAGTGCGTGATATTTAGTGATATCTAGTGGTGGAGTTACAGATTGCAACTAACTGAACACCCCTCACACCCTACAGTGGCTGCAGATACCATGGAAGTCCTGCATTAGTTTTGTCTGTTCTGGGCGTTTTATTTAAAGGGTCAACAGTCAGAACATAGTAGGTGATGGTCAGAGTTCACGGTCTTTTCCTGGTGGTCATGTTGGCCGTGACTATTCCAGATTTCCAGCCATAGAACTCATCCCTTCTACTCAGAAATAGGTCATAAAATGTCTAAGCTCTATTTTAAAAGCACAAAATGACTCAAGCTTATCGGCAGCTAGTTTGATTGAGAGTTTCTGTTGCTATTTACTGTTTCCTGGCACCTGCATCCCAACAAGCTGAAGAGACAGATTGAAATGTCAGACTAAATGATGGAGAAATGGTAAGTTAATCAAGAAGAAGAGACGAGACTCTGATGCAGCTGGCATTTGCTTAGTAACTTTATCCCTCTATAGTCTGTAGATCTTCACTTGCCCATATTACACAAACTCAATGAAAAGTGTAACGTTTACCAATGCTTTTCTGTATCCGCTGAAGACATAAATATTTAGCCCTAGACCATATGTGCACTGTAGGTGTAGATGGTTAAAACGCAAATTCCATGGCAAATCTTCTCAGCAAATGGTCCGTCATGTAACTAAGCTTGTGTGCATGCATGTATTAAGAGATTATATTATAGACTATGTATTTTATTAAATGTATTAAGTTCAAATAAAGCATCCAGGTTTGCGCAGCGCGATGCTTAATCATCTGACTAAACACCAAACACAGTGAATCTATCATTATGGCAACAGGAGGAAGCAAAACCAAACTCTTGTATGCATAAGAAGCCTATAGATGCTATGTTTTTTTTTTTTTACCAGTGAGATACTGATATAGACGGAGCTAAAAAGATTCAGTATCAGTTAAGCTAAAACAAAAAAAAGCGAAGATACAGAAGAAAAAACTACAGAAAAATGTGAAAATACAGTTTATTTTCAGCGTCAGGACAGTATTAATACATTTCCATTGATTTTTTCTGATCAACTCTCAAGCCGCAGTAGGTTTGTATTGTAAACACTGGAGACAGTAAATAAGAGAGACCAGTTTTGTCCCTTTTAATTGTGTATAATACTCCACTGTGCAGCTGATGATGCATTTGAGTGCATGATGCAGAAAGTGACACAGAGTTGTGTGAGTCATGTTTGTAACTGGTGAGAGGTCTGCAGAGAGAGATCTGCCATTCATGGCTCCCTTTTGTTAGCTCGTGTTTTAATTGGAGTGAGTTCAAGCGTGAAGAGCTGGGCCTGAGCTGGGAAAGGCTGCCGCTGTCGTCCTCCATCGTAACTGTTCAGGAGGAGCTCTCCTTCACGTCTCATCAAAGGCGGTGATGCTGCTGTTACTGGCAGAACAAGGCCAGCGAAGCAAGTTCTTTTTTTTTTGTTACGGGTTCACACGAGTACACACAGAACGGAAACACACACACAAAGGAGATTTCAGATTAATTAATGCATGGACACGCAAAACACACACCCTTAGTCATTTGTGCGTGTCGAGAGGTGTTTTAGTAGCGAATGGGGAATGCAGTGAGTGTCCCAGTTTTTGAGCGTTTCAGGGATGAATGGCACTTCTCTGAGTCCCCGTTGTCCCATGCGATTGTGTTACAGCAGAAGGCAGGCTGATAAAAAGTGCCCTGCCACAGGTTTAGAGAAAGCGCAGGGCACCGGCAGGATGTTGAATAAGTCTGAGACTCTGGTTTATATTCAAAGTGTTATCAAATCTCTGCTCAGATTTCCCTTTGTGGCATTCTCTCCTTTTATCTGTTTTCCTTCTTGAGTGTGAAGTTTACATGAGATCTTTGGGAAGCCTTTCTTTTAGAGTTTGCACAGAGTCTGCAAGTCCCAGATGAAAACATGTATTTATTTTTAATCTTGCAGCAGAAAGATCAATTACTAATGGTTTAATAGATTCCTGATGCAAAAATCTTACTTGGCTTTAAAGCAGAGAAATAGTTTACTCATACATATGCTAAATATCAGTACTGTGAAAATCCACCAGAAAACAGCAAGAGAAACTATTAATGCTTCCTCTATTAATGTCCTAAAAGGAACTCCTCGTCATAAGCTTCGCTGTTACGAGTCATTCTTAAAGCTCTTTTGAGCCAGCAGAGTACCATTTAAGCATGTGGCTGCTTTATCATGGTAATGTAACCTACATCTGTTGTGCAAACACACACACAAATTTGTACCTCTATCCTTGTGAGGACACTCACTGACATAATCCATTCCCTGTGTGTCTGATTTAGGGCTGATTCATGCTCCATTTGAGGCCCGTTGGATGGTTTGATAGTTTTAGAAACCCCACACCTTTATGCGGCCTTTTACGTGGGGCAATGACATTTTCTGTAACTTTCCAAAAGAAACAGCCACTTTCTGCAGTGACTGCTCAGTGGTGGAGGTTAGAAAAGAGCCAGAGTTTGAACTTGAACACTTTTAGCTCTTTTTCCATTCTGTACAAAACTTTTTCTGCCATTTTTCTGCCATAAACAACACAGGACAACACTATGAATCTCCTCTACGAGAGAAAAATGTGCTCTTTTATCACTTATTGCTTCAAACAATATCACATCTTCTGTCGCTAGACGATGGCTGGATTTTCACCTCTTGCCCTCTCGATTTTAGACGTTGTTGGACAGCACATCTAAGGGCATTTTCACACATATAGTTGTTTTGTCCAGTGAAACAACAATATGGGTCGTTTGTGAAGTTCCTCTTGTAGTTGCATTTCAACCTCTTACGGTTGTCTGCATTAGTGCATTTAAAAAAACAAAGTGACAGAGGTCCATGTGTCAGTCCTGTGGGTGCAGTTAAATAGAGACAATCTTTAGAAGGAGGTGGTTTGAGACGGATATTGTGAAACAACAAACCAGACCAGTGTCTGTGTCCTGCTATTTTGTTACGTTCGTCATCTGTCTTTCCCACTACCTTTTTTCTAACCCTAATCAAGCTGTTTTGTGCTTAACCTGGCCAAACCTTAACCACGATGTTGTCAAATGCTACTTTTTTAATTATCTGTGTTATTTTGTGTCTGCAAATGTCATGCTTATATGTTGTTTTGGGAATGAGTGGAAATTGACCTATGCTGTTGTTTAGGTGTTATAACATGTTGTCCTAATCAAC
>JAPQRN010000010.1:19783422-19819381 GCA_037367275.1 Coranthus polyacanthus
TTATATGTTGTTTTGGGAATGAGTGGAAATTGACCTATGCTGTTGTTTAGGTGTTATAACATGTTGTCCTAATCAACCCACGAGTTTGTCTCAGTATGAAAAGTACGCCTGGCTACAGAACATGCATGGTCGTTGCTTAGATCAAGGTCAGATCACATTCTCACCACAAATGAACCCCTCCAGAGTTTGTTTTGAATCCGGTCAAGACCACCTCTTCTAAGCAGCCTCAGTATGATTGTTTTGGTCTGCACCCGAGTGCGATTACTGTGTTTACACCTGTCTACAACCCACCACACCAAGGATGAAAATGAACTAGGGTTCAAACGGAGTAAAGACACTTTAAGAACCAATTACAGAAGTGCAGAAACTGCCCTTAACTGTGACCATTACAGATGTAAGAGCCTGGCTCTTAACTGAATCCAAATATGTATATATCATGTAAGTTGCTTGTTTTCTTGTTCTCTCCATGTGTGATAGAAATATGACGCCATACCCAAACTGGAATTATTACCTCTTAGTTTTCTCTGTTTGGACTAAAAACCTCAAATGGGCAAAAAAAACCAACCTTTTTTCAGGATGAGATGTCCAGGGACCCGAGGAGTTCTGTTTGAGAAGCCGATCCCTCAGTTTAAAGGCTCAGCAGATGCAAAATCCATGATGATACTTTGAGATAGGGCTTTACAACTCTAGGAAAGTTGTCATGGAAATAATTTTGTCTTTTATCACAATGAGCTCAAGGCAAACAATAAAAATACCAGATTTGTGTTACAGAGTTTTGCGACAAAATTTGAAACAGATTTTTTCTTGTGGTCCAGCCCCTGAGTTGATCCTCCTGCTACGGGGATGGACATGCTCCATTTAAGGAAATGAGGGCAGTGTAATTTTTCATGCACTGTCAGAGTCTGTTCCTTCAGACAGCCCTTTAAAAGTCCCTCCTAAATTCAGGATCAAGTGAAATGTAACTTTTGAAAATATGTCTTCACTCCTAAGGTCTGAATTTCTACCTTGTCCTCATATAGACAGATATACAAATACACTCAAACTACAGAAACTAGTGCAAGATTTATCTTATTGGCAGTGGTAACCAGGGGTGATGACCCCCCCCCTCCATATCTGCCAGTAATCCACACTGCTGCAGTAACTGGGCCAGAAGCTTGACCCTTCACTCAGACAAGGAGTCTTATCAACATCTGGAGAGACTTGAAGCTTTATTTGATCCCGGTATGTGTTGGTTGGTTGCCTCGTTGGTCAGGTAGTCTATAATCCCAGCTGGTTTAATCACATGCAGCTCTGCCAATTTGGGTGCTCGAACTCCGCTCACACGAGCCTGGATGCCAGTGCCGGTCATTTTTTTTGGCTGATTTTTTTGTACGTTCCTATTCTAGCCATATTTGGACAGAACACAAAGAAAGGACACCTAAAGTTTAATGAAAGAGTTGATATGGCAGCCTACAAATTAAGTTCCACTCTGTAATTGTGGTTCCGGTCAGCAGCATAAAATTACATGTCACTCACAAAGAACCCCTGGGCCATAACCTCTATTATGACTGCACATGAATTCACAGAAGGGTCTTCTGAAGCCGAAAAGTTCTATAGTTCAATATCCCCCCCCACCCCCGAGACAGAAGCAGTTTTCATTTAGAAAAAATAAAGTTCTGTCAGTAGTCTGCCATTGTTCTCGTAGACATCAGAACAAAGTGCACACATTTTGCGATCAATACGGTGGAACATTTAACTGAATTTTTAATTAACAGGGAAGACTGGAAAGGCCTTCATTAACTTAAAATGGGAAAATGTCTTCACAATAGAGCACAAAAGAGTCTCAGCCTGATTGTTCTTAGCGTTTTGGCGTTCACTAAAATAAAGCTCTATATGGTCTTTTGTTCTGGTTGAAAAGCACACATAGTGAATGTTGTTTCAGGTTTCGTTCTTGTTCTTTTAGCCACATGTCAGTCTGTCACTCCTCCTCTTTAATCCAGCCTCCAGTCTGTGAAGTTTGTGATAGGCACTGGGTTTTATTTATTCATAAGGCCTTTACAAAGCAAACTAAATCACTTCACTATTACCTTTTACTGTGGGCTCTCATCATACACGGTCAGACAACAGAATTGTGTTGCAGGTGGTGACTATTTTTACCAAGACTGGAAAATCAACTTTTAGTCACTGTGCACCTGCAACTTGGAACAGTTGGAAGAAAGATTTTAAACTCACTTCCTTTTTATCCTTATGGCATTTAAAACTTTAAAAAATGTTTTATCACAGTTTACTTGTGACTGTTCTTTCTCTAGTTGATTCCTTTGTTTTGTATTTTAACGACTACAGTTATTGTTCTGAATTGCCTTGTATTGTTGTGTTTTTTATTGTATTTAATTTACCTGGTTATATTGAAAATGAGGCCTTCACCTCAATATATTTTCTGAGTTTAAATTAAGGTTGAATAGATATTTTAAAACCATGCTAAACACGTACAAGACGGACAATCCAGCCAAGAGTGAGCTGTGAAAAAGAAAGATGCCAACTTCTGACTCACAGGATGTACTTTGAAAGTCCCCCTCGCTGCGTGAAACAACAACAACCACCTCTGAGTTGGCAACTAAACACTGAAAATGGCAAAAGCATGGAAAATGATTTAGATTGTTCAATTAGGCAGGCCTGCATGGTACTTTGTGGTATTTTCTTTTTAATGCTAGGGCTCGGCTCCCTCATGGGCAAATGTTCATTTGCCCCCCACACATTCTGTGAAAATGCACTGTCTCTGCATCCTTGGCTTAGCGCTGCCCAAGATGATCGTGATTTGTTTAAAGAAGCACAGAGTTTTTCCGCTATTACAGAATGATAATAGGTTCAGCCAGACCTTGTGCTGACACAGCACTAAAAGAAATTGAGGATACTAGAGGTCTGGATATGTCTATATGTCAGTCTACTAGCAGGGTATCTGTACTCCTGCTGATATTCCCATCAGCTTCAACTATCAACGTGTTAGCTCAAGCTACTCTTTTGTCTAAGTCTAAGCGGTGCTACATGGCTTTGGACTTGTTATAAATATAATATAACATATATAAATATATGTATACCATGATTTTTATGATATCAGCATTGCAGTTTTTATAAAGCAGGAGTTTATCTTCAAACTCCCTCAGATGACCAAACAGCTTGAATCTTTTAGCAGCACTTTTTTCTGCTTCTCGTGTTAATATCGTGTATTTTGGTGGTTTTAGGAGGGATAACTTGCAGGTTGTGTTTGTTTTTAACCACACCTGTCTAATCCGTCTGAAGCTCACGTTCAGCAGCCAGGTCTTCAGGGATTAAAGGGTCACACACCATGTCAGGATTAAGACCGGCCTCCTAACACTTGACTCTGCAGTCAGATGTGAACTCCCACAGTAGATAAAGACCAAGTGACATCGGCTAGAGCCGTCAGTAAGTACCATGTGTGTCTGCGAGACGGAGCTGGCAAGACAGCAGAAAGTTTGTGGTCAGGAGGCTTCAGCGGGCTCTGACAACCCCTCGGATGAACTCTGGAGTTTTGGGTTCGAACATGATCCTGGAGGCGGTTTGCCAACATACTGCATGGATGTGACACATACAGGATGGACTTTACATTGTGTATGTATGAAGGAGAGCCCAGGGTTCGGTCAGTCTGTTTGTCACAAGCTCTAAGTGGAGGGATGTTTGCCTTATTGAAGTGATTGAAAGAAACTTTTTAAGGTTTTATAGTAAAACACTTCAGGCCACACATGATGGATATTTTAATTCATTACTAATCTCTCATTTATTTTTCTTTTTGGAAATGATTTGTCCATAAAGATGAAGCATTCCCATCACAATTTCCCAGATCAGGAACAAGCAGAAAATTAACATTTTAGTAACTGGAGCCACTAATTTTTAGATTTTTACTTTCATTTATTTCATCATTTATTTCATCATCTTTTAACACTGTAGTAGTGTTTTAACATTGCTTCTGTTGCTTGCTGCTTCTTTGCGTAATTCAATTGCAAGAAAAAAAAAACCCTTAACCCAAGGTGGTTTGTTGAAATAGCTTTTGGTTTTTGTTCAACTGTCAGTCCATGTGTTCTGATTGATTGCCATGTTCATTTTTTCTTGGACTAATCGATTAGACCTACCCTTGTTTGCGTCATAGCAGGATAGGCAATTGCACATTTCCAGAGAGAGCAATAAAACCTATTCAGGGCAATTCAGGGAATTTTTTTGTGCAACTGTTAGCACTCTTAATTACAAAGTCCTGGCAATTTGGTGCATCTGTGCCCTCTTTCTGTTAATTTCCAAACAATAAGTAGTTGCGTAGTCATCTAGTGTCCACCCAGTTGGCTTCATTTGTGCATGTTGCACCGATGTTGGATTACATTTAGCAAGTCCCCCTCTGAGCATTGTACACTTGGCAAGGCCTAAGAGCTTGTTGTACTCTTGGCAAAGCCTGACTGCCCATTGGCACAAGGCGATCCGAAGCCCCAGAAGGGACAGATCAGCAGAGGCTGTGTTTGATAAGGAGTTATGCTCTCCATAGACTCGGATGTGGCTTAGAAATACTGTCCAAATGACAAAAAAAGAAGTCACGCAGAATCACAGGGGCAGAAGGAGATAATATGCTAAATAGGAAGATTGTAAGCAACCTTTAGAGAAACACTTATACAGTTTAGCTTCAGTGGTACTTTTCTTTCGTTAACACTGACTAGTTATCCACTGGTGGACAGAGGCGTGTAAAACCTTTCTTTGTAGTATAAACTTGTTCTTTTTTAGCTTTAAAAAGTCATGAAGGCGGGATCAGAATGTGTGGACTTGGGCCACAATTTGTTTAAATGAATTCTTGCCCGTCATAATCAAACCAGTAAGCTTCTGGATGCTTTTAGAGGTGAAGAAAACCCCAGAGCTCAGAGCCTCAGTGCTGTAATCCTGCATGCATTTTCTTTTTTCAGACAGTGAGGTGGCAAGATCGGGCTTGGTTGTTAGCATGAGTAACGGCTGATTTTGTAGCAGCTCGCCTTGAGCTTCCTGTGCTTCGCCCTTGAACCAAGCCTCTGAGCAAGCAGAAAATCCCTGTAATTGCATTAGTGTTGTCCATGCCACGCCCACTCCCTGCAGACCGGCTTTTTAGCTTAATTTATCGCCTTGATGTGTCAGGATTATTTTCTTCCTGTTGCATGGACATATACTGTACATTATCAGATGACAGAGACCCACAATGCTGCCTTTTCTCTCTGTTATTGAAGTATCACATTGTACGACAAAGCCAGTGATGCTCTCACTGGGAGGCTGGTTAGTCATTGTACAGCCTCCTTCCTTCCCGAGGGCTCTTGACCAAGCCAGCTAATAAAAGGTATTCAGTGCCACTGCTATTATCCCCGGTGGAGGCCCGGCATTGCTCTGGGCACCACCACTGGGAGACTGATTGCCTTGGTGAACTGAGGAGGCTGACAGACACAAATAGAGGCTGGCGGTTAAGTGAAATCATTAAATAAAGTGCAGTGAGGTTTTTTTTTTCATGAAATATAGGCCTCTGTCTCCTTTTATGTTCGTCTGTACCCTGGATCTTTCTGTTGTTGTGTTCATTGTAAGAAAAAAAGAAACGAGGTGTGGTTCAAAACTCTGTAATGTTAGATCTGCTCAGTGGGCCTGCTGCTGTTTTGTGAGGACCTGCCCTGTTATTTGTCAAGACTCATTGTCACGGCCGAGCTTTCAGGGATTGTTTTCTCTGTCCAGATTTGTATTCTGGCTTCTTATTGATCTCCCCGATGACCACAGGTGTTTGCTGCTGTTTTTGTTTATTATTGTCGACTTTGATACCACCTCCCCAACAACAGCCCACACACACGCAGTGAATGCCACACTGTCCCATCCCTCACATTTGCCAACACAGTGCACCAGCACCGCAGAGACTTTGACAGAATAGACTCCGCAAACTTTATTGTTGTTTTTCAGAATGAACACCTGTGTGTGTCAAATTGCAGGGTGGTTCGGTGGCCTTGGATTCACCTGGCTGGTTTGTTTATCGTGTGCAGCAGCTGCTCCACTTTACTTTCATAACACTGTTGCTCAAGCTGTTGGAGAACCTTTACAATCTTAACAGGATTAATGAAAAACAAAGAGCTGTGTTGGCAAATAATTTGTATGACTTCAAGTCTCTGAGAACATTTCTGCACATTCTGAACATTCAGTAGACTTAAGATTTTCTTTCCCTAAATAAAAACCTCAGACAGTGAATTTTAGAAAAGATGTCTTAAAATATGTATTCAATACAAAATATCCTTTATGCGAAGCATATCCTGTTTGTTCCACGGCTCAGGATGATAAGAACAAATCCTTCCACCTCCATCTTTATGGGTGGCACTTATTCATTTGCATCATATTGATAGGCATTCAGAGAAGGATTTTGGCCGATAACAGGTAACAGGTAATATCATTGAGCATTAATGTAAAGGTAGAGTGTAGGGATACAACTAATTATTTCTATTAAGGAGTAATCTGCTGATTATGTTATCTTTCACAGCTGATTAATGAAACTGAAAAAACAAATTAAAAACAGTCAAAAACCACAATGGAAAGACATAATGCTGCCCAGGCCCCACCCTATCTCACAATGGTAAAAACAAGTGAAAGGAAAATGCTGGTTCTGCTCCAATATGTAATGGGTTTCTCCTTGTCCTATACCCTACCCATCCGCAAAGTTTCATGAAACTCATTGCAGTACTTTGTGTAACCCTGCTGATAGACAAGGATTTTTTAAATCTAAGGTATACTGCGTATATAATGACTTATGAAACAATTTGTGAGCCTGACTGATACCAGAGACTAAAAGACGGTTTGATTTTTTTTTTTTTACCTTACTCTGTTCACTTTGTCACTTTCAAGCTCTATTCACATCTTTTCATTTTCTGTCTCCACTCATGTTATTGTTTGATTGATCGGATCTGAGCATTTTGAATGTTTTTTTTTTTTCGTCTAGTCTTTTTCTTCTGCTTTTGTGTCTTTCTCTTCTTTTGTTGCATGAGGACATTGTGTTGTAGTTAAAGTAGTAGAAAAACACAAAAAAAATCACCTTGACAGTTAGAACACTGCGTTTGTAACTTCGAGGTATCTCAGTCATCATGCCTTTGAGGGGCTGGTTTCCTAACAGGACAAATTCCTTATACATCTGAGCCAATTGGAAATTCAGATTGTGTCGCTGCTTTCTGTGTCTGGCAGCCATGAGGAGAAGTTTTTTTTGTAAGACACATTTCTTTAACAAATAACACCTGAGGAAGAACTCTGCAGAGGCCAGATGTCTGTTTAGTCAAGTGGAGAAGAAAATTGGCCATGCTGTTATTTTCCCGTCATGCACATGATGTACTGCATCTGTCTGTCTCTTTTCTGATTCTCAGTTGACTGTGTAGTTTTTGCTGGTGATGTACAGTATATACTCAAATTTCTCTGTGTGAGCAGTCACGCTGGGTGTAATCACTACCAATGAAATGAGCTCTATTATGGAGTTATGGGGGGATACCATTGAGTTTCAGGGGAAATATCAGTTGCTAAATGTCAGTAATCCTGCTCTGGCATTTGTCAAATTGAAATGGATTTTCTCTGGTCGATGTTTTTCTCAGCAGATTCCCCCCTGCCTTCGCCCTTCAAAAACAAAGAGACAGTGAGAATAGTTGCTATCCCGCTGTAAAAGACTCATCTAAAGCTAGAATTGTGGAATCTCTATTGCATATGCCTATTTATGTTTTTTTTGTTTTTTTTGCAAACGAGATGTCTGACTTGTGGCTTGAAGTCAGGACATCTGTGGTGGATGGCGAACAGCTGATTCGTTACTATACAGTAGCTTTGTCCTTGGCCGACAGCGAGGTCTTCTCTGCCCGTTGGCCATCTGTGATCATAAGAGCAACACTTAAAAACTCCAGTATCACAGCAGGAAAATGTCTCTTGTCACAAGTGAGTGGCAGAAGCCATTTTCTGTGATTGGCTCAAAGCCGTTAGACATCCAGACTCGATGTTTCCTCTAAATATAGCCCTCAATGAAAGATGTTATGGATATTATAGAACAGGGGAACATTTAGCTCATTGGCCAGGATTAAGTCTCTACTCACCCATAAAGTGAGAGCAGGTGGTCTGATACGAACCTACTGTGTCTTTATTACCAGCATGTCCCCGTGCTGCATTTATTTCTCAGCTATTTAGTGAGCCATTTATGTGTAATTCATTCATTCAATTATGGCTGAAAAGAAAATGACAAGTGGACGTTATGTCCTATTAAATTTGAGGGTTTTCTCAAGAAACTGCAAACCTGTGTCAGTGAGTCCATGAGTTATTGTCTCATGATCAAATTGCTAAGTAGATGAAAGATTGAGACAGAACATAAGATGGCTTCATTTTGGGGTCAGACTCCTTAAATGGAAATAAAGGAAGAACGAAAAAAAGGGACTGTCAACATTACTTTAAGTGAAACAGTATCATTTAGTTATTGGGTTTTTTTGTAGCTCAGAATAGCCCTTAAAATGACTTATATGAGTCTTTGCCAAAGTGCTGGTCTAGCACCTCAATAGGACGATGGATTCAAACAAACAAATCAAACAAAATAACCATCATATTTAGACTGTGACAGTACCACGCTTAATGACCAGTGTGTACGATTTAGGAGGATCTATGTGTAGATATGAAATATAGTATTCATAATTCTATTTTCATTAATGTACAGTCGCCTTTAACTGCAAGTCATTTGGTTTTCTTAAGCTTAGAATGCTGGATAGGATAGGGTTAGGAAAAGATGGTGGTCTGGGCTAAAATAAAGGTTAGAATAAGAAAGAAAGTTAGAAAGAAATGTTAATCAAACCATCCTTGTTTTGTCTTGCCACTTACGCATCACAGTGTGAAGATTTGGGGTTGACTGCTAGATGACTCTACACATTTCATTCCTCAAAAAAGCTATGAATATGTTTTCAACAGGAGGAATTTTGAACAAAACACCAACACATCCTCACCTTTGAAGTTCATGTGCTCTAGTTCAGGTGCGCACATGATAAATTGTGTTTCTTGCAATATTTATTCCAATATTCCCTTGGAAATCATCTGGAAAATGATCAAATTCTGCTCTTGAATACTTCACTATTTCTGCCAGATAGCTGTAGTGTCTGTCTGCTCTTTTGTACAGTGGATGATGCCTGAGGCCTGATGCCTGATGTGGCCCAAAAACTACACTGTGGTCAAAACAATTAAATTGCAGACTGACAGCTAAACAATGAGCTGTAGCTCTACAATTACAAAGCTTAAAGCATAAAGAAGAGTGGAGTTGTGGATCTGAGTGATAAATCATTCATGGCTCCAAGTGACGACTAATCACATTATCACAGTTTTTGCAGAGATAGACATAGGCGCCGCTGGGTATTTTACAATCTATCAGTATCAAATTGGCCCTAATCGTGGCCAGTGGCTAATGTTTGTCTTCTAAACTGGGATTACTGACTTTGAAGGGAAATGAGATCTTGTAGATCGGTTTGATGTTAAGTTACTGGTATTTATTACTTTGACCTAGACGTTCAGTTCAACAGTTATCTGGTTTATAATAAAGTAAAAGTAATAATACGTTTTCACTGGCAAAAGTTGTGGGGAAAGAGCGATCAAGTTCTCCCTGCTTCATTATTATCAGTTTTCAGAAATAAAGTACTGCGTTTTTTTGTCATTTGATATAATGTTAGAAAATATAGAATGTATGGCAGTTTTAAAGTTATTCAGTGCTGAAAAATCAGACAGAAAATTTGAATGTATATTCATTTTAGTGATGTTTGATTAACTTTGAAAACGTGTTCCTGGTTGGAAACCTCTGAAGCATCAGTGCAGATTGCATGTCTGCTTTAGTCTATATCCTTGCGGTGATGACAGTAGCGTTTTGCAGGTCACACATCACATTATTTATATGATCAACCTGAGACAAAGTATTATCAAACGCAGAGCCTTATCCACGGAGAAACAATTGTTCTAAGTGCTCTGAGGAAGAAGCTTTGTGACAGTATGATGATTTACAGTCAAGCGTAAATCTCAATATGCTTTAAGTCTGACAGGTAGACTCATTCTTCACACAAAGATATGCAGCCTCACAAAGAGCAGCTTTTTTCCCGTTTGACAAATTCCCCACATTCTCAAGTGAGCGAGCGTCAACCTACGCAGCAGAGCAGAGAGCCTCACCAAACAGTTTCTGTGAGCATATGGCGGTATTTTTTTCATCCTCCCAAAACTTTGCTGGATGCAGAAGGGATGGTGAATATTGTAGAGTGTTTAATCCTTTATACTTGTGGGGATTATGTTCCATTTGATATCAGATATGCATTAGTCAAATGGGTTTTGACTGCTTTGCCATCGCAGTCACGCATACAAGTACACGTGTGCAGATCCACACATGGACTCGCAACGCAGAAGAATATCCACATTTACTGATAGAGAGTGGATTTGCATTATTGATGCTGATAAAAGCAAGTGGGTGAAAAGGTTATTTCCTCCTTATTGTTACCACCCGCGGAGTCTCATCCACATCAAAACAAGCAGACTCCTTTTTGGAGCCAGATTAAGATTCTCTTTGATGCTCTGTACCATAATGATGCAGTATCATGCCAACAGGGCAGATTAGTGTCCATTTGACCTGGATTGAAGGATTTTCTTTTCATATGTCACTGCTGATAAGAGTGATATAACGGAAGTGACATGCACCAAGGGCGGCACGATGGGATACTTTATGATTGTGGCATTGAAGGAAGACCATTCATTTAAAAATCCAGAAAGAAGTACCACAATACAGAAGAGAGTCTTATACCTTGGAGGTGTTGTCCAGTTAAACTAGAATACATGGAAAAGCAGCTGAATTATGATGCATTGTGTTGAAAGTAATGCAAATAGTAGCTTGCATAAATGATCATAAACACAACTTTGGCACAGAGGGTTTGAAAAGTGACCTGTGTAGGAGTGGTCATACACTGCATGCATCCCTCTGATGGTGTGTAGTGTAGTAAAGCATCACAGATCACTTAAGATGAAACAAAATACAGAGCAGAATTAACACTCAATTATGAGATCACGGCATAATCTCTGACTTGATTTAAAGCTGTCATCCAGCAGCATTGCCACTGCAAATGTTTGCACTTAATTTTTACAGCTCTTATCAAACATTTAAATAATGTCACACAATTCGATAGCTGTAATTTGGCTGTACTGACATTTGTGGCCCGTCAAGTGATATCAGAGGATCAGCCAAATGAAATGAGACACTGTACAGATGTGTGCTCTACAGTTTGTTGGCTTATATTTTAAAACCTACAGGGGATTTGGGGGGGATCTAATTACAGAAATGGAATATAATATTATTAATTAAGTGTGTAATCACTTGAAAATATGAATCGTGTTATTTGTTGCCTTAAAATGAGCGGGTCGCCTCCATGGAGTCTGTCATGTTCCATCGCTATGTTTCTACAGTAGCAGTTCCTCTTCTCCTTTTTGGAATCCAAAATGAAGGTGCATTGTCATCTCCCACTATGTTTGAGTGTGCACCAGAGTTATTTTCCCCTTTACTAAAAACTTTCAAGAAACTTTCATATAGGGGGAAGTCGCAGATCGCATAAGAATCAACAATAAGGGTAAAATGATCTCTTCTATATCTATTATAGTTAACTTTAGATTGAGAATCACTGTAACTATGCTAATTTTCTAAATGGTCTGATAAATTAATTTGCTTTAGTTTGTGAAAGGAGAGCTGCAATGGTAGACGTTAATTTAATGATTAAAGGTACAATTTGTAAGATGTGCACGTGCTCTTGTGCATACTTGACGTTTATGTCGGAGCTTTTATGCTGATTTGCTGATGTTAGCTAACTCCATTACTAAGCTAACGACTGTCTTGGTTGCCTACACTCATGATACACAATACACTCATTTATATGTAGAGGGAGGTTGGTCGGCGACAATAGCTAATATTAGCTTAAAAGTGGAGTTAGCTAACATCAACAAACAACCAGCTTCCACCACAAACGTCACATAAACACAAGCAGGTGTATGTGCTCAACAGTTTAATACAACCAGAGCTACTGAAGGAATAGCTATAAATGGCATGGCATTTCAAAATGATACTGGGCTGCAACTGTTAATATAGCCTACGCATTGTCTATGTTTTTGTTGAGTAAGTTCCAATTAATTTAGTGCATAAAATGTCAAATTGGCTACAAATTTTCAATCAATTGCACAACTGCTATAAAATGTTACATACCTTAACCCTGCCTATAATGTCTTTAAGTCAAAAGCAACAAGTGGTGTAAAGAGGCACTTTTTTCAGGTTAAAATGGTCAAACTTCCATTTAAAACTGTAAACATGCAAATTTATCTTGACATAACATAAAGGGATTAAACACTCATTGACATTCACCACCCCTTCTGTATCCAACAATTTTTTTGGAGGTGATAGATTATGAGAAATATGTTATTGACGAACCGGTCTACTGACAAACAGTCTGAGAAGTGAAATGAAAATGGGATAGCTGGATTGTTTGTATTTGCGGAGTAAACACTTTTCAGTCGTTTCGTGTGGCTGCTCTGCTGTTGTTGGGAACACAGAAAATAAACCTCCTGCTGCTGCTGGAGTCTGGCTGATTAACTCTCTGTAAAGTGAGTGAATATTTAGAAGATTTTTCCAGAGCAAAACATTAGTCACAGAAACTCCACAGATCGTGTTTTTTTCAAGATCTTTGGAGCTGAAATTCAGCCTCTGAAACTCCTCTGGGTGCCACGACAGCCATGTGAGGCGACTGCCCCCTCTGCTGGGCTCGGCAGGGATCAGCAGGCTACAGACCTCCCTGATGAGTAATGAACTTGGCCGTCGTTCGTTCATTCATCCTGCTGGAACATCAGCATCCATTCCCCGCACTCTGAATGGATGCAGGGTGTGAAGAGACATGCCTGCTGCTACTCCTCCGCATTAATTCAGCCCTGTTTTAGTTATTAATGCAGTAATATTAAACTTACCGTAGAACGAAACAAACAAAACGGTGCACATGCACTGACTTGTATGAGGAGCTCATGAATTAATTTAATCAAATATCCTAAATTAGTTATAAACCTATTTCATATGCAGTAACAAATAAAAATCTTATTAATGTTTTCACATTTCTTCCGGCAGTTAGCGGTCCTTTGGGTGAGATTTGGGTGGGATTTGTGCGTGACTGCTCCTCCCTACTCTGTGGAAAAAGAGAGTTTGTTATCTTGCACTTAGATAACTTCTGAAGCGAGACCTTGCTGGAAATATGACAGGAATGAAGTGAGGTGTCTGGACCCACTCTCAATCTTGAGAAGGGCTCTTTGTTTATGCTCCTGTCTCATTGCCCCAGAGAACAACACTAAGGTTCAAAAGAGAGCGAGGAGGAGGAGGAGGAAGAGAGGGAGGGAGAGAGAAAGTACTTGGTAAATATTTTCTCAAACCCCTTAATTGAAATTGGATTTTAACTGCTCGCTGGACCGTGGTGGCAAGAATCAGGTGCCAGGGAGGTAGGGTTTTTGCATTGCAAATGTAATTTTCAGTTTTTTTCGCAATTGCCCAGGAGGCACTCGAAAATAGCTACCAGATATGTTTTTTCATGAGCCATTTTCTTCAGGTTGAGCTTCTCATTATTCCAATACCCATCGTGATTAGCTTTTGGGAATGAAATACAGTCTGATCCTGTTGTTTACTGAGCTGGAGCGTCAGTAAATGCGCAGACCTTTGTTGGAAATTGTATTCACTTCATGCCCAAATTGTGCCTGATGGAGGTGAAATGTTGATTGCACAATATATAGGGGAAATGAACAGCTAATTTGCTTTGAGGTTTCCATTCATCACACCAGTGGACGTGGCAGTGCTTGCTGATTATCCTGTAATTTACAAATGTATTGCCAATGTGGTGTACATTATGCAGGAAGATTGGTGCAGTGATTGATACAGAAAGTAGAGGAGGGGAAATTTCTTGATGCAAAGATGCATCGCAATGTGAACGTTGTATTCCAGTCGTAATCATGAGGCAAATGAATATTCATGTCTACTTGTAAGACACTGCAGAAGGATTTATGTTTTGTGTTTTGTTTATGTGCTGTGGTGGGACAGATACTGGTACTGAAAAGATTAGTACAGTTTGACTTTGTACCAAGTAGGTGTCATAAATAAAGCTGCAGGGGAAAAAATGCTAGAAGTTGGATTCCTTCTGCAGCTCCCTCCTCTTGGTCCAAATCAAAAAACTAAATATAAAGATAGATGACCTGACGCCATGCAACGCCACAGTGGAAAAGAGAAGCCGCTTTTCCAAGTGTCTGTGTCGAGCCACGGAGTCGAGTAGTAGTAGTAGTCAATCACATATTTTAACCCCCTGCCTGTCTGAAAACACCTCCCATCATGGGTTAGGTTTTGTACAACCCAAAAACAACAGTCCACAGAATGGGGTAGAATTTTTGTTTTCTCTCAGATCACTTCATAATTAAATATTTTTTTTGCCCTATGACACTAAAAAACTATCATGCACTGCAGTTTTACGTGTTTGCCACAAAAAACCCTTCTGTTTTCATTCCTTTAAGGGGCATTTTAACTGCTCATAATAATAATAATAATAATAATCTAACATTATTAGAGACAGTCAGACTACAGTCTGATCTCTGAAAACACTTTCTAAATAAAATGTCATATATTGAGAGGCATCGAGAGCTGTGCATTTAAATCCTTCACAAATTGAATTGTGAAGCCAGTCGAGATTCACACTTCTAATAGAAAGTAATCTATGTGCGTTTATTTTCACAAGTCCACCCACTGAACATGCTATTGTTCAAGTTCTGACACTTCAGTAAGGTCATTCCCACAAATGGGCAAGGAAGCCATTAATAACTTTGTGCTAGTTTTCCAAACCATATGTAATCTGGTCACACAGGCACACTGCAGGAGAGGCTCTGTGCTGGCTTGGGGAAAATTATGGCTCTCTCGTGTCTCGGGTCCCAATGATCCCACACAGTCTGTCTATAGAAGGAGATCAATACCCCCAGAGTAGGTTTTAGCACCTTTAAAAATAGCCGCTTTAAAGCTTTTGGCTGGGATTTGTTAAATGAAACATCCTCAGGCTACAACCATAAATTGGCACTGGCCATCATTGTCTGATTTGATGGTCACAAACAAGGTCGTTGTACCTGTATATAGAGTCATATTCCTCAAGCAAAATGTTCAAACATTGACTGAAAGCTCTAACTTGGAAACTTTATAGCCATTCCGCTGCCTCTCTGCTGGTGTTAATGGTCCTCATTCTGGCTGGAGCTCCAGTACTCCCCTACTGTACTCCGACACCAACAGGGAGCCTTTCTGTCAAACGGCTCAACAGGCCGACATTTGAGCACCCTGATGGATGAAGGAGCGAGGAGAGGAGTCGGGAGTCTAACACCGCTACTAGCCGAGGTTCACCAGCCCCGTGCTGCGCCCACGCCGAGCCCAATCGCCTCCAGACTTTGACACATCATTTCCCCTGTGATTTGTGGCCAGATTGAAGTTGAAGGAGACCAGGAAATTTCTGTCCTCATGAGAAGAGATGGATGTTGCAGCGCTGCAGAATGAGTCGAGGGTTGTTTCTTTTTCCGCTTCCCAGGAACCTTTCCTAAAAGGAATTGGTTTCATGCTTCATAATGGAGTCTTGATGACCAGCTATTAGCGACTATTTTCAGAAAATGACTCGCCATTTTTATCTTTTTTGGATGACACAGAACAGGCTGTCTGTCCTTTCAGGAAAGTGATATCCGTTATTTAGATAGTAAAATACTTATAGCGTGACTATAAATCCTTTCTCATTTGTCCCTCTTTGTGCTGTTTCATAAAAGATCAAAGTTGAGACCCTTCTGTTTGTGATCAAAGATGGCTGGTAATGCCACGAAATGATGTGTGATGTAACATAGATGCAATTGGTAAAATGCAATAGCCTTGTCAGGGCAGCAAATGGTCACTGTCTTTTTCATCTCCACCCCTGCATGTTTGATCTTGTCTCCGAGCAGCGAAGCCTCCAGCGCTTCCCTTGGGACGTTTGATGTTGGAGATCAGAGCTTGTGGTGGTGCAGGCACTTTGGCTGCGGGGGCTTCACCATTACCCCGTGCCACATCCAATCTTCTCACCATCAGATAACTTCAAAGACTCTATGAAGCACCACCTTCATAAAAGTCCAGAGTTTCCCACTGGTGTTGTCTGTTAGATTAGCTGCATGTTATTGAAGTTTCCTGGAAAATAATAAAAATAAATAAATAAATAAATAAATAAAACACTTCTGACTCTTCTGAAATCTATCATCACCTTCAGCTCAGAGAAATCGTAGCACCTCACAGATTTCTTTTTCATCTCTGTCTGATTCTTTCTCTCTTCTGTGCATTGATCTCCTGCTCTGCCCTGCCAATAGCTTCTCCTCTGTGAGACCTTTCCGCGTCCTCCATCTCTTATCCATTATTCATCAGCTCTTTCTGCCGAGCCGTAATACCTCTTACCTCCAGACGATCATTTTGCTGTTTAGTAACGTATGAAACAATGACACTCGGGCTGTTGCGCTACTGGTAAAAATGCTGAGGCAGAAAAGCAGATTATCATTTATCCATGGTTAAAAAAAACCCCAAAAACCCCAGATGACAGCTTTGCAATTGTGCGCTACCTCCGCTTTTATGTAATTAACATGGATGGATCAATCACATTAGAAAGAACAAAAAGTAAAAACTCTGTGTTAATGAACTGAGATTAACTGTAAATCTCTGCAAAAAAGGAGGAGGACTTCAGAGAGATCTTTTGATACTCAATACATCTGAAGTGAAGGGAAGAGGTTACTATGAGTCATCTGTGTTGAGGCATAATGACTGATTGTGCTTCAGAAATGTTCTCCTGCAGATTAATGGTTAGAAAATAACTCAGGATGCCTTTTTATCAAACTTCATCCTTCCATAAATCCATGAAAAGTTTTTCCTCAGAAGGATGTTCATTTTTTCACACCCATGTCTAAGATGTGAAGAACAACCTTTACATTTTATGTTAAAGGCCCAGTGCGTAAGGTTTAGGTAGATTTAGCAGGATCCAATTACAGAAATGAAACATAATATTCATAATTCTGTTTTCATTAGTGTACAATCACCTGAGAATAACAATCATATTTTTGTTACCTTAGAATGAGCCGTTTGTTTCTCCAAAGGGAGTGACTTGCCTCCACAGAGTCCAGCATGTTGCGCTGCCATGTTTCTACAGTAGCTCTTTTTCAGGTACATCAGCTACTATGTTTAAGTGTGGAATGGAGTTAATATCCCCTTAACTAAAAAGCTCAAAATGAACAAAACAAACACTGGCTCTAACAAGAGACTTTTGTGTTTTTTACAGGCACTGTAGGAGAGGGTTCGGTGAGGGCATAGTGGTGCATTCTGCAATCTCAGCGTCTCACCCTTTTAATACAAACCCCTGTATACATACCATATGGATTTTTGTGTAAAAACACGAATCCAGCCGAGACAATTGTGATCTTAGAATGTCAACAATGTGCTCCAAGCACAATATTGAACCTATAAAGATGAAAACAAAAGTTTTTTTTTGAGCTGAGTTTGAGTTTTTTAAGAGAATTTGGTGTGTATTTTGTGCAGTATTTCATAATAACGAAGTGAGCCAAACAATAAACTGAAAAGGTTTAGGCAAAGAAAAATGTATGAAACGTTTCTGAAGAGCACTGGGTTCATTCTTCTTCATGCTTCTGTCTTGTTCCACAGAGAAAGTCATTGATCGCCACCAGTCTGATTGTGGTGGTGTCGCTCTTCGTGGTGGTGGTGAACTACTCGGAGAAGCCTTTCTTCCTGCTGCAGCCCGTGTTCGGCCAGACGTTCAGCAGCCACTGGATGTTCTCCAAGCAGCCGTACAAGGCCTTCAAACCTCACCTGGGCTACGTCAGCATCCCCAAACAGGAGGTGAGAGTCACAAAGACAAACACATGATCAGCAAATCACTCAACTCGTATTATGTTTTCTATTACTAATTCATTTCTACTAGTTTTTAAAACAAAAAAAATTAAAATTTTGGTAAAATTTTATTGTCTGCAGTGTTAGATTATGGGAATTTTATGAGCTACTATAATTTAGTTTTAATGCCTGACCTTTCTTGTCACTGTTAATGCCTTTAATGTCCATTCAAACCAGTTAGTTGGAAATGACTTTCATGGTGCAAAGTGGCAGCACAGCTCAACGATTTTTTTAAAATTTTCTTTATTTTAGTATCTATTATACATTCTACATCAAGTAGACATTCAGAAAATCTCTAAACCGTCATTTCCAATCAATTTCCTTTGGATTTCTCCTCAATCTAATAACGTTTTCATCGCAGTCTTTGATGACAGCAGTGACATCTCATTTTTTTCAATGACACATTTGTCATAATACACTCATGTCATAACTTACGTCAGTCACAGGTAACCTTTTCTTTTATGGAGCATTCATATTCTATAGTGCTTTACTACCATTAACCTGCCATCATTCAGTTTCACCTTGATAATAGAGGCGTATTCTAATGTGCTCATGCAGAAACAGCAGCTCCTTAAGGATTCCTTATTTCATTATATCAGACTTTCTGTGATGATCTGAAAATGACTGTTTGATGTCTCTTGTGAGCATTATTTCTTTGTAATTTCAAACACCCATGTCCGTGATCTTATTCTTCTGCCTTCAAACAGCTCCGTGCTGTAAATTCCCTGAACAATTTATGGAAATTGAAATATCAAAGCTTTTTAATTCCCACCACATCAAAATGTAAAACCAAG
Organism: Coranthus polyacanthus; assembly: GCA_037367275.1. Taxonomy (NCBI): domain Eukaryota; kingdom Metazoa; phylum Chordata; class Actinopteri; order Kurtiformes; family Apogonidae; genus Coranthus; species Coranthus polyacanthus. Next base: position 19,802,212 of record JAPQRN010000010.1, read on the forward strand.
CCATGTGTTTGTTGTTTGGGGAGGCAGCTGGTGAAAGCTGAAATTGGATCGTACCAGCGGATATTGGGTAGTCACGCAGTAAAATCGTATATTTCGCTCAGTGATATGCATGCAACATTTCTGGCTGACAGAGAACATTTTCACTTTCGCAAGAGATGCATCTAGATCTTGAGCCACACTAGATGCATAGGTCCTTCATCAGAAGTGGATGCCTTACATTCTGCAGGCTGATATTGGCAGATTAATGCCGAGCATCATCCTCTGCCGCTGGAGAGTTTCATCCACACAACATGGGCCCAGAGGCAATCACGTTTTACACCAATCTCTACGTCTGCACCTCCTTCTGCCTCCAGACAAGCCTGGCTAAATCACTGTCCTCTCCCCACAGAGATTTATGCAAATCATACGAAAGACTGGCAGCTTCTGCAGAATTAGGCCCCTTTTCGTCTCAAATACTCCCCCGCTGAGTTCTCTATAGCAAATTGAAAGAGGCAGTTATTGGCCTGAACATGAGCGTCAAAAGTGGTCTCCACCTTTCTGAAATGTCTGACAAAAGATGCACAGAATTGTGGAGGCCTGGTCAAGGTGATACTCTTGTGCTGAGTGTCGTAAGCAATCACATCCAAAGCAAAAAGCGTGCTGTGCGAGCTGTCAGCTGCTGTTAAGCAACACCGTAAGAAGCAGTAATATTTTTCCTGGACAGTGAAGCAATCTTACGTGATCCACACTGAGGTGTCATTTGAGGTGTTATAAACCTCTAGCAAGCATGTATAATGCATAACCTGGCAGCATGGGAATGGCTTGCCTTATTTTCATCATTTGATTGAGTCTGTCTCCAGGTGTGATAAATTGTTCCCGCTCTGCTTTTCTGGAGAAATAGAAAACATTTGTCTTGTGGCACTTTACATTCATGCTCCTGGTCTTTCACAGGCAGAGACAGAAACTCAATATTTTCATTTAGACCTGAAAATGGTAAATTCAGGCCCTTAGAAAGACACACAATGACCACCATGGATGGAAAACGCCTCTTTATGCGGTGGAAAGTATGTGATGCATTTAAATCCCGTCTGGAAAAAAAAAGCAATTTCGTATTGTTCATTCACTTTGTGTGCACCTTAAGCACACTATCCAATTAAACTAAACCGGCTGACATTTAGTCATTAGTCTAATGTTATTACGCTACATGTAATTACATATGTTAAGCAACAACAAGGTCATTATTTTAATCGATAGTGCTACATGTCATGGCGGATCATATCATTGTCTTTAACACTTTAAAATCATATTTTAGCATGTTAACGTGAACTTCTTCCAATTATATAATAGTTATAGGGGCTAAAATGACACTTACTACTCTTACTAATCTAAAATATGTGTTTAAGAGTTAGTTATACCAGAGCAGTTAATATTGACAAATATCTAAGGTAGCTAACATATAGGACTCATTGGTCTACTGTTTTTGGCGTTTCAGCTTGTAACTAAAGTCAATAAGTTAATTTCTTTTAAATCTACATCATTATTATTAGTATTATCAGTATAGTATTTTCACTTGGGCTTCCATCAAGTGTTATAATATAAACACTATATAGTGTTCTTTATTAGCAAACTAACATTAGCTTTGTCATTTGGCTCCTTTATCCTGGTATATGTTTATTTAATTGCAGTTAACCTAAATCATAACAGCTAGTTTTTGTGGTGTAACTCGTTTTGATTTAATCATTAGCAAGTCTTCACTTAGTGAAAGAGTTATAGATTTAAGCAGCTAGTGGAACAGAATATAAAGTAAATGAAGTGCAGAATATTAAGTTTAAGTAATTCTTTATTCTTTGTAAATTGTTTTTTTTTTTTTTGTTTTTTTTTTGGAGATACAAGTAGACAGCATTTTTTTCTTAAGCATAATATGCATGCCTCTAGAGTAGCCAGACAGCCTCAGCTAATCAATGAATTTTTTGATACAATCATTTTAAATACCAGGAAGGCATCTTACACTGGGACTTGGCACATTAATGTAATAATTATTGCTTATTAATTAATCGTGTTTGGAGCATTTTAATGAGCGTCAAGGTTAAGTTCACACCCCAGTCCTATAATTTAATGACGACCATGTCCCCCGGCATTAAGCCTGCTTTTTAAAATAACCCTCTTTATTTTTAACGCACTCATGCATTAAAATCGGAGGCTTTGCAGAGTAGATTTGGTGCTCGGAGAGTGCCAAAATGATAGGGATTATAAAAAGCGCACTCTGTGATTACTGCATGCTACATTTAAACAGCACCATCATAAACATGAAACTAAAACATGAATCACAGTTGAGAGAAGGTTGAGGCTGTAACATTTTATTGATTTGAAGCCAGAATGCATCACAATCAACTAAATACCAATCTTACAGTAGGGATTTTACTTTTAGCCACTGGGTTCATTGAAGGCTTTCAGTGCAATTTTCACTGAAGCCTATAATGTTCACTACTGTTTTTATATATTGACTTTTTATTTTTAAATTGTTACACACGTTTATAAGGTCTTTCTGATTAATTTTCTGTTCATGAGTACAGAGCTTTGTTTGTTAACAATCAGCTCCAAAGTACCAATCCAGTTGCTAGTAAAATGCCTTGCTCAAGGCCTCCTCAGTTGTACGTCTGCAGTCACAAAACCATGTGTCTCACATTCATTTAGCCATCCAGTGTTCCCCACAGAATCCAGCCAATCTATGTGTGCTGAGAGGCGTGATGGAGTTATGAGCTGGGCTGAGGGGAACGGGTGATGATGGACGAGCCGTTGACAGCTCAAGGCTGTGATGATGTGTGTCTCAACCACCCAGGAAATGGAGAGCTACCAGCCTAGGTCCAGAGATCATTTCTTAACCTATGATTGAATCCAAACAGTGAAAAAAAGCAATACTGTACTGTAGCTCTGTTGGCATATTCCATGCAAGAATGATATCTTATAAAAATGTTTTCTAAGCAGTCGATATTTCTGCACATTGACAATGTTTGCTGAAAAGCCAAGTAGTTGTAACAGTATTTACTGGATTGTCTTGTGGGATTTTGTTCACACACAAAAACTTGTTTGTTGATTAAATGCAAAACATGCAAGAGAGAGTTTCACAATCACGACATAAACAAATGGGCCAAAATGCAGCACAAATGCAATTTGTATTCAAACCAGTGACATTACAGTTATTCTCCATTAAGCAAATGATCAAATAGGGCTTAGTCATGACACAATGCTTTTACTCTAACTTTCCCTTGCATTTATTCACTTAAGTAAGTTTAATCTCATCAAAACAAACCAAGCATATTAGCTTCAATTAGGTAAATCTCCCATTTCAGATTCAGAGAGGGCTCTCTTCCTCCCTTGGCAAAGCGTAGCTAAGAGCAATTATTGAAGATTCATTACAAATCCCCCTGCTCCAGTAAATTATAATAAGATATAATATCTAAAAAATATATAGTAAGATGAATTACGCAACTTCCTTGCCACTGTGTTTTGCATTGCTGCAGTAAGACTATGTTGTAACCTCTGAGGTCCCCATTCAATTAACTTAATCAATGTTAGTTCTGGGCACAGTGACATTAATCTTAGAAAATAAAAGAAACTTATAAAGGGCTTTAAAACCCTGATGAATACTTCTAAATAATTCCCAAATGCATTTTTTTTATGTTCAGATCACACAAGCCCCTTGCCAAAATATCACTTTAACATTATTATGTTGCATATATATAAGATAAATAATTATGGTGTCATAAACAAAATCATGAGATGAAAATGAAACCAGAGGAAATGTAGCATTAGAAGAATCACATGCATTATTTATGTATATCTGTAAAACAGAAACTGTAAGGCACTGATAAAACTTCAGACAGACTTGTTTAAAATTTATTAAGAGTCATCTTGGACATGCAGCCCCACAAGGTTTACAGTTTTTTAACTGTCAGATATTTGAGTTGCAAGGGATTTGTGAATGAATTGGAGCGTGCAGTGGGGGACGCTGGGACATACTGTTTTCGCTGATCGTGACCGATAACCATATTGTTAAGAAAACAAACCAAGAAGGTAAAAAACTGCAGGGAATGTCAAAGTATTGTAGTGTTATAATTGAGTTGTCTCCTCTCCTTCAGCCCCTGAAACTGCACTGTGAGCTCTGCAGTATTGTGTCCAGCTCTGGTCAGATGTTAGGCCAAGCTGCTGGCCCGCAGATTGACCGCTCCCCCTGCATCTGGCGGATGAACAACGCTCCAACTCGGGGCTTCGAACACGACGTGGGCTGGAGAACTACCCTGAGGGTCGTCTCACACACTAGCGTCCCCCTGTTGCTGCAGAAGCCGCAGTACTTCTTCGGCCAGGGCAACGACACCGTCTACGTCGTGTGGGGGCCGCTACGAAACATGAGGAAGGATGGCAAGGGCATCGTGTACAACATGTTGCGACAGGCAGTGGAGAACTACCCCCATGCTCGCATCTACGTCACAACAGAAGACAGGATGAACTACTGCGACATGGTGTTCAAAAAGGAGACGGGCAAAGACAGGTAAGTCAAACCACAGACTCGTGTATTTATTGGCACCTGTTTTTGGCTCAGAATCGCCACATTGCACAGCAGATCGCCAATTTTTCACTCTGACAAATTTACCGCTCAGTACTTTGACATTCACTGTTCTCCTCACCGCTGTAATATCGACCTTATCGATGCTGATGGTCGGCTCGATGTTCTGTGCCTCACCTTTTCTCAAATCCTCCCGTTCACGCGGCGTTATCAAAGTCAGTTACTTAACTTTACCTCTGAAGAGGCCCTACGTGGCACTGCAGGCTGTTTTCTAAAGAGAAGCTTTTATGAGCAGCCTCAGAGGAATGCATTGCCTGGGTTATAGACATGAGATAAATGCTGGTCTGGGGGAAATATGGTTAATGAGGTAGCATGATTCTGGCAGTCTTACTACTGAGGGCGTCTTGGCTTATTCTGACTTTGCAAAAATTTTAAATTATTCAAGCTGCAGATCTGTAAAGGATAACCTGGGAAGTTAAAACAGTATTTGTTTAGTGAGGATTATTATCAGGAGTCATTCAGATACAACATACACTGAATTGCTCTCTCTAAGACAAACCTGTAAAGATACTCAATTTTCTATCAATTCCCCAAAGAGAATTGCAGGTTAATAACTATGAGATCCAGGCTCCAGGCTTGGCATTGTGTAGGATGAACCTCATTTCTCAGACTAGCGTCCATTCATTTCCACAGAGCTCTACACCTCTGTCTCGCCCGCATGTCATCAAGACCTCTCTTAACTTCATAAGAGGATTAACATGTTCGGTAATAGGCATAGCATCCATTCCATTTCAGCGCCATTGTCTTGTTCTTATTCAGGATGGCAGGGTTAACACTGAATTTCATGTCGGGCGTCCATGTTCAGCTTGGCTCAGCTGTTCTGAAGGCCCAGGAAGCACAGATAGAGATGTGGGATTAGGGAGGGATGCTCGGGGAGAAGAATCTCATTACAGGACATAATCCTCCTGGGTGTGATGCAGCGCTTCAATCATTACTGATTGGTAACAGAGACCGAACTCGAGGTGTAACAATGAACCTCATCTAATGAATATGTGATGAGGGCCAAGAACCTTGTCTATATGTATTCTTCCCTGCCTATCTGTCATTGTTTGTGCTTGTCTGAAACTTGCTGCACTTATTCCAGTGGTGAGAGGTAATGCAGTGTCCATGGTAACAGCCTTTTAAATAAGCTTAGAAGACAACATAAAATGTATACTATATACAATGTAATCAGGGCAGGAAAATGAGTCACTCCTATCATTATGTGGAGTTTATTCTTTATGTCCATATATAGTAGCAAAACAAAATGTTGTTTGTGTTTCTCTTGTTAGCTGAATCTCTCCACAACAGCATCACTTTATTTTCTCCATTTATGCATGCAAACTAGATGTATTCACACCCATTGCAACATAACATCTTAAAACATACTCACCGGAGCAGCTCGTCTGTCTTTACCAGTCATTTCTTTGTGCATTCACTGGTTTACTGTCAGCACTTGCTGCATGGTACAGGGGATAATCATCAGCTTGGCGGAGATGGAACAGTGATCGAACTCAACTCTAATTATCCAGATTGCCATGAGCGGCCTAGGAGATGCACCTCCACAGCTTGCTGATCAGGCGGAACGTATCACAGGCTGACTAGTCAGTCGACCGAATAACCATCTCCCAGCCAGTAATTTAAAACCAGAAGTCAAGGGTCTGTGAGTGAGTAAGACCAGACACTTCTCGACTGATATGAGGAAATTAATCTTAAAATGAATCAGAGGTTGAAAGGTTCTGGGACCTCATTTCTAACTGTTGTGTACGCACAAACGTGGGCCTGAAAGAGAGAGCACTTCCCACACAACAGTTGGGATCTATAAAACACATTCGATGGGACAACATGCACACCTGTACGGATCACTGTACGGACATTTCGGAGACAGCCAGGTGCCACTGGTGAAGCAGATGGTGAATTAAAGCCAGATTGTAGAAATCAAAAGTGAGAGGACTCTTAATGATGACTCTCACACATTTAGTGTCACTTCATTATCATTCTTACAGTTCAGCTTTATCATAAACATTCAGACCGACAGTTGTATTTGTGCTTGTAGTGAGCCATAACTGTTCCATAAGCACCTTTCAGTTGTAAAACTTAATAATCCAACTCAAATCAAATTCCTCTCAATGTTTCATCAGTGCTGCCTCACCATCTTATTACCCATCCCCAGAGCGCAGAGGAGAGGGCTGGACTGTGTGTTATTGACACTCCTCGTCAGTTGTAGAGAGCACCGCAGCTGTTGAAATACAAGAATGAGGTCAGGACGTAAATGTGAATATACTGTGTGAATTATTGAAATTAAATTATCATTGTCGGTTGTAGAAATCCAACATAACATAAAATAGCACTAAAGACACCCACAAGCATGCACACAAAAATCACATAATGTTACATATCATTTAAATCTCTGTGGGGACAGGCATGTAGTGGGTGAATGAGAGACACGGGACTTTCACCCACGATGCTGCGGTTTAATTGTAAGACTTCAAACATTTTAAAAATAATTATTCAGACTTATTTGAAGAATTATATTCAATTTTCAGTCACAGTTTAGTTAGGTTTAGACACAATAACTACTTGGTTTAGGAAATGATCATGATTTGGCTTAAAATAAACCTTTTCGCAACGTTATCCATGTGTTAGAAAGTCTTTCTGCCAGAAGGCTTTTCCCTTGAGCGCACATCGTATGACATATGACTTCTCCCGTCACCTCACTCACATATCTTCACCAGCTGCACATATGGATTGTGCAAATTGGCTGGAAATCGGGAAATATGCCAGTGACAGCTCTCGCACAATCATTACACTGCATGTCCTCATTATGAGTCCTTATCATGAAGCAGGCCAACACCATAACAAAACTTAAATAAATACATTGTTCTCACCTGTGAAGCTTCCATTTTCAAATGACATCCCAGGGAGGGAGATATCGCTGATCGTCGCCCTCATTTGGCAAGGTGTGAAGCAATCAGTGTGATTGCTGTAAACAAACATATAAATACTGTGGTGACACTTGTACGATGCACTGGCTCTGGTAGAGGACAATGTGGATAGAGCCACCGATTTCTATGCATAAACAAGCATGTCTTATGGTTGAAAGTAGAGAGCAGGATATGAGGCTGATCCAAGTGCACACATTTCCAGGTGGACTGTGATTTATAAAGGGAACATTGCCTGCAGGTGTGTGTGGACAGTTTTATAATATATTTTTTTGTGCACACCATATTTGGCATGCATACACACTTTTGGATCCTATGCCCTGTTTTATAAATGAGGCTTCTGGTCGTGTAAACAGAGCTGAGGTGAGGACCACCTCAGTCTAGTATGAGTCAGTGCGTAAAAATGTATGTTTTTAATTCTCAGTCACTGTGGAGCTAATGCGCATGCACTAGCTTCATGAAAAAGTCATGAATAGACCCCCTGAAATTCATCAACATATCATACTGTCTGCTTTACTTTTAACCAGACCTGTCAAAAAAACCTCTATAGTCAACATCCAAGAGAAGTCAAGACAATGAATAGTCTACAGCCCTGGATTTAAATTTATTGACAGCCACTTAAACATATGATTCATGTAACTGCGCACTGCGGCTGCCGGTCGCCCTGGCTGAACCTCTCCGTTATCAGCACTACCTCCTGAGCTGCAGTCGTTGGCTGTTGGACTGTATCGCCGCGGCCCTGTTAGCGGCAGCAGATAACAGACCTCGCGACGACACAGGACTTAAATCACACTGTCACTTTACAGCACCGCCACCTGGGCCTGCGTGACCCGGGTCTCTGCTTCCCAACCAGCTGCTCCATCATAGCAAAGAGTGTCTATGTGTGTTTAGTGTGACATCTTACCTCTCTTTCTGATAGTGTTGGCATTTTTATTTATTCCTGTGAGCGCCTATCCATTCCCATAGTACAGTAGAGCATGTTATATCACATCCTCAGTAAGGATATTTATTAATAGGTTCCTTACAGCTGCTGTACAGGTACTAGGGTTGCAGTGGTTCTGTTTCAAGGTATATCGTTATTGCTTATCACCACCTTTCCTCTTCGACGGGCTGTCAGACTCATCCACTAATGCCACAAACACATCTCCTAGTTTATTGTATTCAGACAGGATATGCGTAGTTTTCTTTTCAAAAGGGAGACTTTTTACACGTACTTAAATTTAGAAAAATGGTTTCAATTTTAAGAAGCCGTTCGTTCAACCAAGAAAATCCTTCTGTTTTAATTCCTCCAAGGGTCATTGTAACCGATAATAACCATGAAACGGTGATATTTTCTGAGATGGTTGTTGTACCGTGAAAATCTTATACTGTTGCAACCCTGTTGTAACCTGTATAGATTTCAGACATTTCATTATTTCAGTCACACAGGTGTTTCCACTTACTGTAGCTATTTGATGTGTTTGAGGGGTGTTTGCGTACGCACAGTAAAAGAAAAAGGGATGGTAAAAGTTCCTCCACATTGCCTCTCGTGGGCAAAACTCTGCAGATGATCTTTAATTTAAGTAGCATAACAGGATCTTTTACTCAATAACTTCTTTGTATTAACCTTAAAACCCCCGTCATTGTGCAACATGTGCAGCATGAAATGAGATTAACATTGTTTTTTATGTTTGCCGTTCTGTGTTGTCACATCTGCTTTGAAATTAGCTCCTGTGCAGACATCCAAACGAAGACGGCAAGTGTGACAGTAAAATCTGTGAGGTGACATGTTTTTGAGGGATTATTTTTTGATGAAGTCTTTGGTCTCTTGCTGTGGTTGTCAGATGAGAGAAAGCGGAGTGTGATGAAAAGCTGCAGTAATACGAAAACCTCTGAAATAGGGATAAAATGTAGGACATGTGAGTGAGTTTTATGATTTGAGCAATAAAAGATCTCTTTTTAGACTGGACGCGAATTAGGGGCAACAAACCACAAGTCAGAGGCTTGACACAAACTGTTTAAAACACAAATGTCCTTTAATAGGAGTTTGCTGATGACTCAGGTTAATAGCAAACAGAGGCAAGAACCAAAAATGGATGTTTCATCAGTAATTCATCATCAGGACCGAGTCAGTCAAAGCACAGATGAACTTAATATCAGATGCACCTCTCTCATGGGCCTCCAGATATGTGGCAAGTTTTATTTTTAATCTGTTTTTATTGGCGTGAATGTCTCAGCTGTGTAATCATGCTTCATAATCTTCAGCTGTCCACTTACTGAGTCTAAGTACCCCTGGCATTTATTTATGTGCTCGCTCATCCTAAAATATGAAGGGTTTAAAGTGAAATCAGTTTAGCGGCTTCACAGTGTCATAATCATGGTGTGTTTTTCAGTATTTGCGAATGTGAGCAAGTCGTGTGTCGCAGATCTGAGATGGTTTTTGTGATGCTGGAGAAGCCTGGAGCTGCTCTGCAGTGAATGAATTGCAGAAGAAAAGAGGGACAATCATCCACTGGGATTTTTGGGTGATAAGGGAGTATTTTCTGGTTCAAAACTGACAACATCCCTGCGGACTAAGCCACGTGGATATAAACACTCAAACAAAACTTACTGGTATTCCAGAAATTCAGTCTCACATTCATTGTCTGTAGAGGAGTTTTAGGTTTTACGCTTGATAAGCTGAATGTTGGAGTTTTAACTATTCAGTCTGACGTTTGAATCCCTGCACTAAATTCATGTACATATGTACATATATACATAGTGATCGTACAGTGGCTGCTATAGTTTCAATTATTTAAAAATGGACACAGACAGGAAAGCTCTAACTGCAGCAGAGCAGGATTATAATTATAAGTGCTGTGCTTATAAGTGTTGTAAGTGCTGTGATGCAGCAAATGTAAAACTTGTGAGCTCTCAGCCTTTGTCATGCTTTAAAAGTAACAAATAAAAAGCAATACATGAAGAATATATTAAACAGTAGTAAGGCTAGATTAGATTATTGCATATCACATTTCATATACAGAGGCAATTCAAGTTGCTTTAAATAAAGCATTAAAGGAAATACAGCATACATCAATATGCAAATAAAAATAATATAATTGAAAGGAAATTAGGCTTATATCTGAAATCACTCACATCCATAGTGAATGAGTGACTGAGTGTGAATGAGGACTAATTTTGGATACAGTTTAGGAGTTAATTAAAAAAAAATAGCATGAAACATAAAATAAGCTTTAATATAATAAAACAGATGCATAAAAATTGTATTTGCAGTTCAAGATACACATTAATAAGTGTAGAAACTGTCCATATTCTCTGTTCATCAAGTGCACTAATGCCCAGTGCTTAAATGCCTGCGGACGATATAGATCTGTTCAACTAAATCCAGACAGAAGATGTTGAATGCTGGTTCTTGAACGCAACATCTGTGTTTCACCTCCTACGAGCCAGTGCTGCTATTTTTAAGAGAACATAAGGGTCTGGTGGTACAGCCCACTCTCTCTGTCTCTCTGTGGATGAGAGTGCAGATACTACTTCAGCTGTTGCAGACAAATGTAATAAAAGTCTCTTGAAACTTAAAAAACAGCATATTGTGGATGGAGATCTCACTTACAGCTGTTAGAGAGAGTTTTATTGTGCTCAATTTCATTGTGATTACTCACTTGTTCTGTTTGAAGAGTGGTTCAGTGATTCATACTCCACACCAGAGGCGTTTTGGGCAAAAAGGACAAATATTGAACACATGAAGCAAATTACACTTTCTATGATTTTGTTTCATGCAGGTGTGTTTTTTTTTTGTCTTGTTTGAATTGTGAACATATCTCATGATAACTGATACAATTAATTGACTACATTTAACACCAGTCACTACGACAATTTACTGTCTTTTATTTTATTGTGCATTGCATGACCGATCCATTTGAATTTCTCTGAGGGGATTAATAAAGTTTGTCTTCATCTTTTTATTTTTATATCACTTTTAAACCAACAATAATAATCTTTGATGCGTGCACAATTTCCAGCCCTCCTTTCTCAACACTGTAGTTTACCGACTTGACTCGACTATGATTAAATTAGCTATTTTTAGTGACAATCAACAACTGCTGATTAGTTTAAACCATTCTTAAAATAACAGTAAGCAGTTATTATCCCTAAGTTTGCTTTCTTTCACTTTCCTTTGTTTCTTTTCTCTTTTTTTTTTGGTACCCCAATTTCCATTTCTTGGACAAAAATCATGACTATTACAGTGCACATTGGTGCAGCATCAGCAGTCACTCACTAGATTAGCTGCATTTAGAGACAAACCCTACTTCAGGGTCTGATCAAACCATTTTGTGCCTCATGTAAAGGTTGAGAAGAGCCTCCTCCGATTTATTCAGCCAACTTTAATTGCCTTATGACGCTAATTACTTAAAAACAATCGCAAATAAAACAAAGCTTTTAATTCCAAGCTTTTGAGCCAGCGGTTGCGTGACTAAAAAAATTGCTATTTTTACTGGGACCCAGATTCACTTTGCAGAGATGAGATGCTGTTCTTTGTTGTGGCCTCTTTTCAGCATGCTTTTACACTCACAAAAAGTGTTTTCAAAGCTGCTTTGAAGTTGGTGATATTCCATACATAGATGCAGAAAATTGCTACCTGACCCTGGAATATTCATCTCAAAGTGAAGGAATTTGAAAGCCCTGTTCACTGAACTTTGTTGATGCAATCTGCGTCTCGATGTGACAGAGAGCAGCCACCGGCTTCAGTGTCAAATGACTCTCTACAAATGCATGGTCTTTTGTTTACAGAGAGCAAAATACGTGACTGTATCTGTAATTGCTTTGTGTATTGGATGTCAAGAGAAGAAGAAGCTGAAGATAATGGGAATGTTGCTGTTGGATCATGTAGGCAATTGAAACACAATGTTTGCAACATCAAACACATAACTGTAATTTCATGCTTATCATGATGGGCTGTCTAAAGAGTAAAGACAGCAGGAGCTTTCATTGTGCACCTCTCCACATGAAGCCGTGATTCTCACTGTATACGGCCTTTAAAGTCAATGCTGAGCGTGAGAATCGCTCTCTATCCAAACCAAGAATTTGTCACTGAGCAAGCGTGTAATAACATTACATTTCTGTGTTGAAAGCTTGTAATTGCTGTGAAATTATCTTATTAAATGAAGCCACTGGAAAGTGGAAGCACAAATAACCCAGGGTTCTTCATTTCTGTTCATCAGGTCAAAACCGGTCAATTCAGAAGAACAAGAAAGGCATGCAGTGTCCTTTCTCAAAAGAATGAGGAGATGAGCGACTTGTCATTTTTTATGTACTTGTGACCCTGTTTGAGGGAGCAATGAGGCGGTCTTCAGAGCGAGAGAGGCAAATAGTCAGCTGAAGGCAAAGCGCTGCCTTTCTCATATCCTTTTGCATTAATGTGCCCATATTTCAACCATTTTAGGAGATTAACAAAACTATTAGCTGAGGAGGGATTGGGATTGGATATTTGTTTGTGAACCAGAAAAGCATAGAATTCTGCTATTGTGCTATTGTACAATTCTGCAAATATTGTAAATAGATCTGTGAAAAAGTAGCTTGTAATTGATGCGTGATACAGCCTGATCATGTACAGTGTTGTCAATCAAACTGGAGGCCTGGCTCACAGTGGGTGTTCAAGTTCATCTCAGTTGCTGGATGAGCTCGAGTTCAGGACTTTGTGTGGGCCAGTGGAGTTTTGACATTTTTCTTTCTTTTTTTATGATGTTAGGGCATTCTTGCCTTTGTTTAAAGCTGCAAGTTGAAAGGCGGACAGGAAACCAAGGGAGAAAAGAAACAAAAGCCTGGGGCTGAAATCTAACCATGGATGTTTGGGTTATGTAGTGAGCACCTTAACAATTCGGCTAACAATACACCCAGAAAACCATATCTTTTATTGAACTCACTCTGTATTATTTTCCTCTGTTCTCTTTGGCCAGCTGTGTGGGCCCCAAGTGTGCTATGATGACTGAAACATCCAATCATCCACTGTTCACAATTTTTTCACATTTTATGCCTGATTATTGATTGTGACTGATTACGCCTTTGCTAAAAAATGAATAAGTAGTCATTTAATTAAAGGTCAATGGAAGAAAAATGGCAAATGACTTTAACACTAACATCTCATTTTACAAAATACTTTTTTTTTTTTTTTTTGCTGCCTGTGCCCTTGAGTGTTTTTAAATGCTGTATCTTCTCTATGGTAGATGCTAACAAAATCATGTCCGACTCACATGAATTGTTATTCCACCAGCAGGGCAGTAACGCAGGTAGACATGATGGTTAGCCTGCAGCCACAAAAGCAGTAAATGCATTTTTTGTTCTGCTTTGCAGCACCTGATTGAATAAGCACCGCCGGGCGAAATCATCCAAGCACACACCTGCATCACTAGTCTTGTAAGGACCTATCACCATCTAATAAGCTTTATTAGATCAAATGCCTCTGTGGCTTCAGAAAAATAGAGCTATAAATAGATAAAATAGCCTCATAACACAAAGCTCCGCAGTGTGCTTGTGAGCGTTAAAGATATGTCTGTGCTCCAGTGTCACAGAGGCAGTTTCTTGCATATTTGCATCCCTTTCAAGCATTAGATTTGTCCTTGAAAAGGCTATATTGTCCTTTCAAGGCATAAGAAGATAGAAGATGAAACTTTATTGGCCTCTGCTGAGAAATTATATAGCTACAGCAGCATAAAAGACTAAGAAAGAGTGAGGAAGAAAGAAAACTTAAACACTGCAAACATGCAGTTGAATATAAAGCAGGGCATTAAAACAAACAAAAAGTTTCGTACGAGGCATTCAAAATGATTTGTTTTTACTGACAGTTAGGTACATAGAGGTACATATCAGGACAGAGCTTAATGGTATAAAGAAAGAACTTGCTATGCAAATGCAGCATTTAATCATCTGAAAAATACAACTATGTGCAAAGTATAATGTAATAATATATAAAAGCTGGGAAGCAGTAATTGACAGACAGTAACAGTGAATTTCTAACAATAATAATGGTGTTCAGATGTATCCTTCCTTTGCGTTAATTGGGTCTACACATCTATGCATAGAAAGTGTGTTTGTGCAAACCATTATTGCAGAAAAAAAAGTAATTAATGCGACCCTGTGTGTTTGTAGTTGCAAGAGGGTAGGTGAGAGCGTGTGAAATGTGGATTGCTGTGGTCAGGCGCGAGAATGTTTCACAGGTATACGGTGTAAATTTTTACCGCTTGCTCTCCACCTCCACCTCCACCTCCTGCTCCTGCTCCTGCTCCTGCTCCTTCTCCTTCTCTTTCTCGTCTCCTTTTCCCAGGCCACTGTTTGACATTTTAACTGCAGCACATTCAGAATCCTAAGTCTCCTAACAGAACAGATAACTTGCCAGCTCTACATGTCTCATGGATCCTCTAACACTTTGACTTAAACAAGCTTTTCTCTGATGTTTAGGCTGGCGAAAGACTTGTTTTTATGCTCACTGTAGTGTGGGATCATGACGAAATAACTGCAAACTAGCTCACAACATGAAAATTCTAGACATGGGGCCTGCTGCATAATTTGAGACAGTATGATGTCAAGTAATGCAGTTACTGGACCAAGATGGATCTCCTATCAGTGTCTAAAGTAAGAAGAATGCTCTGTGCAGCATCAGCTGTAATGTATCCTGTCAGTGATGTTCTGTTATATGTTCAACTCTAAATTGGATGTGAACTAGTCACTTCAGATTATAGCTGTACAACCCTGTGTGAAAAGAGAAGCAATCACCGCTTGGCAGCAGCATTAAAATCTGCTTGTAAAATTGTCAAGGCCTCAGCTCCCCAAACAGAGCTACGAGAGTTTTTGAGCCAGCAGCAAATAATAATTCAGCCGTTTGCTTTCCCTGACAAACACAAGCTTTCGGAGGTCTTTTTAATCTGCGAACATTTACTGCGTCGCTTTTTGTTTTCGATTTATAACGCATTGACACACAAATCATAGTAATCCCAGTGAGAGAATTCAAGTGTCATTTTTTTCTAGTGCTCCTGCAGAGCAGTGTGAAATTAGATGGTTTACTTTCTGGTCAGCTTTCAGTGCAGCTTTTCCAGTCTCCCTAACGTGGATGCATACTATATTTGTATTATACATGTAGCTCTGCATGTTTGTGGTAAGCATTTGATAAATAAACCCACAGTCTGTGCTTTTATGGACGACAACATATTTTTTCAAGTTCTCCTTGACTGTCACATTTAGGAATCACATGTGTCTATACAATGAAATACTTGTATGCTTCTGTGTAGCATAATCAATACAATTCAGGAACGCCAGAATAAATGAAAGTGAAGAAGAGTGAAAACAGTATATAAAAGATGTCCTTCAAACTGTATGTAGTGTGAACCATAGGGTTGTGTATAAGTGAAGCCAAAGCTATGGTTACAGGAACTGCCATGTTGATTCAGTAGAGACGCAGGGTGTGATGTCCACCCACCGGCCAGCTGCCTGATTGGTTTTTATATCGTTGAATAACTTATTCAAAACTTTTTCGTCAGAAAAATAGAAGACTATGAAGAAGAAGAAGAGGAAGACTTGAACACAAATTGGCTTGATGAAAAGATAGAAATCACCTTTGGGAAAAATGTATCAGACGTGTACTTTTAATGACGTGTTGTGTTTAGTTTGGGCCAAGTATCACTGACCAACATAGAGGGGGTGAGTTTTATTACCTATACTGCAGCCAGCCACCAGGAGGAGATTGAGATGTTGTGTGTCTGTCACTGTGTCCATTGTTATATACAATCTGTTATGTGGACCATTAATAGGTAAATGCATCTATTTATATGAAAACTATAGTACTGATATGAACATCAGTGTGGGCTTAAGTAGGACTGGGTGATAAGACCCAATAAAAGATCCCAATAAAATGTATGTTGATAACGATGATGAGCTTTGAACATTTTCACTCGATGGGGATAGATCTAACAGCCTATCACGCAGAAGAAATAAACATGACACCCACAAAGCACCGCATGCAGGTAGATTTATCCATTTAGTGAGTAACTCTCGGAAGGCTCTTCAGCACACTGGCACACTGTTTTGATTTTATTTACAGTTGCACTATTTCTTTCCTGCCTGCTGCTGGTCTATGTTCGAGTTTGTGACACGGACAGGATTGCCGATGCATTCAGTGAACCTCGTAAATTCTGACATCTCCATTGCCTTGAATACCAAACAGCTTTGGCGCTGACAGACAAAAGGTTGCTTTCATGCACACCTCATAAATTCTGAAATCTATGCTCTAATGGCTACAAATGTTTAAAACAGCTAATACATGGTACGTCTGTCTTTAGGGTATGAACAGGCCATGTCTATATTGTAAAGTTAAGCCATTGAATAGTTAATGATGCTGCCATAAGTTAAGCCATGAAATATCGATATTGATCAATATGGAAAAAAATATTTTTTGTCATATCTCCTAGCCCTAAGCTGAAGGTCATGATTATATTACATGATATAGATAGATACTCAATAGCTCAGTCTGCAAGTTGACTAGTAATCAATCAGGGTAGAGTGACAAGGATAATATTTCCTTGCGAAGATGCTGGACAGACGGACGGATAGATAGATAGATAGATAGATAGATAGATAGATAGATAGATAGATAGATAGATAGATAGATAGATAGATA
>JAPQRN010000010.1:19819481-19861374 GCA_037367275.1 Coranthus polyacanthus
GATAGATAGATAGATAGATAGATAGATAGATAGATAGATAGATAGATAGATAGATAGATAGATAGATAGATAGATGGTTCATATCACTGGCTGTATTACATGTAAAGGTAGAATAATCACTTCATTATTCTGTCTGTCACACCTTTCAGTTTTGTGATTTGTGTGCAGTGTCATTTGCCATCATCGTAATGAGGTGTGATGAACATGAAAATGTAAAATCGGGCCAGTGTTCACCGTAAGCCTCCTGTAAAACCGAGAGCTGTGCGGCATTGTCGGCGTAAGAGGGTTTTGCATATTAAGGTCGTAACACATTTTCTTGCACGCCTCCATAAATCTTCTTTACTGTAAGAGGAGACCCAGTGTGGCTTAAGAGCAGCCTGATCGGCCGGGGAGAGCTTAATAGTTCCACAGTTATTGGACTTTTGCCTGGGATTACTCCCTATTGGGAAACTCTCTAAGGTGTGATGCTGAAGAGAAGGCTGCACTAAATTATTCAACAGTACAAGTGAGATTAATTTATTATTGAGCTTTAAATCAATGATAATCAGTAGTTCTGTGTGTAATTCTGGATCTTAGGTCTTTGTCTCAGTCCCTGGAGAAATCTCTTCAGTCGGTCCTCGTCTGTTTTACTAATTCTTTGTTTATGCTCCCCTTTACTCTTTATATGATTGTTGTATACTTTTAAATGTTAAAATGAGACAGAGACTCCAAACAAGCCCAGCCTCTAGCCCTCCTCCTAAAAGCTTTTGGTATTGTTGTTTTTATCTATGGCTAATGGGTAAAATGCGACACAACCAAGGTTAAACCTCTGATTCTCTTTGAGGGCAAAGACTGTACAGTGTTAAGTGGTAAGGCATGTTCCATAATGCCAAGTAAGGCCAAGATAAATCTTTCAACCTTCATGACGCTTTCATTTCTAAGACACTTTATAATCACTTTGAATAATACATAAATCACCGTTCTCTTTTAGAAAAACAAAGCTGTTTACTCCTGTGAAGTGTGTTAAGGTCTAGGCTCGGGTCGTGGATAATGATGGGATTCTTTTATTCGCGGCTGTTTATCAGCACTCTGATAAAGTGAAGTTATAGGCTCATAAACCGAGAAGACAAGGTGTTAAAAATCAAGATATTGTTCTTTCAACAGCAGAAAAATAGTTTAATGAAACGACATTTCATTCAGTGTGTGACATTAACAGTTACAATTTGTCCTTAGGTCCAAATTAAATCTGCAATTATTTTCTTTGTGCTTAATCTGTCAATTCAATTATTTATTGAATACCAATTTATAGCTCAGCCTTAAAATATCAGAAAATATAAATATGCCATAGATGTTTAAAGGAATAGTTAACTGAATGTGTAAGTATGAGCTTTTTTGCTTTCTTGTGGAAATAAGAAGCTTAATACCACACTCATGTCTCCTTGTCTATCTAAATATGAAGCTATAGGAGTAGCTTAGTTTAGCACTGTCTCTCGGCCTAAATGTAACAAATCCACTAACCATCAAGTTGAGGTGAAAGTGTGTTAAGGTGGTGAGTTGTTTTACAACAGAGTTAACTGCAGGATGTTTCTTGTTTGGAAGCTAATGGTTGCGTGGCAACCCAATGGTGAAAAGAATACTTCAGTAAACAAGATGCAAGATGATTATTGTCGAGCATTAGAGCTGCTAGAAGGCCGATTGGTTTTTATTCGTTTTTATCCTAAAACGCAGAGTGCTGATTGCTTTATATTTATATGTTGTGAGTTTGATAAAACATGCTCATGCACTCTGTGACTATGAAGCCACGCAGTCTCCGGTTTCGTATCTGGATGCAGCAGCG
Source organism: Coranthus polyacanthus (assembly GCA_037367275.1). Classification (NCBI taxonomy): domain Eukaryota; kingdom Metazoa; phylum Chordata; class Actinopteri; order Kurtiformes; family Apogonidae; genus Coranthus; species Coranthus polyacanthus. The sequence continues at coordinate 19,821,298 of JAPQRN010000010.1, forward strand.
GACTGTGTTAAGTTATAACAGTTTTCCAAAGTCCTCCCGAGCCCATGTGTCTATATTCATCACAGTTGCATGATGGTTTCTCATTCACTCACATTCAACAATTTCCGCCCTTGGCCTTCATGCACTGATATTGACCCAGACTCCCTGAATCTGTTCACAATATTGTGATGGTGAAATTTGTCAATTTTCCTTTGAGAAATATTCTTTTTGAACTCACTGACAATTCTCTCAAGAAGTTTGGCACAAAAAAATCCACGACCCATCTTTGCAAAAAATATAGTCCTATTTATTAATAATAATAGTTGCAGAGGTTGCCTGTGATCCCGTGTGAATCTGCCATGTCTGTAATTTGTAAAAAAAAAAGGACAAATTCCACCACCCTGTTTTAGGCAAGGCAAGGCACGTTTATTTGTATAGCACATTTCGACAACAAGGCAATTCAAAGTGCTTTACAAAGTATGAAAGCATTTAAAAACAACCTCTGTCCCAACGTTTCCGTAACTGGGGTTTGTAGTTTTGGTGCATGTTTTGCTTTTATTTGACAGTGACAGTGCAGAAAGGAAGTATGGGAGTGGGAGTAGGGGAGTGAAATGCAGCAAATTTCAACTTGGAATCAAACTGAGGACTCTGGGGCATCTGTGCTATGGATCTAATTAGACTAATGGGTCACCCTGCACAGTCTGCGGTTTTGTCAGTGTAGAGTTGAAACCATTAGCTGCAATAGTTATTAATAGTAATTATTTTAATAATCATTTCTTGTTGCTTCGTGAAGTATTTTTGCTGTATCTGGGATCTAGGAATCTAAATATATTTTATGGGTTTGGGTTTTGTTGGGATGTTGTTGGAAAATTCTGACAGGATTTTATAAACAAAACAATTAATAAAACAATATAAGATGAACTGATTATAAAAACAGCTATGAATCAGTGATGCACTTTTCCAAGGTTTTGTGTGTTAGTTTGTGCCTCTTTACTTATTTATTCTCTCAGAGAACTTGTTTTATCACGCGTGCAGATGTTGCTGAAGCTATCTTAAACTCAAGATGAACTGAAGATGAAATATTTTACTCCCAGGTTATCAGAGCAATGCAGTGATGTGTAACCCTAATGCAGTTTTGGCTGCAATTTCATATTGAAAGGCAACATTACAAAAACAGTACAGGAAGATGAAGTAAAGATGGACACTGATGTGGTTCAGCAAAATAAATCAACAGTCTGTATTTTAATCCATCCACCCATATATAAACTGCTTGACTTGTGGTTGCTGACAGATGACAGGTGGATTGTGGGAAGGCTGCTGGTTGACAGGTGTCTCGTTACCATGACACCAAAGCACATACTCATTACCAAAACACGTGGTTCAAACATCTTGTACATGCATCACGTGGCCTCGTGACACATTGTAATGTTTTCAATGTAGGAGGTTGCTTTTTAGGCTAGAATATTAAAATGGATGATTTTTGTTACATTTATTTATATCTGGCATGAGCAGCAGCAACGAGGGCTCCTTCTCTTACGCAGCATCATTAAACCTGCAGTGGATTAAAATTTCTTACTAACATTTTTTTCTCTGTTTATTCAGATTTTCCAATTCATCTTCCTGCAGCTACTCAAACAAACTTGCACATTCTTGTCTTAAAGAACTAATTACAAAACTACCTGTAATGGAAGTTGAGAAGGGTGATGCAGAGCAGCGTGTTGCTGCTGGCTGCTCTGATGCTCACTGCTTTGGCGCTGAATGTTAACACAGTGGACTAAATTACTTTTGAACCAGGTGCTGGTAGTACCTGCCCTCTGCCTCCTCTGTAGCCATCCAGTGTGAGTGTCTGCTTGGCTGACGGCCTGTCAGCAGCCCTGTAGGACAAATACTCCATAGTGCGCTTTGATTTTATAGCAGCTGTAACTTTGCCTTTGTGAAAAAGTGAGTTTTCACAACCAATAAGGTGAGCTGAGGCATTAAACGTGACTCATATAAGTTCTTACAGGAGTCTTGTGTGGTTGCTGCTGCTGTAGTGTAAGTTTGAAAATTGATATGTGAAGAAAATCCGGAAAAAGTTGAGGACAGGACAGGTGATCTTTTAAAAGACAAACATAAAACAACAAAAAGAAAATGCAGGACAGAACCCGAATGCTACTTTATTGAGATGAAAACATACTGACACATAACATGAGCAACTGACAACTAAAAATACTAAACCCACTTGAACCCAAATAGGAATTCTTCTCATAGCGTGTCACTGCAGATTAAGGCATTAGTGGAATACCCAAAAATGCAACACAAAATATTCTTATTGTGTGGCACACGTCGATTCCCTGCTCAGCTCTAGTTGACTAATCTGGCTTTGTCTTTCAAAATGAGAAAGGAGGTTATATAATCAGTTTAAAACATCACTTGTGCCCGGTTGTTTCAAACAAAACGGGAGAGGAATTAGCTTTGAAGTTTTGCTGGAGTGTGACTGAGACGGGGAAATGATCTGTGGGCAGTGATTGTGTGAAATCAGTGGAGGCAGACTGCTTTTGACTCTGACTCACTTTTCAGGCATTTGAGTGCAATCACTTGAACTCAATTAAAAGAATAAATGGAAATTATATTACAACACCGTGCACACATTATTTTTTACATTACTTTTTTTTTCCTATGACAAAAATGTTATCTCCTGCTTTTGGCTATTAAGAATTATATTAATACACACAGGTATATTTTGAAAAGGAATATCAGGTTTTGGATCTTAAAGTAATTATGATTTACTGTGAATGCTTTATGCATGCTGCAATAAATTTAAAGGACCAGTGTGTGAGATTTAGAGGGATCTATTAGTAGAAATGTAATATAATGAGTTCAGAACTTATGTTTTAGCCTAGAATGAGGCATTTCTATCTACAGAGGGAGTGGGTCCTCTTCCACAGAGCTTTCCATGTTTCCACAGTAGCTCAGAATGGACACACCAAATAGTGGCTTTAGTGTGGGCCTTTCGCATTTTCACGTTGATGTGATGTCTACCATACGATCTCTTACACACTTGGAAAAGGAGGGACAGGGGCGAGCCAAACCTTTATAAGCTGAATTTGACTGGGGGGGTGGAGATCCCACCCACCTTGGTGCCGCCAGTACTAATGACTATTGTCAGTGCTGAAAGGATATGTCTCGATTTTTGGTGACATTTATTTTTTGCTTTTGCTTTATTGCTTTTTCCATCGATGCAGGGGGGAGAACTGTAATTTAACGTCTGACTCAATGTGCTGCCATTAAAATGCAGTTAACGTCCACGGGAGACCACAAGTTCATGACACCAGCTCTGATAGAAGCAGCTGGAATTGATTAAACCAGTAGTAGTTAGCCAGCCTGTGAACATATAACGCAATTTTATATGACAAAATGTAGCAAAAGAAAAACAAACAAGAACCATAAACTCAGTCAGATGCATCAGCTGTCCTTGCATCTTAATCTGTTCATGCAGGTCTCTCAGTTACTAGCAGTTATGGCTAGAAATTAGTTTTGGGATGAACAACCTAAATCTTTTCATTTCTTCCTTGAGTCCAAGTGAACATTTGTGCCAAATGTGAAGACATTCTGGCAAACTGTTCCTGAGTTATTGTGTTTTAAACATAATGGTTATTGACGGACTGACTGAACAAGATGCACTGTGGACATTTCAAGGGCTCTTGGGGACCGTCTGGTAGCCACTGGGGGTCCTAAGCAAGCACTTATTCATTCTAATCTGGAATGCCACTAGATGCCACTAAATTCTACATACTGCACCTTTAATGTAACACGGAATGGCCCTGATTTATGAATTGTAACAAGAGTTTAATGCTACCTAAGTGGAAGGTAAGACCACACACAAAATAATGCATTTTTATTGCTTCAGGACATACAAGAAGAAAGATTGCATTTAAAATAAAAAGCCCAGACTCACTCACCTTAGAAAAAAATGAGATTAAGATATACGTAAGTGTTTTGTCTAGCGCCGCATACTCACTGGGGTGCTGTGAAATTAATGAGAGAAAACGGCTGGGGTGGTGGACATAAAAGCATCATATTCTTTCTCCTGCTCTGAGAGAATTATTAAAGCGCCGGTTGCCAGGCGGAGATGAGGAGATCAGTCGAAGACCCCTCTCCCTGGGCTCTGTACACGTCGGGGATGGGAGGTGTGTGTGTGTGTGGGGGGGGCATCACCGTGAGGATGCAGGAGGGACGCTGTCAGGCTAGAAAAATATGGCCTTTTTTGGCGTTCACTATTTAGCACCATCTGGTCGGTCATTTGGGTGTTTGTATGTTTTTTTGTAATCCCAACAGGGGACAAACGCTGCGAGTGTAGAACAAGTTAGTATGATGGATGTTCTCCACATGCAGAGTGTCAGTGAACACAGCAGCCGGCATCTGAACTAACACGTCAACATGAAACACAGCAGCTCTCCACCTTCTTCCTTACTTTAAGTTTTAAGGTGACAGTTGTAGACATGAATATTTCCCTCCTCTAGCATTTCTAGGCCAAAAGAAATTAGACTTAAATAACTGATTTAAAAAAAAAAAAAAAAATCAGGTGCTGCAAACAGTAAAAAGCAAAATCTCTTTAAGACAGTTTGAGCTCATTGCTCATCCACAGTGTTACACCGTTATATTGATGTGGTTCACGGACTCCTTCTATGCCTAGAATTTGATTTTCAGGTGTAATTATAATAATAACATTACGCTGATGAAGGTTTAAACCAATGTGCCAATTACATTAACATATTCATGTATTTTATTGAAACATCATAAAGTCCAGACCAAAGACAGAGAATAGATATGCACATGAAAAGTAGCTCATAAACGCCAAAGTGGATCATAAAAAGTCCATGAAAGAAAACTACAACACCTAAGGTAATATAATCATTCTATTCTTAGGAGAGTGAGATGAGACAATTTATGCTCATTTACCACATCCAGCATCCCACCATCATCCCAGATACTGCACAGAAGTGTAGGGATTGATAGTGATGCCGCTATTGATTCTGATTATTATTAGTTTTCTGTTTGTAAAACAGCAGTAGTAGTAGTAGTAGTAGTAGTAGTAGTAGTAGTAGTAGCTGTTGGAGCTGTTGCTACTACTACAGTTTGTCGTAATGTAAAATGCATGAAATGAGAGAATATTTGTGAAGAATTCATTTTCATTTGTTTTCTTTCTGCTAATCCTGCCTACATCATACAACATCATATTTCCCCTCCGTAATGGACGTGCTGCTCGTTTTGGGAAACAGTGGCACTCATGCGTACACTGACAAATACACAGCGTTCCTGGAATTTAAACCCATGTTGTGTAGAAAGATGCTTCCGCATTCTGTCGGTGTTTGCATCTTTACATGAAATGATTATTTTACAGTCATTGCGACTACACTGTTTCTTCGCCTCTGCCATGACCCCTCCGTGTTGCACGTTTCCAGCAGCATAAACACGAGTTAGACCTTATTGTTTGCGATGTCAGCCTTCAGAAAATATGCCGGTATGGATAAAAAGAAACTGAAAAGCTCCATATCATCCTATGACTTTGATGGATCAGACAATTTGGAACCTCTTCTCAAATGGAAATGGTTCTCGATTCTCACCAACTGTAAAGGAGCTGAACACATGTCCTCAATAAAACTAGATATTCTGTAACATTTCTTGTTTATGAGCAGGTCAAACAAATAAGATACACATGTTAATAAGACTGCTTTAGAGGTATTAACAGGAACTTTTTTACATTGGATGCATTTTTTAAACTAGGCTAACCTCATCCCTTTGTATTTGACCTGATTTTGCCTGTTTTCCAAATTGTTACATTATTCCTTTAGTCTGCCTCAACAAAAGCTCGTCTCTCCTGGCCTTTGTTTAAATGTCTACCCTGAAAATGTCCTCATTAATTATTTTGTATCTTTTTATGCAAAAGGAAAAGGCTACAGTGTGTTATTTGATACTCTTGTGGATGAACTTCACTCTGGATTTAATAATGGAAAAAGCAGAAAGTGCAGTCTATCAGTCTGGCTGTTTATTTACATAATTAATGATGGTTCAGGAGATGGCGGACAGGTCAACGGTCATTTTACTAAAAACATAATGAGAAGAAACATTTACAAAAGTCTACAAAAGACTCAGTGCCTGAGCTATTATGAATGTGCAGCTTTTCTAATATCACAGCATTTCACAGGGTTAATGGGACATACATCATTTTACCCCATTTATGCTGATTTTACAATGTATCTTTAAATATCTGACGCAGATCACCTTTAGATATCTCTCTCAGTGGTTTATTCTTGAAGCAGATTATTTGATTATTCCCTACTTAAAACTGCTAGCACATGAAAATGTAAGGAAATGGAAAAGGTTGAATAGTGATGAAGTGTCTCTGAGTGAATATATAATCAGTGCTTTGGAAGTTCTGACATCTGGGACACTTAAGCGAAGGTTAAGAACATATTCCTACTCAACTGTGGTATTTTCATCGTATCATTAGTCAGTTATCTTCACCCTAAAATTCATTACAGTTCGGTACAGTTGCAGTGAGCTCATTGTACTAAGGATTAGCTATTCCGCGGGTACTTCACATTACAAAATCTTCAGCGCAAAATGTCAGGGTAATGTCAGGACGGTTGGCTTTTTGCTCGTATGGGAGGCTGGGACGTCCACAGTCTTTCCGTCCCCTCTGTCCTCTCCCTCTGCTCATATTGACATCTGCTTTAAGAGCAAAACAAGGCCACTGACCCGGGGAAGAGGGGAAGGAAGGGAACAGAGGGCAAGTACAGAGAGTACGGCAGAAAGTAGGAGGAACAGAGTGAGAGGGAAAGATGAAGAAGAGAGTTAAAAGGGCCCTGACAGAGGGAATATTATCACAAAGGACCAGTGATCGAGTGTTAACAGGAAATAGTGAAAAAAAGATCATTGGAGAGAGAAAGGAAATTTGAAAACAGCTCGAAAATATTGAACCAGAAACAAAGTGATCCCAGAGGGATAAAAATGCAATATCACCAAGCCCTAAAGGACTACAGTAGAAATGAATAATCCCCAAGCAAAAAGAGCATTACATATTAGAAGACAAAAACAGAGAAAGCAAATGAACGCTTTTTGATTTTTGAAATAAAAAGCAGCATAAGATAACATGTGAGTAAGCACAGGAGGGCAATTTCTACTGTCTGCATAAATATCATCCCCCTAACAAAAACTGTACAGCATACATTTGGATAAACCACTGTTGCTGTCGTAATCAGGCTTGAAAATATTGTTAATTTAACGCAACTGATATTTAACAGTTGGGTTTTAATTTGCCCATATTTTTCCCAGCCACTCACCTGATTAATGAGTGGAGCTGCTTTCCAGTCTGATTTCATTAAGTTAAGGGCTTACACTGATTGGGACACTGTGTGCACCTGTTGAACTCTATAAATAGTGTGTCTGCGTGTGTGTATCTATCAGTCTCTTTGCAGTGGGTAAAACTGGCAGCACGGTATAATAGAAAATCCATGTTTACCATAAGCAAAAATGCAATATAAACAGACAGGTGACAAATGAAAGTTAAAAACTTGAAACACTAAATGAGTGAAGAAACATAATGAATGCAGATGCTTCTACGCAGGTGGACGACATGGTTCAGTTGAGCAATTACGATCCAGTCATGCTGTGTGGTGTGTATAAAATGCTGAGCAGACCCAGATGATTTTGATTTTGGATGAAGATGGCAAGTGGAAAAGATCTGAGGGTTCTTTTTTGTTAGATTGTATACATTTGGTTTGACTGGTTTTGCTTTCACACTGCAATTTTGGGAACAGACTAAACATTTTTTAATTCCATTCCTATGTCATCATCTCCGCATACTTAATACGGTTTCCATCTTCTATTTGTTTTTCCTTATTCTTCAGTGTTTTCACACTGTAAACAAACCAAACAACGGTTCAGTTTGATCAGGAAGGAGACCACCTCTTTTGGTCGGATCAAAGACTGGCTGTTTTGTCCACACCGTGGTCTGGGGGAGGTTTCACACCTCAGTCGAAAAGTCGGACCAAACGAGGTGGGTGTGGATGTGCCCTAAGTTATTCATACTTTGTATGTATTGCATCAGGCAATGTTTATGGAAATTTGAAGAAACTACCTGAATCTCACAAAAAGTTTAGGGTCTGGTTGAGCTGGATTTTGTATTTTAGAGTTAATGCCCTTAACGGGAGATGGAAATTCTGATGTAGCAAACATTTAACCCATAAAGCACAAAACATGGCATGGTGGTGGCAACAGATGTGTGTGGACTGACAAGGACGCCAACGTTTTCCTCTTTGTCATCCACGAAAATCTCATTTCAGGCCCAGTTTTCTGAAAAGGGGCTGTGTTTATTTCTCCATTGAGTGAGCGTTTGGATACTTGAATTATGTTTTCATTAGTGTATAATCCTGAAAATGAGAATCGTATTTTTGTTACCTTAGAATGAGCTGTTTATATCTATAGAAGGAGTGGGCTGCCTTTCACATAGTCCACCATGTTGTGCTGCTATGTGTCTGTTTGAAAGTGGGCGTCATCCAGAGTTGAGGTGTATTACTGTCACCTACTATGTTTGACTATGGACCAGAGTTAATATCCCCTTAACAAAAAGTCCAAAAAAACAAACACGAGCTCTAATAAGGGACTTCCTTTTTTTTTGTGCCCGCCGTAGGGAAGGGAGACGGGGGGAAATTCAGTTGGGTGAAATCTGCAACCCACCACTAGATGGCACTAAATACCACACAGTGAACCTTTAAATAACGTTTTTTGTATCATGACTGGAAGTGAGAGATGTTGACAGATAAGGATTCAAGAGCCTTTAGTGTGAAAAGAAAAATACAAAGCAGCAACAACAACCTGTCATTCACATCAAAGATGGAACTTCTCTGCTTCAACAGGCATCTTTCCTTCATGGTTAACATCCTCCTCTCAGTTATTAATAGTGATGCACATTGGTACAAAAGTAAACAAACCCAGACTTGAAGAAAGCAAATCGTCTTTTTCATAATGCAGGTTGTGGAGGTCACCCCCGATGCTTCATATTGCCTTGCGGCAGAATTAGGAAACGCCTCAGAAAACCTACCCGACTGCATTGCTCATTCTCATCATTAAAATAAATTGCCGTGTTCTGTGGTCTGTGTAAAAGAAAAATGTAAGGAAAAAGCCCTGTTTTCACCCCCTGGCTCTGCTCAGGATTTTGTCACTGTTTTGTCCCAGGGGCTGCTCAGCTGCTTCAGAGACACACGGCGTGTTGTTCCTTGACACATAACTCGCCCATGGGCAAAGGAACGGCTTGTCTTGAGGCCTATTAGTGTATGAAGTAATCAATTAAAAATGAACAGCCATTTGCATCTGGCGGCATCTACACATCCTGCTGGGAGGAGAAAATCAAAGCAGAGACTGTACTGTAGGGTTGACTGCTGTTTATGTTTTTGGAGATCCATTTTAGAACTGGGCGAATAGCTGTTATAAAATGCACCATGTTTGTGTTCTGCGGTTGGATGGTCCTTGTTCCAGCCCCAAAATATACAACCAAGGCTCTGCTCGAGTGGCAATTTCTTTGAGGCAGAACAGAAGAGAGATAAAGAGAAGCAGATAGATGGTTGATATAATGCCCACCCTCTGCTCAGAGAGGATGGAGACTTGGTATAGGCTGATGAAATGCTCTCTCCAGATTGCCTCTGAAGTTACTTGATGGAGGATTGATGTGTGTGGGAGGGCCTGGGTTCATCCAAGTCAAACAGGCATACTGGGCTAAAAGAACAGAAGGTGATGCACTAATCCTGCTCTCTGTATGGTCAGATATTAAGCTATATGCTTTTAAAACCTGTTACAAAAGTACATTACAGATAAAATCAAAAGAAGGAAAAATTACTGTACTGCTCCATAGATCACTGGCCATACATACGCACATACATACACCCATACATCATATGATTTACATTACACACAATAAAAAGAATCAGAACAAAATCAACAAATATTCATCATACATCTTCAGTATCAATATGTACTTGACTTTGTCTATGGAGCTCCTTAAACTTGGAATGGTTAGTGTAGTGCTATTATCTTTTGTATATTTGTATTTCCTGTAAAAACAGGAATCTAGGGAGGTTGTCCCTCCCCTCCTGAAAAGCCAAGTCTGCTCTGACTGGTCAACTCATTGTCACCTGTAGAGTGACGACCCATAACTGGATGCAAAATTAGTTTACACCCTGTTATGATCTCAAAACTAGACCTGGCTCACAGACCATAACAAAACAACTGCAGTGTCAAAACCAAATTTAATATTAAACAATATTCCTCACAACAAAATACATGGAAGTGAGAGAGGTGAGAGCCAGCAAAAGAAACAAAAGAGGAAGAAGCCTGCAAACCAACCCAGCAGTGTGCCGTCGGATTCCGGCTTCTCCCCTAAACTAAAAAGACATCCAACTGACTAACCAAACAACAAACAAAGCCCTAAAACAGAACTGCCGGTGACTCCCAACTCAACAATGAACTAAGAAGAACTGCAGAAAATATAATAGTCATGATGCTGCTGGCGGAGTGAGAGACCATGCTGCTCCGCCCCTGTGGCTTTATCCTTCCCCTCATTTCCTTTCAACCAATGGGAACTGGGGAGAGAGGCAACAGACCACAGATTACTAAAACAAACAGTAAATCATAAAAGTGCACTAATAGTGTCACTGACACTGAGTCATTGTCAATGAGTCATTTTCAAATGACAAAAACACCATTAAGAGTATAAATAAAAAACAACTTTTTTGTCATAGTTTGGCCAGATACTGGTGTAAAGGTGACGCGTAGACATATAATATTAACACTTAATCATCACATTTGATTTCATAGGGATTTTAAGTTTCAGGTCATTTTGTAATTGTTTCCAAACCCTTTTACCAAATTCAGTTTGGACCTTTGGACCAGACAGTAAAGCTGGGGACCAAAAACTTCAGCTGCCCATTTTTTGATGGATATTGATTTGAAGATACAATTGAAGCAGACCTAAAATAGACTACTTATAAGTAATGAAGTCATATTTGCAGTGGTAGCTATACCCTATTGCAATGCCATGATTTTGCTGATTGAGTGGGAAGTAGAAAATGAAAATATGTAAATTAGAGTAAACATAAATATGAGTCTTCCTTTTGCTAAACTTTCTAAATGGAAAATAGAAACAACAGCCATAATTTAGCCCAAATTTAGTCCAGTGTCCACAATGACAAATGAGGCTCACTGGTGTAAATAATATCATAATAATATAACAGTTTTTGCAGTCAAGACAATTTCCATGCAGAGTTGAGTTAAATTCTGTTAAGTGTTTTTGACAGGTGTCGTATCATATTTGTGCAGCTGCTGAGGCATTATAAAGCATAGTTCAACTACACCGGTCATCAATGCGGATTTCTCGTGCACATGGACAGCTCCCCTGCTGTGAATGCCAAGTGCAACTTATTGAACGAAGTCGGAGGTAGAGGATCTCACACTGATCCCGGGCAGTTCTCCATTGCTCCTTAGCCCGTGGCGCTCGGCAGGTAAAGCACAACAAGCTCCAGCTCACTCAGACTTAGGGGATTATTTACTTAGGTCCCGCTCAGAGTGTCTGACTTCATTTCTCAAACACCCTTCATTTCCCAGCGCCGGTAGCACTGCACCGTCCTAGCATGTCAGTCCCAATCAGTCCCGCCTCACTTGTCTTACGTTTGTGTTGGAGAGAGAAAGAAAAAGACGGATTTTACAGAGCTTTAAACATGTTTTCTCCTCTTTGTCGTTTTCATTCAGCACTGCTTGTGCCCAAACACAGTTTACTGTTTCATTTTTCATGAAAGCCATGGCAGTGGGGACTAAAAGAGACTCAGTACAAAGGCAGACAGTGTCTAGCCAGACCTCATAAGACCTTTCTTTGCCACCTTTCAGTAAAAAGCTGTGTTTTTCTGCTTTAACAAAACAAGCAAATTGCATTCTTTCTGTCCTCCGGCTCTGGATGATATTAGTCACCTGCCAAAGCAGCTTCACACCGTGCGTTATCTCTTTTTTAAATTGGCCACACAGTAACTGCGCTCTTTCTGCAAAGTTGTCCCATTATAATTGTCACAGGTAAACACACCGTGTGGTGTAGACCTTGAGTTCTCTCTGCGTCTCCACTTCCAGACATCGGCTTTGAAATGTTAGTTATCAGGTCAGCAGATCCCACCCCCTTATTTATTCCAGCAAGCATTTTTGCTGCAGGACATTCAGCACTCGACTGGGGATGTGGTGTGTGTGTGTGTGTGTGCATGTATGTATCTGCGCCTGTATTTGTGAATAAGTCTGTGTGTCTACTGCTGGAGTGGCAAATGGCTAATGAATAATGCAGGGTAATAGTGATGTGTTGACAGCTCTGACGGCTGAGAGCTGTCGAGCTGTGTATCAGTGATAATGTGCCATTTCCCTTCTGTGCTCCTCCACTCCCTTATTACAACAAATTGCAGTTTTGGTAATTTCACCTCCCTACAACCCCACTAGTCTGAGTATGCGTGAATTTGTTGGGCTCCCAAAACTCAATAGTCAAACTACACACTACACACTTTAAATAATGTCAAACACGCTTTAAATAATGATATCTAAAACTCTTAGGTTTAGTTTGGTTTGTTGATTAGTTTCTAAATTTATTTTCAGCCTTTTTTCATTTTTGGCAATTCCGCTCACAGACTTTGTTTTCAGCTTATTCGCATAATTAACTGGTATATTTCTGAATATTTGGATGGTGCGATCCTATTTTCTGTTCCAATAAAGTAATGATTATAAACGAAAAGATGAGTAAATAGATGTCAATTTCCCTGCTTCTTCATCGTTATTTGGCACTCTAGCTACTACTGCAGATACCAATACTTGGTTTTCCTGTCCATAAAATTGTGGGGTTTAGTCTCTGTTACTGCTAATTAAATATTGTTAAACTTTGAAAGGCCACAACAGGCTTTAAATAGTACGTAATTCACCCTGCAAATGTTGTTTTTGCTGACCCTCAGCAGTTTCACTCATCAGTGCTACAGTGATGTGCAGGTGTACCCTAATTCTGGGGAGTCCCTGAGGGTAACTACCCACTGTGGATCTCCCCCAAGAACTTCCAATATGGGAATAATAACTCCCACCAATAGGAACACTGAAGTGACCTAATAGCCAGCTGGTGCTTGGTATAGAAATGTGCTAGCAAAGACTTTTACTTTTACATTTCACTTTGGAAATTGCATTGTATTCCCTCCATTGCCTATAGGCTCAGTAAAGCCTGGACTTCACTGTTGGTCCATTTCTATATGTTTACAAAGGGAACCTTTTAACAATTTATACTTTTTTAATGTTTTTTTTTGGGGGCTGCACTCACTGTACACTTAAACTACTCAAGGTTCCTCTTGTGCTGGGAAAGTACCTATCCTGAAAGAGGGGTTAAAAGACCTGTAAAACTGCGTTTTAAGAACTACAATCATCCTCAGTTCCATCAGTGCTGGCACAAAAAACAGGGGTACTTCAGTTATTAGAATTAAGAAAACGTTCCCCTTAGTCTGGAAATGTCTATTCTTGAATGGGGTAAGAGGTGCAACAGTGATCACCACTAATCATGCCATCAGTGAAGTGAGACAGGTGTGAACTTTTCTCCTAGTCTGGCTCACAGGATGCACTCTGTTGGAAGAATCCTGCCAATGAGCGACTATTTCAGTCTTCAGTCTCCCTTACTCTATCTGCATGTTACCGTTTTCAAAGAACAACAACCACCTCAGAGCTAGCCAACTACACACTGAAAATGGCTACTTTTGACAAAAATATCCATCTCTTTATGTGGATAAACAAAAGTTACATGTTTCTTGCAACAGCAATGGTCGGACTTAGAGAGATGAAGGTGTGTTGTGTAGAATCTAAAAAAACCCTTTTCTTTTAGAGGGATTTGGTCATTTTAGTACCACTTCTTCACATGCAAATGTTCCACCAAAACAACTTCTCCCCTGACACTATTTTGGAAACACACCGTTGCTGTATCCTGCGCTTAGAGCTGCCCAAGATGAGTGTGAAATACAAACTAGCCAAACAGCCCAGAGTGTATTTTTTTCCTTATTTCAGAATGATAGTGGATAGTGCCAGACATATCTCCAGCGCTGGCACAGCACTAACAAAGTGTGCCTTTTCTCCCTGAACTGACAGTCAAACACTACTTTTTATCCTTTTGTTAGTAAATAGGGTTTCTCATATCTGGTCAAAATGATCTGCACTGAGCTTAGCTAGGTGTGACAGAGAGTGACTTGTACACTGAGTCACCCAGAGGCCAGCTGAAACCTTTTACATTTGTTTTAATAAGCACATTACTGGATAGATCTGAAGAATAAATCCTCAGTGGTTTGTGGTGTATGTTAATGAGCAGCACAGAGGTGGGGAATAAACAAAACAAAAACACAGCTGAACCGACCAACAAAAGGAGAAGAGGCTTCAACCATTGAATTTATTGAGCATAAAGAATTGTCCAGAGTTGTTTTAACACTGGGTACACAAGTAAAGTGGTCATGTTTTCAGTTCCAGTCTTAATAAATGTCAACTCCAGTCAGTTTCAACTGGAGTTGTACTGTCCTTGAACGAAATGCTGCAGCCTTCACCTGCTCAGTGTTTACCAGCAGCTGCAATATGAGTGAAATGTAAAACTGTTAAACGTACAGGTATGGACATATTTTTAAAATTTCCCCCTTGACATTGATTGACACCACAGGTGTTTGCATAATGTTTTATTATGCCTCCGTGTGTTTGGTAAAGTCTGTTCTTGTGAACTCGATGACTAATACTGTTTTATATATTCATTAGAAGCATAAAACCACCATTAGTCCATCCATTTTTTGACTAAACCTGTATTGAAAACACATTTTTACTACATTGATGTGAAAGAAAGCCACAAGCTTCATACAGGTGATATAAGATGATTAAATGTGTTTTGTAAAGCTATAAATACAGTCAATAGAAATAGATAATACTAGATAATATACAAAACTCCCATGCAGTTGGTTTCACTCAGGACTCACTGCACACGTGTTATCCTTGCAAATGACAGCCATGGGTCTTTTGAGGTCACTTTAATAAAGGTCAAAATTTTAAACTCAAATGCAACATTTTGGACACAGCTCAGAAACTCAAATCCATCGGGTCCCTCACAGTTTGCCTTCAGCAGGCCTCACTTTTTCTCTCTGCCAACTCACCATCTTCCACTCTCTATTTTTGTGCTTTGTGTCTATCATCATCATAATGTTAGGTGCTTGTCATTAGGAAAAACACTAGCAGTGGACACTGACAAGGGGCAAGAAATTATGCTACTTGACAGAAGATTAGAAGGATCTCACAGAACAGACTGAAAGAAACTTCTAGTTATCATTCAGACAACTTTTGCATGACAACAATATCAGACAAAGGATTTTTACAGTCCGCTGTCTCTCATGCATAACAAAAATAAAAGTGGTAATTAAATACTGTGAATGAGCTGACTCCAAGTGGTTTTTATCAGTGTTTTGCTCATAGTTTATTGTGCTTGTAATTCTGTTTGGCAGCACTGCTGTGGTTAATGTGTTGAATCTTCTAGATCACAACAAGGCTTAACATTATTGGAATTTCAATAATGTTCTCAACTGTGATAAAAGGTCAGCATTTTGCGCACTAACCAGCACTTCCACAAAGAGGTCACAAGACAAACCAGAGAGATGAAGAAGTGATTAACAGAACAGCAGAGAAGAATGACCATAATTCTGTTTATTTATTTAAGACTTTCCTATAATCTTTCATCTTTTGGCCTAACTCAGAACATGGTTTGCAAGTGTAGGTGCATATAACACGAGACAATCTCTGATTCATACACTGAGTTTGTGAAAGTCGCTGTCCGTGGTGCTGATCCTTGAACCGGCAGATGTGACTGAGCTGTCCGTGGTTCTGAACTGGATGACAGGCAGTTTTCTCAGTTTTCAACAGAGTGCAGTCACCACAACTAACATGGTTTGCTTTTTCAAAAATCTGTTATTTCAGGAAGTTTGACCTTTTTCATTGTTGTTTAAATACACCATTGATGGGTTTTATCCTTGTCATCTTACTGTATATGGAGGATCAGAGCAATCATGGCTTAGCTGTAAACCACTGTCTTAACTGAGCTTAACCAAACAGCAGTTAACCAAAAATCTTACAAACAGATACACTGATTAAGAATGCTAAAGAGAAAAAACTAAAATTCTATTGTAAAGGAAAAACATGTGCAGATAAATAAATGTTTTTTTCTTCACTTTTTGATGAAAAAGACTTCAGTCACATAGAAACATTCAAGAAAAAGGACACTAACTTTCATGACTGAATCGATTCTTTAGTTAAACTTAAACTTTATGAAATTATGTATATATGAACATTTCAATGTTTTGCTTTATCTGTTCTTTCCTTCTTTTGTTAGTGATGTAACTGTTGTCTATAACACATACAAAAATACAGTATGTGTATAAGTTTGGACGTAGAAAGAAAAAACAAATGACTGGTATATCCAGAAACTCTAAACTGTAAAACAAAAACTTATTCGTGGATTTCTTGATAGTTTTATTTTTATACATCTCATTAATATAATGTGACCTATTTATCGATGAATTAATTAGTGTATTAATCTTCTCCTGTTTTTACTTTCTTATTAGGCATAAATTAGTCGATTTCTTTGCAGACTCCTGTGGTCTTCCACAGACTCTCTGCTGCACACTGCGGAGGTGTCACCATTTTTATTCACATCATTATCAGTATCACACTGTGCGCCCTGTTTAATTTATACAAGGTCTAGGGCCTCTTGTAGTATTTTACATTGCTGAAAGGCGGGGCCCTCTGGGAGTGCAGGGCCCCCTGCCATTGAACATTGTGTGACCCAGTTTAGACAAGACTTGTGTTTTTTAAAAAAAAAAAAAAAAAAAAAAACCTTCAGCAAAGATGCATCTGTGCTCCGTGTTTGAACATGATCAAAGCTTAAAACTTTTAACTTTGATAGGCCATAACTCATACAGCAGCAAACTGATGCTGATGAAAGGTTTATCCGTGTTGTTATTGATTGGCCTCGGGGGCTCCTGAATCACTCAAGGGGGCGATATGATTACTGCTACTGCACCAACGTGTTGTTGTGAGTCTTTCTACAAACCAATAAAGAGTGTTTTTTTCAGCCTTTAAACCATTTAAAACATATGCTAAAGTGTGACTTTTACACATGTCGTCAAAGAATACAACCTCTTTGAACTATTAATATGTACAATAGTAAACTAGTTTTCATGTAATTACTTTAAAATGAAATAAATTACTCATGTGAAAGACATATGGTTATGCAACTTAAGGCTGTCATGCTGTGCTCTACGTGATTTGCATTCACATTTGGGATCCCTAGCTGAGGCTCTTACCCTCGGCAGCCTATAATAAGAACAGCTGTATGAATAATTTGAATTCTCCGATCACCAACATTACAAGCACAAGAGCAATGAGAACAAAGGTCAGAGAGCTGACGTCCTGGAAACACTGTAGATGTTTTTATTTCGATGCAAATGATTTTTTCCTCGATTTTTATGCAAATTACTTTTTACAGTAAAATGACTGGGGTTTTTTTGTATGTTTTGCAGGATCCAGTCGGGCTCCTACCTCAGCACTGGCTGGTTCACGCTTATCCTCGCCATGGACATGTGCAAAGAGATCCATATCTACGGAATGATAAATGACACCTACTGCAAGTAAGACACCAACTATCCCCTCTTTCTTTACACTGGAATGAAAAATGCACATGTTCCTACAAAACTTGGAAAACTAGATTCACAGCAGCGCTGACCAATCACAGCCTCACATAACTGCACACTGCCCTGTTGGAATATATTTCCAGTGCCTCAGTTTGAATTTAATGGCTGAATTTCTATGCTGAAATCCATATTGGGTTCTCTGTGCCGTGAATACCATTATGTTTTCCTGCCTAGAATACCCAGCAGGCTGCAGAGTCTCTATCACTGCAGGTGACTGGGCTGCAGCATTCAACTCTTCCCCTGCTTAAAGTTTTATTTGTTATATTGCCCTATGTTTTTTCCCTGACTTTTTGTGAGTCATTACCGTCTGGCTGCGAGGCCATAGGAGAGATGACAAACAAGATGCTCGGGGCATGGCTGCTCGGTTTCAAGTCATCGCAGCCTTGATGGAAGCCAACTCCCCACTTCTTCATCTCCTGTCTTCCCTCTGCTTTCGCAGCTTAGCCTGAGCTCTCTGCATCCCCCTGAATCAAACACTTTTACCTAATGCGCGGTGAAAATCCTGCCTTTTATCCTCCCCATGTTCTCCATGCACAGCAGGAGTTAAAATAAAAACAGCCCCAGACGCATGGCAGAGGAGTGATAATTCAACCAGCACGAAGGATTTCATGATTCACTGAGGCAGTTAAGGGGTGGTGTTCTCTCTCTTTCTGTCTCTAACTTATTCTCTTCCTTCCTGTAAAAAAGTTTCTGAATGAGCAATTTAACGTCACACAAAGTAGCGTTGGCAGCAGATTGCTACCACAGGAAGAGTTTTTTGAGTCAATGTTCGGAGCCACGGACAGATTTGACCTCCGTAGTTGTAGTGGAGCCTCAACAGGTGCTGCACAGAGAGTGAAATTGAATTTATTTGTTAATGCTGCAGTGAGAAGAGAGGCAGTGATTGGGCTGTGGATTAAACTGGCAGACAGCCACAGTCGCTTTTTGCTGTGGACCCACTGGCTGGCTGTTGCGATGGCTGTTTCTCTTCCGTCTGTGTTCATTTTCCCAAGGAAATTGTTACACAAGTCATCCTCCTATAAAGCTGTCACCTGCTATTAGAAACAGACTTCAGAGTGCACCGTGACTCTATTCCACTGCTCTGTTTACTTCTATTTTTATTGATTCCTCATTCTTTTTAATGCAAAAAATGCATAAAAGATGCAAACTGTAAATATGAAATTTAAATCAGAACAGCCAAACTTCACTGTTTGCAGATTTACTTTTGCTTGGACTAGAAATTAATCTTGTTGTGATGTTTACCAAAAAACGCTTTGTAGTTAAGAGTATTTATCCCATAAATTTGGCTGCAGACAGCAGCTCTTTATTTATTTTCAGAGGTCCTGAGTGGAGAATTTAGCCAGGGGCAGCAATGGTTCAAATAGCTGCACACTGACCTGGAGGTTCTCAGTCTGTTTAATAGTTTAATAATTTAGTCAACTCATTATTTCAGATAATCATTTGAAAGCAGAGGCCAATCAAAGCCAAGGCCTGCTGATGTGCGGACTTCAGGAATTCACCTTAAACTGTCTGAAAGGGAAGATTTCCAAAAATAAAGCAGCTTTGAACACAGCCTCACAAGCAACCGCAAATTTAAACAATACACTGTGATATATAGCACAGATTATTTCTATGAATAAGAAATGGAAATTTGAATTCCAATAATATAACTGCTGACTGATACTGCACAGATAGAGCAAAAGCAATTTTCAGCCCAAACGGTAGGTGTGCAGGTTTGTAGCAATAAACAAAAGTGTTATTTTTCAGTGCAAGGTGTAATCACATCAAAGATACAGTAAGACTTTTATTATGGCTGAATGAAATGGCTAAAGTCTTTCCTATTATATAATAATGTGAGGATATTAAGGATCATTTACAATACTGACAGGATATGGCAAATGTATAAAATCATAATATTTAAATTCATGCATGTCTCGCACTTTCAACAACAGAAATCTGCATCTTAAGCTTATATTAGATAAGTAAGATAAGGCATATCAGCAGGATTCAGAGGTTAGTGATTGGTGTACTGTAATTAGTTTTAATTTCCGGTTTATCCCTTGGTGTTCAGTGTCATGGTGGTGGTTCACTTTAGTGGGGCAAGTGGACACGGTAGGTGCTGTACATGAAACCAGAAGGTAGGTTTGAGGTAGCATATCAACGCATAAAACCACTGCATACTGACCAATCACTTCTCTTGGAAAAGGATGTCACCATTCCTAGATCATCCCATGGAAGAAAATAGATCTTAGTGCACAAGTAGTGACATTTTAAAGACTATCTAAAGCATGGCTTTCTTTTGTATGTCTTGCATCTTAAGAATTCTCTTACGTTTTAAGAATGGCAACACGATACCCATTTGTAATTAAAGTCAGTTGTACTCATGCCATGTGACATTTCTAAGAATTTTAACTGACATTTCACACAGTTGACAGTTTGTTGCCTTTCCGTCTTGTTTTTCCAGTCGTGCTGCATTTGGCCCACATTATATTTTTAAATTCTACTTCGGTTCTTCTTGTGAGAAATGTGCAGCTCAAATCTGCCAATGGGATAATCAAATTTTGCTTGGCTAGATTTCTTAGAATAAAAGCCTAGCCACTGACAAATTAAACTTAAAAAATAGAAATGTTTAAGCAAGTTGTCCTTATTACAAGCAAGGAAAACACAGTTATTTAAGACTTATTATTTTTGAATTGAAGTTGCGCAACTTAAGATTGCATCTCAGTCTTAAGATAAGAAAAACAATGCTGGGATATTATGCAAACCATTGGTAAAGCTTGTTACTGGTTAAATCTAGCTCAATGTTAGCTGGAATATTTTAAGATAAAGTTGGATACATTTTATTAGAAAGAGATTACTTTCCTAAATTAATACATGCTTGAAAAGATATTTTATCTTTTTAGAAAAAACATAAGGAACAAGGTTTTATTACTTTCCTTTCCTTTCCTTTTTTTAGTATAGTCGTGGGGACTCAATAAGTCAGTTTCTAACAATAAAATGTAGTGCAATAAGTGCCCTTGTGTTCTTTTCTTTAATAAACTGGGTTTAATCTCTTGTTTCTGCTCAGGACGGAGGGTTACAGAAAGGTCCCCTACCACTACTACGAGGCAGGAAGCCGGGATGAGTGTGCAGAGTATCTGCTCCATGAGAGCGCCCCCTACGGCGGGCACCGCTTCATCACAGAGAAGTCAGTGTTCGCCAAGTGGGCTAAGACTCATGCTATCAAGTTCTTCAACCCGCCGTGGCAGCTGTCGTGACCCCGGCTGAACTGGTCCGAACAAACCACGTCGTCGCCGTCACCATCACCATCAAGAGGACGAGCTGAATCTCTATGCTAACAAAACATGTGCTACAGTATACTGCATTTTTCTTCTTCTTTTTTTTTTTTTTTCGCTCAAATGTCAAAACCATATCCACTGATGAGCTTACTGAAGGCTATTTGTCCGGTCCTGGTTGGTTAGAGGTGGAGTCTCCGTGATCTAGGCTCATGTTTTTGATGGTGACCATTCAGTCAAACACTTCTCATTAAGGTTTGAGCAGCAGGCCAACAGTGACATATCTCCTGCTTCTTCAATATTCTGCTATATTCTCTTTCTCATAAATTTGACAGCAGATGAAAGTGCACAGCACGTTATTCTACACAGACTAATCAATCCATTTGCTGCTCTGTGAGTCCAGCAAAAGGATGGCTTGAAGACTAAAAGAAAAAACAACATGAAGTAGAAACAACCATCCATCAACTTGCGGTGACCTCGGCGGCTGAGATGTCCGCAGGCGCTGTACATCACAACAGCTGAATTTAAATTTTCATCAGGACTGTAGCTGTTGAGAAGAGCTCAGCGGTTCCCGAGACGAGTCACGTTGGACGGTTGACAAGCTTGCCTACTCTGTTTCCTCTGCGTGTCTGTCTTCTGTCAGGCTGTAATTAATCTATAACGAGCATCATTCAGACCTTCATCTCTGACTGAAGGAGTATTGAAGGCAGATGCTCTGTCAGTTTCAATTTACACTGCTCCATCGAAGCTTCCACAAACAAGGTCATTTGAAAAAGAAAACACAGGCAAGCAGAATTAATGTGTTTAACAGATTTCAGTCTTGAAGGTAAATCATATGTGGAGATGTAAACTTTTTCCAACATGTCTGCTGTTTTTTGGGGTTTTTTTTTTTCTTCTTTTTTTTGGTTGAGTTTCAC
Source organism: Coranthus polyacanthus (assembly GCA_037367275.1). Classification (NCBI taxonomy): domain Eukaryota; kingdom Metazoa; phylum Chordata; class Actinopteri; order Kurtiformes; family Apogonidae; genus Coranthus; species Coranthus polyacanthus. The sequence goes on from JAPQRN010000010.1 coordinate 19,843,246, forward strand.
TGATACACTGTGTGGTGACTCACACAGTTTGAAGATGTCAACTTTTTGTTCTTGCTGTGAAAATGAGCTCTAAGAGACACGTTTAAGCGTTTGCTTGATGTCCGGATGGGCTGCTAATTTATTCTGCAGAGATAACGTTCCTCTAACGCTCTTTTAACAGTGTGCCATTGACAATGTGAGCATCACAGCACATGGAGCAATGTGCAATTAGAAACTCCATCTTCATGGAAGGAGTTAAGTCATTTGTGACCCTGCACAGGGAGAGATTTATGTGTGCAGTGAAACCATTTGAAGTTAATTGTATTCTATTATCATTTTGTGCCTGCAATATACTCTGCAGTTCATTGTATGGAGACAGAGGAAGATGCTGTCTCTCTCTCTCCCTCTCTCTCTCATATTCTCATCCAGCTTTGTGCCTCTTTGTGTACAGTGTGAACACAGCTTCCCATTTGTCTTGGACGTGGCGTGCATGTCTCGAAGTTCGGGCCATTACATTTGAATGCATGTTTTCCAGGAGAGTGAAGAATAATCATTGTAGTGCTGAGGTGTGTTGGCTGGATGGTACAGTAGCTGCAGAGGTCTGATGCTCTCTGGCTGCGACTCCCCCGGAGGCTGTGATTACTGTCCTGGTCACAACTGCAGCCCAGAGGGGGCGACTGGAAGGATTCAAAGACTTCTAATTTAGGAGGCTCGATGTCACAGGGACCCTAGACGACTGTAATATAGTGCAGCTTGAACTTCACAAGCTCCTCGCTCCTCACTCCTGCTGAGGTTTACTAAGACATACATGCCTTCTGTTTTATGCAGTTTCCCCTAAAGCATGGGTTTGATGATTTGCAGGTTAAAAGACATTTAACATGAAGGTAAAAAGTCATTTTTGACAGGCTTAAAGGTTAAATATTATCATCATTCCACTGTAAGGATTTTAAAGCAACTTATTTAAAGCCCTCATATGTAACTTTTCTTCTGGGGGAAAAATGATCCAATTTACAACTTATCTGTAATTCATGAAAAGAACGTATTTATGCATGAAGGAATGTCCCTCAACATTTTTTACTGCCATTTCCACATCAACTTATAATATCCTGAATAGGTAAACTAAGAATTTCGAAGAGCTACTGTATACATTTGAAAAATCACAATTATGTTTTATTCACACATTGTTATTTATCATTATTAAAATACTGAGACAATGAGACAAAATGAATACATTCAGGCAGAGTTAACAGAATCTACACAAGCCTTTCATATTAGATTCAATTTTACAGTTACAATTTTCAGAAAGTACAATTTTCAGAAAAATCCCCTGTTCTCTGCCTGTATTTTGTTATTTGTCTCTTGTTTTACAATGTCTACAATGGCTCTAGGCAGTGAGTTTGTACCTCCAGCATATAACAGCACAGCGCAGCACAGGGTTTGCAGTATAAACGTAACACTATATAATCGTAGCAGCTTCAGTTACATCGCCGTCTCCTCTCTCTGCTCTTGTGGCTTATGAAATGTGAGGTACACAGGTATACACACAGGAAGAATTGTGTGCTTTGGGAGAAAATGCATTTGCATGGTTGTGTGAAGGTGTGAGCGTATTTACTCGTGCTTTAGAACATAACCGCTGTGAAACAGTCCAAAAATAATGTTTCATATCTCTTTTTCATGGCTTTTTTCCCACTAACGCAACTTGCTGTCCTCATTCACTCTCTAGCTCACTTGACCGTCGCTCTCTCCCTTGTTCTTTGAACAGAGACGAGGGGCGACGTTTGAACAGTCTGTTTACAAAGCAGAAGCAAGTTACCTACTGTTATTTCATTAGAGTGAAATGACATAACGTGAACACACGTCACTAAATGTAATACGTGGTGATGGTGAAAACAGTTGAAACCCGGGTCTAAATTTCATCCCCGACCTACAAATATCCCCCTGCATATCCCCCTGTATTTTGTGATGACCCAGGATGTAGTTTCACTGTGACCACATAAACATCCAAGCTGCTGTGAAAGCCATAAAACAATGCTGTTATTAAAAATAAAGTAATCTACTAGACTCACTGTCCAGTCTAATACATGTGAAAAAAGTGAAATTGGTTACAAGCAGAAATAGAACAAAAGTATCACTTTGGAGGCAGACGTTGTCTTAATTAGTCTCGCCTTTACAACATTCATTAACACCTCTTAGTCGAGCACCAGTGAATTACAAAGGACAACACTTGATTGTGTTGTTGCATTTCAAATGAAGCCATTTGTTAATCTATTATTGGCCCAATTTACCTGCAGTAATCTTTACAAGTGTTTAGACTCTTAGTGCAAAAACAACAATGTGCAACTTAGTTGTTTTGGATCCATAGTTGCCAAAAATAGACTTTCACACACCCTGTCAAGCTTGTGAGCAGATCTTTATTACAACAATGAATGTCAAAATAAGTACAGTTTTAACTAGGGATGCACTGGTTGTGAAATTCTTGGCCGATAATCAATTACTCCCTCTTTTGTTCCAGGGAAACAAAGAAACCATTATTAAAAAATAAAGTGTTTAAAGTGTTTCGGGCCTTCATAACACACTAAGAACAAATTCAATCATGCAAATTTATGAAACAGCCTTTAGTATAATATAATAGATAAACATCAGCCACTTCCATCTGTAAAGTGTCGTCTTATTTGCCGATGGCTGATGACAATCAACAAGGCTGATGTTGGTCGATACCGATGTTCGATATTATCTGTGCATCCCAAGGTCCAGACATACTGTATTTCAAGGTGCAAATCATGTTAAATGTGTCGGCTTCATGTGTAGAAAAACTTTTTCACAAGAGGAACAGAAAAATATGCTTCTCTGACACAACACAGTAAAATCAGGATCCTCGCCCTACAACTCAAAACCCAATAGCTGTTTATTCCGTCACTATCCTATCACCTAGTCTCTGATTCTACGTCAACATGGTGGAAAAAACATCAAAATGTAAAAAAGCTTTATTTTAAATTCCACTCAGTGTAGCTCAGCATATAGGAGACAGGGAGGGTCACTGCTCTGATCTCCTCTGGGATGACACATGTTAGAGATGTATGCAGTCCTACAGTGGCAACATGAGGGATCAAAGAATCCACCACACGCTATATGTAAAGTAGGAAATGTCTTGGAGTCTAATTTTTCCTGTTCAGACAGCCAGAAGATAAGATCTAGGCCTTGGGAAGAGACTTGAATTATACATTTTTTTTCTGTTCCTGTGGGGAAACTGCATAGATCCAGAAGCTAAGAATTCATGCAGTATGCCATGCATGTTACATGAATTAAGGTACATCTTTTATACATTTCCACTCAGACCCTGATTGTGCAGTCATCTGGCAGCTCTCTACCAATCAGCTTTACCTCTTCTGTGCATGCATCATAAACTGCAAAGCGTTCTGCACCGAGATAAGAAATGAACTTTTCCTGTAGACGTATTTTGTCATCATTATCAGATTTTTTTAGAGTGCTACGGTGCATCATTTGAAGATGTGTTTTAAATTGTTTACTCACAGCTGGAAGAAGAGCATAGCGTTCTTTCTGTACATCTTCCAACCCACTGTTATGGATTTTCTTAAGATAATAGTTGCTTGTGATTTTCTTTTTCTTTTTTTTTTTTGATGCAGAGGTTTGCATGCAGCTTCATACTGCCGGTCGTGCATTGCCAACATTTTTCTGCTGCTTCAGGCTGTGCACCCAGTTATTTTCTGATCAACAAACCCTCCATTGTTCTCAGCCAGAACACTGGAAGAATACACACAGATATATTATACAGTACTTTATGGAGAATAAGGCGTTTTATAGGCTCCAGTGAATCATCTGTGGCTCATAGGAAGGCAACTGAAGTCATATTCTCTCTGAATAAGTAACACCACGAACAGACGTGTGAGCAGAGTAGGAGGGAAAAAAGACACGTCAGTATTTTCATGGATAATTTTTTATCACATGGAGATTTTATGGATTTTGTCTATATATTTTTTTTGTCCTGAATTCCTGATCTGCAGCCTGGACAGATCATTAAAACTGGGCTCATGTTCTGAGCGTGGAAGTGGTTTCATTCATCGCCAAAGCCCAAGCAAAGAGTTTATCTTTGTACCTCATTGTATATATGCAAATTGAAAAACACACACACACAAAAAAAAAACATTGCTTGTACTCCAGCTGCTTGGCAACAGAAGTGGCTCTGAAATGAGCTGCAGTTGTTTGGCATTATATAATATAAAATACTAAATTATAAAAAGCAAATTGAAGGTCACTTCAAGTTCCAGAGCTGGGTTTAAATAACAGTGATGATGAAAACATCTGGGCTTCGAGATGTAAAGAACAAAGACGTGAATTTGAAATAATTGTGTGCTAAGGAATTTAGTTCAGATTCTAACAAGGCTTTTGATTTTCAGACTCTTATGTCATAAACCTCTTTACTTCACTTTATGCTCATTCGATTCCGTCCCTCCTCACTGTCATCATTTTTTCAAATGACCCAAGTGCTTTCTTACATATTTTGTCTCTTTTCCCTTGTGTGTGTCTTAAGAAGGTTTTTTTTTTCCCCTTTCTTTTTCGTGTGCGTGTGTGCATGTATTGTAAAGCACTTTCCTTTTTCATTTTCAGGTCAAGTGTCCTTGTGAAGTGTGTAACTGTGGGTGTGTTTGAGTTACACAGAATGTAAAATAACACTGAGGTTACTATAATCACAGAAAAAGGGTTTTTTTTTTTGCTAACAAGGCTAACACACTCCTTTTATTGGTGGTAAATGAACTCCAACTGCTGCATGGATTTCTGCAAGTTATCGAAATGTAGATTTTGTTATAACTGTTTGTTATTCTGTCATTTGCTGTCGACATACTAGCTTAATTCGATAGATTGTGTAAGTTCTTATTTTTACCAACGTGGATTTTGTCTTTTCTTGTGTTTTATTTACTGTGGCGATAAAGAAAACCTAAAAACCCTGTTTCATAATTAAATAACTTTTAAAACAAAGCAGACTAAGCAGCATCAGAATGTAAGCAAACTGGTCAAGTGTGTTCATGTTAAATAGATGGAGCTGTCGCCTCACATCAGGCGTCTCATGAGATTTTTAAAACATCACCTAAGGAGAGTTCAGACTGTTAGTGGAGTTTTGTCCAGCCTGAGAGTTTTTTAATGTAACGTTCCCATAAACTAACGTGAGTTTAAAATAATTATAACACCGTCATTCAATGTTTTATGCTTCAGTAAAGTATCTATTTTAAGATAAAGGTCAAAAGTGAGAGTGAGACATCCTGGATTGTAAACTGTAGGAGGGGTCACACTCCCAAAAACTCATCCTATCCTACATTTCCCATAAGGCAACTTGTTCGAGCTCACCAAATTGAAGAATTGCTTAAGACGAAGTTGCAACAAAAAATACATTTTGCAAGAAACATATTGTCACCCATCCAATTTCAGTGATCTGACAGTGAGGGGTTTTTATCTCAGTGAGTCTTTCCTGGTTAAATAATGGTGAAATAAATAAATAAATCTTATTTTCAGAGTTGCTAAATGTTCACACTGAATATATTTGTTAACACTTTACAATACAGTGCACAAAATTGTATATAGTCACTAAGGATTGAATGGAGCTGATGATTTATCAAGTCCAACTGAGAACAGACTGGGAATATTAATGAATCATATTATTCTTTATTATATTCTACATCATTCTTTATTATTTATCATGTCTTTATTATTTATTCTTTATTATTTATCATGTCACACTTTACAGTAGGGTGCAAAAAAGAGGAATTGATGAAGTCATTAGTAATAGATGAGTTGATTGTAGTTGTGATTCTCTCTGTGGTTGGTTCAGTTACTGAAGGACAACGCAGGAAAAAAGTGGTAACTGTTTAGAGACAGTTATGAACTAATCATTACATTAATGATTCATTAATAATGTTTCCCAGGCCCCATGTTCAGACCTGGTACAAGTGGACATCTCTAATGCAAGCTGTGAACACTCTTCATATATGTCGTGACGCCTGAGTGTCACGACATATATGAAGTACTAAGCGCTTGAAGATTCAATCATCACAAGAGGACCAATAAAACAGATGGAGTGGTCTATTCGCATATTGATGTTTAAGGTGTATCGATTCACAGCACCACCTCGTGCAGTGAGTAACAGGAGAGAAAACATTCCAAAATCCTCAAAAGCTGTTACCAGAGATCTGCAATTGTTGGGGAATAAACAGTGAGACAAAGCAACAATAACGTTTCCTGTAAAACATGGCAGGCAAAACCATTTAGTAGTACATGAACAGGAGTCTTCCTTTAAAACAAGAGTTAGCTGAGCCCGTTTCCAGCTTCAGCTCTGACTGAAGATACGGTGACAGTATTTTTTTTCCAAAATGCTTAATTTCATGCTCATTTAAAAAAAACACTAATCACAAAGTGTCATGCTCTTCCCTGAAGTCTTGCCTCTCGTGGTATTTATCAGAATGTTCCACAGCACTGGAAAGCAAGCTCAGATAATGTGGCCACAGGCCTGTTGCCTTCAGTTTAATTAATTGACGGTTTGAGTTGTTGTCAGTTTGAGCTGACCAACATCGGTTTCCATCTCCAACCCTGCAGGGATGATTCAGTTAGAGCAGCAGAGTCACATCGGGCCAACACAAAAAGAAACTTCTCCAATTATATTTCGCTGCGAGATAAACCGAGGTGGGTGCATCTGCATCCATGTACTGGGCTGACCACATCAAATTATCAGGCACTTCAGTCTCCTTTATGAGCCTCAGACAGTGAAATGACATGGCTGATGTATTAACTAATAACCAAATAGCTGCAAGCGCAGTTCCAAAGCCCATTAATTTCACAAAAGTGCTGGGAGGAGCAGTCTGAGCGATGGCACGAATAGACATGATGTCATTTACACAAGTTTACACTACAAGCTAATCTAATGTGCTGTGAGAAAGTCTAACTTACCTTGGAGAGAAACATTCCTTCATTTTCACATGAGATGCCTTGACTTGTTTCAGACCTCAATTAAATCCTGACTGACCCCGTATTTACCTGATTTTTTTTCCCCCCTGTCTTTTTGGGGTTTTTTTCTGGCAACTGACACACACGAGTGTTTTCTGTTATTTGCACAGCTTTACCACACAAGGTCAACAAGACAACTGGAATCTTTTCATTTTAGTGTTTGCAAATTTGTTCTTGCAAAGCGTTTGACCTCTGGAATATATTTGTGGGAGCATACGCTCTCCAGGGCCAGATGGTGCTACAATATTTAGCATTGTAGCTCAGGGACACTTACTACATACATTATTATAAGAGATGAAAGAAGGGAAGGGAACTTAGAGTAGATGAAGGAATGTGCATGTTCTCTCAAAATTGTACACCTCCTTGATGCACACTTGTCTTACTTTTTGTAAAATAACACATACTGAATAACAGAATCATGCAATGCAATCCATGAAAAAAAAAAAGATCATTACACAGTTTTAATTTGATAATCTCTTAGCACAAATCAGTAAATAGTTTTGATTTCTGCTATTTTAACTGCACAAACTGTGTCCTAAGACTACATTTTGGGGTACTGTACTTGGTTTTGGGACATAGTAAATGTGTTTTATAAATGAGAGTATCTGTCACATATCTAAACCTTACGACAGCCTGTTTCCTGGTACTGTAAACATGAGCACATACATGACTCGCTTTCAGCTTAGCATCAATACTGCCAGAAGCGAGAAAGAGCAAGTTAAAAAAAATAAATCTACAAGCACTTCTAAAGCCTATTAATGCTATTCATTAACCCACAAAACAAGCAGGGACGTGAGCTAGTGATAGTTTTTGTTGAAATTTCATACTGTCCTTGGTGAATAAAAGCCAAATGCAGTGACCTTCTGGAGACTTCTTGTAACCAATAATCTAATGCTCTTTCCACACTAATACAAATATTTTGCAAAGTGAACATTTTTCTCTATGTTTGGGTCTCTCATCATCAACAATTTAAGTCACTGAAATCGCTTTTTTAAAACACGTTCAAAAGTGAAGATTTTTACAAACTCTGGCAAAGGTATTCCGTATAAAGATAAAAGATTCCGTGTAAACACATGACATCCTCGGGGTCCTCGAGGGGTCTGAATGGAGTCCTATGGGAGAAGTGGCTCCTTTCCCCGAATAAGCAACTATTTGGTGAAAACTGTTGGTTTCATAACAATCGGACGACCTCTGTGATGATCTTTAACATCTTATCCATACACTAGCAAATTACGACCCCACATGATGAGATCTAAAATGAACTAAATGACGGTTTTCGGAGACAGTGACAGCTTTAGGTGCGACAGACAAGGCAGCTCTACAGTCTGTCATGAAGCCAAACTATGGACCAGACATAGAAACATATCTGTATTAGTGTGGAAAAGGTATGAATTTATATTTGTTACTCTAAGTAACTACAGCTTTTTTTTTTATATTGCATTTAAATGTCTGTGCGTGTCAAGTGAGTTTTAGAGGGTCTTTATGCTAAGCTAAGCTAATTGTGGACCAGTCATTTATCTCTCATTAGGAAAGGAACCATGACAAACAAAGATAAGACTGTAATTTGTTTTTACTGGAGCTCGTCAGTGTAGAAAATTTTACTCCAGGCATGTGAGTCATCATATTTTATTTCACAAATAAGAGACATTGACATTCCAGAGTAATAGAAATATTTGAACTATCTGATGTGGTTTTCCTCATGGTCATGTTTCAGGCTTGTAGTTGTAGCTTGCTGCCTCACTGTGCTGTTCTCTTTAAAATTCTCTCATTCAGATCATTTTCCATCCCACAGGTGACAATTATCTGTACAAATCTTCATTCGCATCACATGACTTTTGTACCCTGAATATGAAAGTTGTTTTTAATAAACTATTGAACCCAACATCACTGTTTCTGACATTTTGTTATGTCCGAGTCTTCAGCTATCTTAATAATAAACTTGTCGTTTTACTGACCCCGCCGCACGGTCGACTATTGTCTGCTGCCAGATGCATCCAATTATATCATTGGTGTGTGGGACACATCAGGTCGAAACACGTCGTAACATACCACTTTCTCCGAAGCGTCGATTTCCAGCTGTGTGCGAGGCTCGCAGTGTTTGTGTTTATTTACTTTGAATGTTTGCATCCCTGTTTCTGCTCATTTGCATTTTTGCACGAGGACTGTGGACAAAATGAGCAGTGATATCATTGCTTTTTGGACTCTGTCCTGTCCAATTGGCACACCGCTCGTTTTTGCTGCCAGATCCTGTTAATTGGCATATTTTCCTGGTCTCAACATCCAGCAGTTGCGTTCGGTCTCAGCTTCTATCAGAAATAAATGAGGGAGGCCATGTGGGAGTGAGCAGCCAGCCCTATTTTTCTCTCCCGTCTAACTTCTTAAATGATCTCTAACATTGTAACGCGCATGAAAGATGAATGAGTGAATTGTGTTTTAATTAATTCCATGCAGGTTTCTTAAAGGCTCTTTAACAATATATCCCTGTAGCCGCTCTGGTGCCTCATTAATGACTTGCGTAGAGCAGACATCACTTTGATCGAAGCATTTTACACCCACCTCCCTAAAGAAATATGAGTGCTACACTAATTGCCTCATGTTTATATTGATTACACCCACCTCTCACAGTACTCGCTCATCCCTCCCCTCTTCACTTTCTCTGAGCATATCGAGCCTGTCAAGAATCAGGAGGATAAAGTGTACAGGCTGGCACTAAATGTCAACAATTTTTAGATTATCTGAGGCAACAGAAAACACTGAGCTGTGACTAATTGTTGCTGTAGCACTGACAAAATAAATCTCTGCTCTGTCACGCCGAGATAGTGTTTTCTTTCACAGTGTGTTCTTGTTAATTTTTTTGACAATAAGTTAAGCACTTTAATGGCAGAAATAAGTGTTTTGCATCAACCTTAGCAGCGATTGCATGATGTAGGACCACAAGCTAAATGATGTCTGAGTTAATGTCCCTGTTTACAGCCATCTCCTCCCATCCTCTCATCAACTTGATGTAATCAAACTTTATAACATCCTGCATTTCCTGTGGGCCTGAAGGTAATTGAGTTGCACTAAAAGGTCCAATATCTGGAAAGGCTCCTTCACCATCACGATCAATCACCCCCCTCTGATGCTTATTTATATTCCTCCAAATACATTAGCCAAAGGTTTTCTTTATTCATTTCCAGTGCGTTTTATGCTGATGACGTTCTGCGTTATGTGACAGCGCACACAAATGATTGACTGCTCTGTCAAATGCTCCGCTGCAAGGTGTCACCTGCTTTTAAAGCACATGAAGATCAAAGGGAGCTCTCAGTGACTGGGAAGTTTCCTGGAAATAAACTTTTTTTTTTCCCTCTTTCTTATAACCCCCTGACTCACATGCATACCGTTTTCATTCAGTCACCTCTGAGAGTTTCCCAGTGCACAGTCTTCAGCAGATCTCCTAAACCTATAGTGGATGGCAACATTTACATGTGCACTACCAGTCAAAAGTTTTACAACTACCAGGGACTTCTGACTTTTGAGGTGAGGTTATAATGTAATATGAGGATTGTAAAAATGTGTCCGTCTTCCTTTCTTAATTGCCTTTTTCTCACCAATATGACAGCAATAACTGCTTCCTGTAGTTCAACATTGTCCAAATAATGCTTCAGTGAGTGTAGTAAAACTAGGTGCATTATAATACAACTGTTTTTATTCGCATTCTAAATTTGTGCATAAAAAAACCTTGAGTGGAAATGTAGAACATTTGAAAGCTTGAAACTTTGGAGAGGTGGAAAAAATTGTTCGATTGTTGGATAAATGTGAATAAGTAAGAGCAATGTCAAAATTTAAAAATAAAGTGAATATAAATACCAAGTTTGCATAGATGAAAATGATGAGGCAGGGTTTGCCCTGGGGGCATTTTCCCCAGGCTGCGGGGATATATTTAGTTTTAGTTTAAGTTTTTTTGGATGGGATACATACAGACATTAAAAAAACAAGTCTTTTTAAAACATCAAAGGTTCAGGTGTATAATATTTAGTGTCATCTAGTGGTGAAGTTGCAGATTGCACCACTCTGTCCTCACCTCCACCTGACCTACGGTGGCTGCAAAAAACATGAAAGGCCATTAATGGCAGCGTTTGCTCTGGGCTTTTTAGTTAAGGTGATATTAACTCTGGTCCACACTCAAACATGGTAGGAGATGAAAATGTACATTAACGCTGGATGCTAAGAAAGTCTTCTGAACTACTGTAGGAACATGGTGGGCTCCATGGAGGTGACATGCTCCCTCTGTAGATAGAAACCAAAACGATTTTTATAAAATGATTTTTATTTTCAGGTGATTATGCACTGATGACAACACAATTAGGAATATTATATTCCATTTCTGTGATTAGATCCTCCTAAATCTTCTTAAATCTAACACACTGCACATTTAAATGCCTTTATTGTGATGGCACTATCATATTAAACCTATAAAACACATTTTTTCTTGCATTTTTAAAAGATTGTACTTTTTTTACTACGTAATTGGCATTTACAGCAAGAGGTCTTTGCAGATTAAATGTGTAATATGTAACATTTGCTCGTGTGCTTACGTGAAGTTTGTTGGAGTCCGTGTTGTGCTGCGAGTTTGTTGATGTTAGTGGATTCTATTCTAAGCAGTAGCTCATGTAGCTCACTGCTGCTGTTGTAGAGGAGTAGAAGAGCGGCATCGCAGACATCAACGTAACCCGTAACCCTGAATCCTCTACATACAAATCAGTTTCAGAGAAATTTGGGAAAGGTGCTAGTATTTCCATGTACATCATGATCCATTTACACATTGGAAAAGTGATACATGTCAATTGCTTTATATATGTCACATATTGAACCTTTAACTTCTAAACTAAAACATATGCTCATCGTATAAAATTATATTATTAATTTTACAACTAAAAGCTTCTAAAGTAGATGTCATTAAAATCCCCTCTCACCTCCAACACTGAAATTCTTCCTATAAAACTCTAAAAACTCTGCATAATGGTTTCCTTTAATACCTGAGTACATTATGATGCTAATGGGGTTTTTTTTTCACAGCAGACATAATGATTTCTTTTTCTGAGGCTTAAAAAATTGAAGAGCCTCTTAATGTGATGTGATCGGCTGAGCATGTGGATGAACTCTTTAGTTTATCTCGCAATAAGATGTAATTAGTGACTGAATCTAAGAAAAAACTATGGTAAAAAAAACAACATAAACAATGTCCCTGTTATGAGAATCAGAAACACTTCAATAATCCCATGGGAAACTGCTTATGTTACAACTGCATAATAGACAAAACCCACTAATGATGAATAATATAACATGTGAAATGATGAATGATGATGATGGACGAGTTATACAGTAGAGGTTGATGACAAAAGAGGGGAGGGATTTTCTGTGGCGTTCAGTGGAACATTTTACGCTAATTAGTCTGCGGCTAAATGTGTTTTTCTGTCCAACGACAACACTGCGGAGCAGCTGATTACCATTATCTGTAATAGACTGAAATCTGGACAATATTCTCCTTTTCACACTGTGTTAAGTTCCTCTTACAACAGAGCCAGCTCTCTTGATCAGTTTGTTCAGTCACAGCAGCACAGAATATGGTGCTGGCACCATATATAGACTCGCAGAACATCCATAACATGCATTATTTCAGGCAGGACACTTGTGTCAGATTTAATCATTTATTACAGAATGACATACTTTTGAGTTTGATGCCGACTTTGCTCAAGTGATGCTCTGGAACAATTTGAGCAAGCATGACTCAGAAGCTCCCTGAGATCACAAAACCCCCTGCAGAGCTTCACAGCATTTTTGAATGAAAGCAAAATGTGCTAATGCGGGAGGAGGCCGGGGAGGTGGAGGGGATGAGTGTCAGGTTTGTAGCAGCAATGTAACACAGTGATGTGGTGAGCAAAGAGCTGTCTGATTGAATGACCGCTGGCTCAGTGGTAAAGCATGCTAAACGCAGTGGGACAGGCTGAATTTGTGAATGACTGGACAAAACGGGGCTCGTGACTGGATGCCATGCGTTCGAGAACCACAACAAAGCTCAATATTCTGGTACATGCAAGCGTGGACACAACATCTGAATCCAAAAACTGAAGCTACTAAATGAATTTCAATTTGAAAACAGGAAAACCAGGTTGTCCTGTTCACAAATTTGATAGTATTTTAGGAGAATTTACTATAGGTCATGGTCCTCAAAATGTAGCAGGAGCATTTCTTTGTTTTAAAGGTCCAGTGTCTATGATTTAGGAGGATCTAACAACAGAAATGGAATATAATATTCACAATTATGTTTTCATTAGTGTATAATCACACAAAAATACGAATTGTTGTGTTGTCATTACCTTAGAATGAGCTGTTTATATCTACAGAGGGAGTGGGTCACCACGTTGTGTCGCTATGTTTCTACCCTAACTCAGAAGTTCTTCCTGTTCTTCGATTTTTTTTCTGTTTTATAGTAGGCGACATCCAGCGCTAAGGGGTAATTATTGTCTCCTACTATGTTTGAGTGTGGTCCAGAGTTAATATCCCCTTAACTAAAAAGCCCACACACTCACTCTATTGAGGGACTTTCATGTTTTTCGCAGCAACCATAGGTGAGGCAAGGGGTATTCAGTTGGTTAAAATCTGCAACTTCAGACGTCACTAAATATAATACAAACCGAAAAACATTTACATTCAGATTGCATTGTGGGTGGGTATCTTTGAGGTCTAACAAATATGTTAACTGTGTTTCCTCCATAAATTGTTTCCTGGACTATAAAACTTTAAATCTATGAATGCTAGCTTGCGGTGGCACTGGAGTGGACTGGAGTAAATCAACGGTTTTCTCATGCATGAGCTCAAAGAATACACTTGTAAAAACTCTTACATGCAAATACATCAAAAGGAGTGCACATACAAAAGTTCACAAAACTACAGATAACCCTATATGTATATAAAGTCAGTTCCTGTTGGCAATACATTGTTTGAAAAGAATTTAAATGACACGAAAGTCACAGTAGGCAGAAATCAGGAATGAAAACACACCCTCTCTCCTCTCTGTCCTAAGCATAGACTATAATATCCCTCTCCCCTGTCTCTGAAAAGACCTGTGATTTGACAAAGTCTACCATCACAGTCTAGATTCTCTAAATCCTGAAAACTGAGCTAAGAAGAGGTGCAGAAGTCTCTCTTCCTCTCAGACCGCTTGAATTACAATATATGGAAATATTGTCCAATGACACCAAGAAATATTGGATACTGAAACTTTAATTACATTTCTACATAAAACCAACAGCTACATAATGCACAAGCTCAGATGATCCACTTGTAAAAACATTATTCTGCGCCGTTCATACACGAGTGGTCAAAGAGCAGGGTACCTTCAAATGCATGAATTATTTGACAAATGAGCGTGTCATTTTTTTTTTTTTTTTTCAAAGCTTAAACGATGCTGCAGATTTATACTTTCTGTTTTTCGCTGTATTTCCATGAATACCAGCTCTGTCTTTGGCTGAGCATCCTTCCTGCCTTGAAAACTTTGAATATGATCCTTTGATTGGCATATTTTCAGATTTTTGTACTCTATTCCTAGACATTTCTGAGGCGCTAAAGATCATTCCTCCTTCAGCTCATTACATATATTCACTGGTAATACTGCACAAACCAGCTTTGCAAAGCCATTACACTACAGCCAATCAGGGCCAATCTGAAATCAGAAAAGAGCTGCCTCAAATCATCTGACTGATGAGTGTGATGTTAGAGGCAGTGAGAGGAGATATTCACAGTGCATTTGCTGCCACGCCAGACAGCTGAGGACATGAAAGATTTCACTGACTGTGCTCGCCAACTTGGTGAAATTTTGTAATTCACTGACAGTTTGATGAATCCCTACTCTGCTGGAAATACGCTACCAACTATGCCAACTTTTTAGCCCTGAAGCAAAGTGAAATTGCCGCACAGCCCGACACAGCCATTGTTCTGCATCTAACCAAACATTATATGAGCACGGTTATCATTCGTGCTTTAGAAACCCAGTGTGTACACGTCAGACGGTTTGCTTGTCTGTCCAATCCTCTGAGGCAGCACTCATCTCTCTGGGGATTCTCGCATTACAGAGACAGAGGAGCTTTCAAAAGCCTCCTGAAAATTAGATCTGTCTAAACCAATCACATATCACACAAGACTACTTCCACAAGAAAACTTGTGCAGAACGGTGAAAGGATTCACAATTCTTTCACAAGGGAGCTGTCTGTCTTTCTCGCCGCGCCGTTCAGCTGTCAGAACAGTGTTGACAAGCTGTGGTGCATCTGGATTCTGAAAACAACACAAACATGGAAAGTCTGAACAGGAGGACTTTGTGCTGAACTGTGTGTTGTTGAAGTCTTTAACTCCTCGTGATCGATATGAGAAAATCCTACTTTAACCTGTGGCCTCGTTCATTTCTTTGCTGCAAGTCAGAGAGCAAGTCATCGTGACCGTTCTCTGCGCACAGGGCCTTGTAATCTTTCCTTCAGCGTAGATCAAGATTTGCGGACCATTATCACCAAGGTCTTCTCCCCCACCCTCTCTTCTTTTGTGTAGATCTGCAGACAGTATGTTTACAGCTCAAGGTTTGCGAACTGTTGTCCTCAAACCCTTCTCCTCTATCCTTGCTAGATTATACATATGTACGTCATTACTACATTCTCACATTTGGCCTGTAACCAGGTTATATGTTTACCTTATTCAGTCAATTATGGATCGACACTCTCACTCCAGCCCTTATCCTTGACCAGTGAATACATTCTCATCTTTATGGAATATAAGACTGATCCAACGGGAAGTATCTCGGGAACTAGATTATTCAATCTCCTGTGTTGAGAAATCTGTTCTCACAAGCTCGTCCCAATAAATGTTTCCTGTGTAATACATCCAGAGAGTCTTCTGAGTTTCCTCGGCGTCTTTTAATGTCTTTCTACACCTGCTCGCAGAAAATTCCCCATCAATGATGATTTATATAAAAACAACATCTAAAATAGCATCCAGTGGAAATGGTGATGCTTGGAGAATTTTGAGATGTACATTTGTATGTTTGGTCATGCTTGGGGTTTCCAAACTTTTTGCTCACAACTATAATAATCAGTATGCGGGTTTCCATTCAAATCTATCGCAAATTTTAACCAAATTTTCAGAAAATCTGCAAAAGAAAACGTGAATCGGTGTGTGTTTCCATCCACTACTGTTGTGCAAAGAGAGCTGGTTCTTCATCATTCATTATCATGGTTTAAAAGTTTGCATATTAGATGTAGTATTAGTATATTATAACATATGTGATTTGTTGCTTGAGGAGCTGATAGATTTAAGACCTATGTACTTTCAGGCAGCTGAACTGAACCAAACCACTGGTCTGATTCGTATAATGTTGTTTCAAACTCTTTCGCAGTTTCTCAAAACCTTTTTCTAACATTTATCTCTGCAGCTCTTTGTACACGGTGGCATTTCATTGCTATTTTCCGTCTAATATGGCATTTGTCATGTGGGTTTGTCACATGGGTCCTTCTTCTGCTCCTAATGTACTAGGATGGGTTACATACACAGAGTGAATTTCCCTACAGGGACAATAAACGTGAACTTCACTTTACTTTAAAAGCGTATCCATAGTAGACTGTGCACACACTGTCATCTACCTGTCCACGGAGGATGGACTTACAATGTGTGATCAAGTTACCTCTGAACAGTAAATTTATGTTTTTGTTATTTATGTTCTATCTTTTTCACCAATTTCCTTCTGCGTGCAAATTGAGATGATAAAAACTGGCTTTTGTGCTGGCATTTTTATTTGAAGATGGTTGAGAAACTAAGTGAAAACAAATTATTCTTCAGTGAAACTGTGAAGTCATAGTGTTATTTTCATGTTTGTTTACTGGTTTTCACTCTAAGTTGATGCTGTGGAAAATAAAGGGTCAAGAAAAAATTGGGTCTTTATGCTTTGTTGGAAGACAAAACACACACAAAATCACACTGCATTTGTGTCTCTATATACTTACAACTTAGAACTCCACAGACGGTTTACATTCAGAGCTGCTCCTGGTTTCAGTCTTCTTCAGTGGGAATGCCACATTTATTCACATTGTTACATGTACAAATAACGTAAGACAATATCGAAGTTACTCACATAGATTAATCTAATAGTCTTTTTATAGACATTTTAAAAGAAACCCTCCCAGCACTGATGATAACCAATATGACTAAAGGGATATCTATGCTTTCATAATGATTTACATCATTTATTTCACTATGTAAGGCAGGTAAGATGTCTGAATAGTAATTATTAGACAACTGGTACTCCCAAACTGTTTGTACTTTACATAGAATATGTTTGAAGGTATTTTTCTTTCTATTTTTGTTGTTTTGTTCATAAGATGTTCATATGATGTCCCTTCATTTTTAGTATGCTGTGTCAATTATTCAGAATAACAGAAATACTGACTTGAAAGGACAAATTTGAAAAATTTTTCACCAACAAAATGCACTGCGTTTAGTCATACTAAAGCAGAAATCTCTGAGACAGACATCGCAAGACGTTGACAACTACCAGCTTTGCTTGATAATATGGGAAGTAAAAGGGAAATGTGTTTTATGAAAATTAGGTGAAGAAATTGTTTTAGATTGTTTTAGAGACACAAGGAAAAAGCACACCTTCTATTTCTGGCAAATTGCTTTTCCCGACAGCTGAGGTACAGTCAATCCCAATAAACATCCTCCGACTTCTTTAATATATTTATAATGAGAGAGAAAACAGTGTCCAAGCAACAGAGAATGAGCACTTTATCCAGCTTCATCACATATCACTGAATGTGTGCCCTTAGGAAAATCAAACAAAGGAAAAGGAACACTGAACAAAGTTACAAAGATCTCAACAATTCAGAGCTCAGTGTGTCAAGGAGGGATCTCCGTTTCATAAAAAAGGCTAGAGGTAACATTTAGAAAGATGATTTTAAATGTTAGAAATCCTGAATGAGTAAAATGATGTTCCTGAAATAAAGAATTGGCACCTTTTGCTCTCTCAGACAGTTTTACAAATGATTTTAGCCTCTCCTGTTTTACAGTCCTTCACTCCTGACCTCTAATAGCTCCCACATCACCCAGGAAACTTCCCTC
>JAPQRN010000010.1:19861412-19880187 GCA_037367275.1 Coranthus polyacanthus
GAGAGCGAGCATGTCGAGGGCAGACGAGTGTGCCTCCCTGAGGGTCTGAATGATGAGACAGTGCATTTACATTAGCCTAGTGAAGCAGGAGCGGTGGAAAGCTGCCAGCGTTGAAGCGCAGAGCATGCAGCCAGAGCATCTGGTGGGTTTGTGCAAACGTCAGGAAGCGGTGGCCCCGGCCCGCGTTCAGACTCACCGACGCTCAGGCAGGCAGACAAACTGGCACACAATCAGATCATAAAGTCAGATAAACAATCATATTCAGGAAGTTAATTAGCCATTACTCATTCAGCCAAAGCGTTTGTCAGCCAGAGAGAGAGAGAGAGAGACAGACTCCTGGCCTGCACCTCAGTCACTTAGAATCAGGGAATGAAATTAGAGAGTAGAGGGGACGGCTTCATTTATGGGAGTCTGGCCTCCGATCGCTTGGCTTGGGCAGCGAGGAAACCAGGTTGTCCTGCTCACTGGGAAATTAGGCTGGAGAGAGAGGCGCTCAGTGTTGAAATTACCTTGGACACAAACTGTATTCTGCCTCCCAAAAAACCAACCATCAGGGGAGAATTTTCTTTGGATTTCAGCGTGACTTTCAATAAAGATTCAAATGGAGGGTGCTGAGGATAAAGCATTAGAGCGGCACTTTGAGAGAGGCACTTAGGTACGACAAATGTGAATTTCCATTAGTTGGAATGGAGGATGGACATGTTAATGGCAGTGAGCATTGCAACATTTTGGGGAAGGTTTGCATTACACTCAGATTTGATGTAACAGAGAAGAGGACTAATGCACTCCTTCAGTTGAATCGGGTTAAAAATTGTTGCGCCCTATAGCTGAAATAAGCAATAAAAGTAGCACCTATAAGCATTTATTGCACCCCACAATGCTGCACAAGCACAAAAATACAGCAGATACATTCCAGCGAAGGAAAGACATGTTAAAGGACTGTGGATGATTTACAGCAGCTGTTCACAACATGGGGTCAGCAGCCCTTTTTGGCTCTCAGTGATCCCTCATCACTTTTCCATTTTAAGGGATAGGCAGAGGGTCAATTAGTGCGATGGTTGACACCTGTGCTGCCTGGTGTCAAGCCCACGCCGACTAAAAAAAACACACCAAAATACTACTGCACTGGTGAGACAACATTTCAACAAAACTGCTTACATTCAACACTGTGGCAAACAAGTTGTTTAGTCTCCTCTCTCGTAAAAATCCACATAAAATATTGGGCGGGAAAGTTGGCTTATTAAAACACAACTCAAGTCTTTTATAATCATCCAACCAGAAGAAGTCATTACAGATAAAATACATTTTATTGCAAGTATAACCTTTAAAGTGGGGTCATTTCGCATCCTGGTTGAGTGTTTGCACGAAGAAGCTCTATTCCTTTTTGTCATGTTCTAGATTTTTATGTTTCCCTTTTTTTATGAGTCTTTTTTAGAACACAGGAATGCTTTGAGGAACTCAAAGGTTCACTTGGACTAAAGGATAAACTGATTTGATTTTGGTGGCCAAAGGTCAATCTCAAGTCCTTGTGACCTCACAAAACACATTTTTTGCCATTACTGCTAATAATTAAGAGAACTGCATGAACAGATTATGATGCGAGGATAGTGGACGCACCTGATTGAATGGTTCTTGTTTCTTGATATTCATGGTGCTTAATCACATCTCCATCAGACCTTTGGTTTTATTTTCACCCCATGTAGAGCTGACTAGGCATTGAAATGTTATCCATTTAAATAAATGCAGATGAAATGTGCAGGGGTTACTGTTCTGATTATGTTTCATCACAAAGAATGTAAATTTATGAAAAGTACAGGGTCTGAATACTGCACTTTCCTTTATTCTAAGGGTTTGGGTTAATACATAAAAAAAATCTGCAAAGATATGATTTTTAAAAATTACTCACAATGCCTGTATGTAATGTAATGCAATGTACTTACTAATGTTTAGTAATATTTGAACTTGTGTTGTATTCAAGATCACTGAAACCAAGACCAAGTTATGACCAAGACCTGAGTGTATTGAGAGACAAGACTTTGAAGGGTTGAGACCAATTCAAGATTAAGACCCAGGAGGAGGCGAGATTGAGTCGAGAGCAAGGCCAGACAAAATACACAGCAAGTGAGTAATGGCGACCAAGTTTTTCCAAATAGTTACACAAGAATATGAATGTGATTGATATGATTAATTGGCCAAAGCTAGCTAATGGTAGCTAAATTGTTTTGCAAGTGTCACCCTGTCTTTCTTTATGATTCCTAAGTGCAGATAAAAGTTTGACATGGGCCCAACTGTGTCCGTTCGTGTGCAGAATTTAGATGGACGCACACACACCTTCTTCTCTTTGTCGGAGACTGAAACGAGAACGAATAAAAGTACCGTTGAGTCTGAGACAACGCAAGACCTTCAAAAAGTGATCTTCAGACACTAATTTAAATCAAACCCTGATCTTCCCCTGACTTTATCCGAAGCGATTTTATTGCCTAAATCTAAAAACCCACAGGAGTCAGGATGCAAACTCCAGTCACTGACTGACAAACGTAACGGATACTTCAGTGACAACTTATGATGAGATTATACACATACATTGCAGAAATGTACAATGCACTCCTTTGTTCTGGTGACCGTGTTGTTGATCTCTCCAGGAGAATCAATGAAGCTGTTGCGGAGGTATGTGGTGAAAAAACACATCACTAAGACACTTTATGTTGGCCTTTTTTCTAATTTGTCACCCGTTTGTATATGTTTCACTGGAAAAACAAGAATAAAGTAATATATCTCATCTTAAGTGTGAAAAAAAACACTGTTTCTATTGTTTCGAATTGAAGATCAACAACTGCAACAACTGTCAACTTTGTCAACTGGCTGCAAACCAAATGTCCCTACGGGTATGATAGGGATTAAGAAGATGAGATATACTGTATAGATACATATACAGGCTTTCTGTTTACTCCCCAGGTGGCTTTGATATAGAACCCATGTGAACCTCGAGCTTACCGGATGCATGAGTGGGGGTGAGACACTGATGCATCACCACAGAGCTGCTTTCCCATTTGGTAGAGTCAGACTCTGATGGCTTGTCTCGCCTCCAGCAGAGATACACAACAAAGCTGGGCCTTCACAAAGCACCGGGTCTCCCTCTGTTCCTGTGGCCCAGTCACCCCTGAAACTAGATTCCCTCTTCCATCATGCCTGAGGGAACAATTTAATTAAAGGCCAGCTCACAGCAAAGGACACCCATCACCCTATTCTTGACACGTCTACAGTCGACAAATATGGAGAGCAAATAAATCACCAAGTGGACAATGCCCCTGCTGTGCTACACTAACTGTAAATACACACTGACTGAACAGATTGCAGTGTAATGACTGTTATTTACTGGTTAAAGTGGATAGATTAAATATTGTTTGGGATTTGAGTCATTTTCATGAGAATAGCACCTATGATTGACGTTATATAATTGAATCCAGCCCTGGAAATCCTATCTGTTTTCTAATTTACCTGCAGTTCAACCTGAATGGGCTTCAATGTTTAGTCCCATCTCGTAATACAATTCATTAATTCCCCTTACTGACCTGTCAGCTGTTATTATCATGTTAATAAATCCGTTCATCAAACTAATTGCTGACCCCAGATTAAATGAAATGAAAGAGGTCACAATGTAACTGTATCTTTCTCTGTTCGAGTTCCCGCAATTAAACAGCCAAACCAAATGACCATGCTGTGTCTGGGCATGTTTAACAACAGATCATATGTTGCTGTAATGAATAGCTTATTGATTGATTGGTCAATTAACAACCTTTTTTACGACTGATTAAATATGTCAGCGGATTTGCTCGTTTGTTTGGAAAGAGATGACCTTTTTTTTTTTTTGCCAGTATCACATCTTTTGTCACTCTGAATTTAAGAACCCTTGAATCAGTATCACACGTCTAACCTCATGAGCTCTAGGAAGGGCTGGTGTATTCAAATGAATCATTGTGTGCGAACAAAATGGAAAAACTCAAAGACCCACATATTAGCTGGGAAATGGTCAAGATTGAGATAAAGAACATCACATTAAAGCATCAGAAATTGCTCAGCAGAAACCTTCAGGTCAAGTTTACAACATTTGCAATTGATTTTTATACTGCAAAGAAAAAGTGAATCAATGGATATTTAATGCTGCCTCTGGTTTATGAAAAGATTAGTATAAACTTAGACCATATAATATCATTTTCTGAAAGTTATAAAATTGTGCTGTGTCATAATCGTCATGTATTGTAAAGGTCGGTTGTCGCTCTTGATTTTAATCTTTTTGGCTGCAACTTGTACCCCACACTTTGTCTAGCGTGTGTTGTGCAATGTACTACATAAATAAAGTTTTACTTGCTTGTAAAGTACATATCTACAGATGCTGACCATTTGTACCAATAAAGCAAGCATGTAGTGCCCTTCAACCCCACCACTTAGCTTTGGGACAATAAAAACTCTGAAACGACTGGGTCACATCACATCAATCTGTCATGAATTACTCACTTCACTCAATGAGCTGTTCCTGCTGCTGCTTAGCTACTTAGGTTCATTAAGCAGCTAGATATTTTCTGCTTCTATGTTCTCTAATACTGTTATTCTGTTCTGATCTGTTCACATCTTTCTGTCAATGAATAGGAGCAGTAAAATCATTATTTTAGAAGTTAAAATAATGAGGTTACCTGTCTAAAACCTGAAAATTAATTTTAGACTAGTAACTTTAGGAGCCAGAAATCAAGGGCAAACATGGCAGAAGTTGAAAAACGTGCACCTTCCTTTTGCAGCTCGTCAAAGTAAAAGATAGGTGACCTGACTACACATTCTCACTCCCAACTCATCACATACTAACGCTTGGTCAGGGCGTCAGTTTTCAACACTTAAAGCCTCATTTTTTTTACATTTAAGGTAGGCATAATTTTTTGATGAACAGGGTTGTCCAAAAAAAAAAACCCAATTTGGTTAGAGTTAAAAAAAAGGGTTCGGGTTAGAGTGAGGAAAAAAAACGTTACAAGAAGGACTACAATCAGAAAGACAGAGAGAAAATGCAAACATAAACGCACACAAACTTTGCCTCCTAAATTTTCGTCCAATGTCATCAATGTCCGACATCTAAGGAGTTACACTGACTTCTATTGGACTACACTGCACCATGATGCTGTAAGAGTACACAGTGCATTGAAATCTGATGTCACATTCTGATCAAGCTTCAGTATGTGACAACGGCGGAGTGACAACGACACTGTTTCATGCCACTATGGAAAAGTGAAGGCAAAATATCACAGTTATGGGAGCTGCCATGTTGCTTCTGTGACGAGCCACGGGGTAGAGCAGTAGAGTCGCTTCTGACTGAATCTTAACAGCGACCGCTAATCACAGCTGTCAATCGCATATGGAACCGCCCTGCCTCTCTGAAAACACCTGTGATCGGCCAAAATTTTATGTCACACGGTAGATTTTCTACAGTCTGTTAAGAGGGTCAAAGGGAAGTGCAGAAGTCTCATTTCCTGTCAGACCACTTAAATTACAATATCCTGGAGCATGATTATGGAATTTTTGCCCAGTGACACCAAATAATTATCAGGCACTGAAGCTTTAAATGTCTGGCTTCATTAGGTTTATCAGTCTGCTACCGTTAATTTTCTGAAAGCCTTTATGATCAATTACTTGAAAGCTATAACTGCTGTGAAGTTGAGTCCAAATACTATTTAAATTAAATGAACCTCTGTTTAAAAGAATATAAGTTAACATGATTCAATTTGAAAAGTGTTTCTGTTTTTCGCTATGAATATCGCTACGTCTTAAGTATATAAAGATTTAGAATGCACATAGTTCCAGTGAATCTAAGAGGTCAAAAACCATGTGCTTAATCTGTGATTGCAAGGCGGCCCTTGGAAAACTTTGAGAAACCCTACTTTATAGTCTCCCTGTGTATTCTGGTGAAACATGCTGATATTTTCAAGCAGGGTGTGTGAAAATTGGAATTCCTCATTTCACTTTGCATAATGTGATAATTGAACTATCTTGTGGATGCATCTCCCATCCTTTTGTATGCACTATTGCTCATTCACCCTGATCAGGACAGCCAGTGAGCATGCATTAAAACAGGCCTCCTCATCATTTGTCACCGGGCCCAGGGGTAATGAACAGGGTGAATTGGATGTACTCTCTAATTATGGAAAGGACAAAAACCCAGTCAGATTCCTTTGTCAAGGTCCCCCTTCTGCAGCACCATGGGGAGCAGCTTTCACTCATAAATCAGAGGTGGATCCACATCTGCGGCGGATTAGAGGGAACATAAAAGGGAGAAATATAGGCCCGCATAGACCCTAGACAATCAAGCATGTAACAGCCTACGACAGGAAATAAGTAGGAGCTGAGGCCGCCGCACATTATAGGCATCGTAAACACCTGCTGATCAGCATCCCGCCACTGTCTTCACGCTCAGCACCAGCTATCATTTACAGTAACCTCACCATCATCATCATCATCAGACTGGCCCTGGTGATGAGACGGTGATCTGCGAGGGCCATAACCTCAGTGTTACGACCACTATTAACATCGATCAACACACTCCTGGTGCTGTTGCCGTGTTAGGCTGCTCGCTGTGTGATTACATTTTAAATTTGTATGATGGTCTGGTGAGAGTATACGGTTCAGAGGCACCCACGCAGTAGAGAGCAGCACTGGCCCCTCATAAATACTCGTAAAAACGTGTCTTTGAAAAGAGTTAAAGTTCACTAAAACTGCAGTTATTTAAGATTTTGTGCACATTTCAGAGTGTTTTTCCCTTGACTTTTGGGCGCTGAAAAGCAGCAGTTAAGAAATGTTACTCCAGCAGAATTACAAGCACCAACTTTTAATAAAAGTAAAGTTAAAGCCTGGTTACTTTAACTCGAGGTGCTGCAGCCAGTCTGAGTTTCCACAAACTCAGCGCTAGGGGTTCAATCCTTTTATCTTGCAACACATTAATATATAATGTTCAAACACGCTCATGACACTACGCTGTAGTAATTGTAGTTGCAGTATTTTAAATCTGATTGAAGTGAGATATTCTTTTCATTTCATTTACATTTTACATTTTTTTTGGAAATATTACAATTATTGTAATACACACAATAAACCACACAGATCATCAGCGAAAAATAGCTGCATGCACTAATCCCTGTCAATGAGGATGGCTCAGGTACAACAATATAAGGTTCATCATATAGTATCTTAAAGTATGGCTCTTTTTCCACTGACTCTGTAAATCTGTAGTTTTACTCTTCCTCTTGAGGGAGCATAGATTGAAAAATGACCTCCGGGGGACTGAGTATGCAGGTGTTGCCCAAAAGCAACCTCTGAGGCTGAAAAGAGAAGCCAGCGTAGAAGTGTCAATAACCGAAACCCTATCCTTAAAAAAACTTGAAAAAACAGTTTTGGTCTCTATCGCCAATTTCTCCCTCTGCGACAACTGTACAGGGGGTGACTTCTGTCATGAAGTTTACTGGTACTTAGTTACTGTAACCGGCTTAACTTAGCTGCATTAGCTGATGTTAGCATTAATTCGTATTGAGTTATATGGTCTGTCAGCTAGCCTGCTAATTAGCATAGGTAGCCGTAATTAATGTGTTTATATATATCACAACTTTGACTTTACCGTTACCAAACACAACTGTATGTGTTAACACTTATTAAATAGCTGAAGTTACTTGATGACGTTTAATATTACACTGTCAATTGATGTGGTCGGTGTCTTCAGTACGTTTTGGTTTCACCCCTGGCTCTCCCTCAACTCCACCTTCTTGATCAAAGTATGGGCACATGTCTCCATAAAACTACCATCTCAACGGCCACGGCGAGCATTCTGAGGCTCGCAAAACGTCAGAACACAAACCAACGGGTGACGTCACGGAGGGTTCGTCCACTATTTATATACAGTCTATGTTTATACACAGTCTATGGTGTTGCCATGTGGAAGTCCTGTTTGCTATACGTGCTTGTTGACACTTCAGTCCAGCTTCCCAAGAGGACCTGAGACCACAAAGCAGGATATATTCTGTTTTAGTTACACTGATAGTCTGCTCATTGTATAGCTGTGGGATATTGTAGTTTTATGTCAGAAATGTTATTTGGGTTTTGCTGCAGCGGTGGCAAATAGATATTGAATGCATAAATAAGACAAGACTTTTGTAACTGTTACTTCTGCAAATGCCTGTTATTGCCTGTTTGCCAAATTGCCCACTTTTCTGAATCTTCTGGTTGAAGTTCACTGATGTCTGCTGGCCTTTCTCTGCCCTTCAATAAGTGCACACTTCAAAGACGGCCTTTCTTCGAAACAGCTTCTTAGGTGTGATCATGTTGTTGTTATTATTGTTGTTGTCGAGCTCTTCAGCCTTATAGTTTGCTACTGCACATTATTCCCCCGGGGACTCTGATGGCGACACTGATGGGGATTATTACTTCTGGGAAGTGTCTCCAGTTTCTCCCGTGAGGACATTTTTTTTTTTGTTTTTTTTTTGTTTTTTTTGCTCGTAAGCAGATTATACACCATAACAGGCGATGGGGGTGAAACATTCAGCACTCAGACTTGTTGTTTGTGTTTTTACTGCATGGTTCATTGTGTGGTGCAGAGATGGTGAACAAAGGAGACACTGAGATATTATCATCGTACCAGCTCTTTAAAGGTTAGGTCTGGTGGTATAACAGTATTCTCTGTGTCAACAAATCCCCTGAAAAGACCAAAAATGAAATTATCCACTAAAACGCATTGTCTCTGTAGCTTTAGCCTGATAATATTACCCTTTTCTGTGTCAAAGAGCTCCATTGTTTTCCAAAATAGAAAAACATCAGTGAGCCACACTCTTCAGATTATTTGAAATGAATCCCACATTGTCCCGCTGCTGCCAAGTATGTGTTCATCCTCACCTGAAAATAGTGAGGAATAATACAAAATAGCAACAAAGCTAGGTGCAAACCACAAGCTGCCCGGTCACCCAGTCCAGGTGACCTTTGCTGCATGACATTCAAAATGTACTTAAAGTATGAAAAGTCAAAGTAGTCACGGTGCAGTAAAATGGTCCCTGTTAGCATTTAACTATTTATTATATATGATGCTTTATTGCTGCGTTACCGGTGTGGATGTTTAAAGCTGAGTTGAATGCATCATATTCTATAAAATCATCAGATGTTTGTAGCATCGCTGTCCTGTGAGAACCAAGTATCTCTAAAAAGTCAACTTTTCACGAGCTCAGAGAAACGGGCCTGTTGTTCAGCTTTGTGACGATGCATTTTCCAGTGAATCCAAGAGGGTTTTTAAAGAGTTTATTTAGCTCAAGGAGGAGGAGTGGGTTTGAAGTCAACCCATCAAGAAACACTCCATCCGTCAGTTTCTAACAAACATTCAAGAGGTACCTCGTTTTCACTGGACAGAAAGGGGATGAAAGACTGTAATCTGAAAAGGAACTAAAGCTCTCAAACAAATGTGGTGGAGTAAAAAGTGCAATCTGTGCCTCTGAGATGAAGTGAAGGACAAATATATGATAGTGAATCGACAACAAGTATCTCACCTTTGTACAAATCAGTACTTCAGTCATACTGTACATTGGTTATGTTCCACCACTGGTGTGTTGTGCGTGTATGTGTGCAAGTCGAAATTATTCATAATAATAACAATAATTAATAAGCCTCTTTGCATGAAAAACTGACATTCCCCAGTGTGACTGTGTGGAACTCAGAGGAAAACTTGCTTATGCTTTTTTCTGCAGAGACACAGACTTTTGATAACGCTAATGAAATGAATCACAAAGCTTTTTTTCTTTTTTTTGTTGTTGTTGTTTTTTTGCCAAATGAATACCTATGTGTTTACTTAATCAAAATGCACCTAAGATGCAGTAATAGCCCGGTGATTAGGAACATGCAAATGTCTTATAAAATGGAAATAGTCAAGTACAAGCACCTCAGATGTGTACTTGTGTGGGTAGGGTACTTGAATAAAAGTCCCTAGTGTTAGTATATTAACAGTGTTTCTGCTTTCAGAATTGTAATGCCCTGTTCACTTAAGTTTAAGGTTTTCCTTTGTTTTGTAGCCACTGTATATGCAGCCATTGTTGTTGCTTATTATGCTTAATTCACTTTTTTTTCTTTTCATCAACTGTTGACTTGACAGAGGTTATGTTTGCCTTCATATCCCCCCCAAAAAATGAATTTCTTTTTATCTGAGCTTTTATCTGCATCAGAATCTTCTCTTCACTTTACAGTCAGTCTTGACTAAATCTACAAGACGTGACTGCATTACTTGTGTTTTTAGCCTCACTACACTGTTCTGCCAGTTTAATGTTTTATTGATTCCCATTCACTTCCTGTGCTGCACCAGCACATTTAAAAGATCTCTGTCTGACCTGTGAATAACCTGTGAATCAAACACCACCATGATGCAATGCAGGAGAGCCTTGAGTTAATCCAAAATCCACAATTTAAATGAGAGGATCTGATCTTCCCTTTGAGGTGAGAAACACCAGTAATGTGGATTAAACTGACAGAACCAAGTGCTGAATTTACTGTACAGACAAATCTGAGGTACTTGCAACTTATGTAAAACAGCTTTATACTTCTACTCCACTGCATCTCAGAGGTAAATATTGTACTGTTTACTTTATTTGTCTGTCACTTTAAGGTGCTTTTCAGAAAACCCTTCCTGTTCAGTGAAAACCATGTATGTCAACTGACTGACGGTCTAAAAGAAATTCAACAGCGATGGAATTTATCTTTGAATGTATTAGAAACTGGGTAAGTACTGAAATGAATCAATAGTTAATTCATCGATAAATCTGGAAATGAATATCAAAATGACCATGAAAAATGTAGGTTTTTGTTTTTTTTTAGCTATTATTTTCCTTCAAACTCAGTAATTCCGGTGGAGAAGCCACCCGTTACGCATCAGCCACTGTCGGAGCTTCTGCCGATACCGATAGTTTATAAAACATCCCGTTTGTTTGTTGCTGATTGTGTCTGTGATAAATTGATAAAATGTTCCCATATGGGCTGACAAAATGATCCTATACTTCCTTAAGCTAAATGAACTCTTGACTACTTTTGGATTAGCTGGAAAATGCATTGTCACAAAGCTGAAAAAGAGAGCTCCTGAAATGTTGGCTTTGATATATGGTGACCTTATATAAAATACAATGATTTGCTGTAGATTAAACTACCAAACAAAGTAGTTAACCTGAAACAAATACTGCAGTAAAATGCAATATACACATGTGCGCAACAGTAAAATGAATCCACAAACATACATATAATAGTAAAACACAGCAACATTTTACTGCACAATGACTACTTTCAATTTTCATTAGTAAACTTTTACTTAAAGTAAGGTTCTGAAAGCAGAATATGTGTTGAACCTGTATTTTCACTGTAAGATACGAAATAAAGGGTCTGAATAGTTCTTCCACCACTGTATAAAGCAGAGATGAGAGAAACCGGATGCTATCTTACACATCAATAATAAGTCAGTGTTATTGTACTATGATATAATCACCTCTGTAGGGATAACACTTATCTTGCATTCATAATCCACCTCATATTGTATGCACTAGACGTCAAAAGATGACATGCTGTGGATTCACTGTACTCCAGAGTAATCCCAGCAGAGATTTAAATAAAAATGTACCTCAGCAGGAAATAACCATTAAACACGACGGTCTTATCACCCTCTTGCAGGTAGTCTCTTTAATTAACTGAGCTGCGCCTCCACTTTCAGCTCGCTCCTCAAACTCACGGGGCTTTAAGACCCTGCAGAGGTACAATAGTGAACATCTGTCGCTTGGTCTCCACTGTATGAATTGCGCCTGGGCTCCAGTCTGAAGACACATTAGCAGCGGCAGGCAGGCTGGCACTGCGCTCAAGTGGATCCGGGATGCGAACAGATGACGCTGGACCATGAGAGAAAGTGGAGTCAGACGCACTGAGCCGCAGCGATAAGACAGCGCGCAGCAAAATGAAGACACCTATGGTAAAGCTTTTTTTTTTTCTTTTTTTTTTTTTTTTTTTTTTACCATGTAGCCCATAGGCAACTGTTAGTGCTCGCTTTGAAATCCAGTATTGTTCTGTGAAGTGCGCTCCAATCGCCATAACGCTGCTGTGTGTACACTGTCGGATCAAAAGATTAGGATCTGAACAATGGACATCCAGCTGCGCGCTCTGTAAGGCACTAAGTTCCGGCTTTTTCTAATAATAAAGACTACAGCCTGGACCAAAGCGCGCTGGGAGCTTTTTTTTTTTTTCCTGCGGTAAAAGCAGATTCATACATTTAAAAAAAAAAAAAAGTGCATGGGATTTTATTGCTTTAATATATTTGTGTGTTAATGCACGTTGCCCTAGTTTTAGACGAACATAAATTCCATTCACACATCCAGTCACGGAGAGCTCTGTGCCACGAAACAAACCAAAAGTGCCATGGGTCGTTTATCTCATCCGTCAAGACTTAGACTTGTGCGCCTTTTGGCTCACAGGTCTGGATATCGATATGAACTTTATACATTTCACACCTTGAGTCCTTGATGATATCTAATGTGTGGGATATCTATTACCTTTACAATGTGACCCTGACCGCACCTGAGTATCAAAATGCAAACTAAGCAAAGGCGCGAGAGTTGACAACCTGACTTCTTGTCAGTGTCGAGCTCGTAATTGAGTCAAAGTAGTTTTTAAGTTTTGGGGTGCACGGGATGCGAGTTGCCATCTGATGATGAGAGTCGGCTGTGCGCTCATTATTAAACCAATAGGCGCAGAATAAAGTCAATCCAGTGCGACGGGACTAATTTGTCGGCATCCGCTTGTCTCTTTGTGTCAGCGCCATGGGGTTGCGGTGCTTCTCGTGCTTCTCCTGTGCGCCAGCCTGATCCTTGTGTACAACGGCAGCTTCAACAGCGCAACGAGGGACGCTAACGACACGCACATCCGACAGCATGAACAGCTGCGGCGCCCCACTGAAGCCTCCGTCAGGGTGGCCAAGCCTCACCCACCGGTCCTCCAGGGATACAGTGGCATCATCGACCATAAGGTAACCAGATGTGGCTGTGAGTGTCTCTCTCAGAATGCAGGCAGAGACGGAAGGAAATCATCAAATGTGTGGGTAATGCGCTACAAAGTGGGCACCAAAGCCTTTGAAAAGTGAAGCCCTTTTTATGTATGCCACTAGAAACCAGTTTGTGCGTTGCATCTTCTCTTTTTCTTCCTGAAACACACATGAACACACACACACACACACACACACACACCTTTCCTCCTGTCTAATGACTAGCAGCCATCCATCTGCACTGCTCTATGGAGGGAGTGAGAGAGCCTCCCCTTGTCATTTATCACAATTTTCTCTAGCACAGTGTTGCGCCACACTCAATACCCACCTGTCGTTACTAATAACAGCTTAGGCTACAAATGAAATCCTTGGCTGCATTCTTAGCTCTAATTGATAAACCCAGGAGACTTGCAGCTAGGTGAACCCTGACGTCACTGTAGGGGTGTATTGATGTCCACCTATTTACCAAGCCAGGAGAAAACAATCAATGTGAGTACTGGGGAGCAAATACACTGCAAGTAAAATAGACCTAATCACCTTGTAAAGACTTTTTTAGGCAACGCACAAGCCAGTGTGCTTCTCTGCAGGCAATTCGGTTGATGGGCAGTGTGTGAAGCGGTCCGCACCACTGACCCAAAAGATGGATGTAATAGTTTTCTGATCATTTTTGTGCGAGATGTTTAAAAAAAATTTTTTTTTAAAGAGTTGGAAAGATTCAGCTGTATTGATTCAGCTTTAAATGGCACAGCTAATCAGCAGCAGCGTTTCTGTTTTTTCTTTTTTTCATGGGTCAGCTCTTCAAAGCATGCTTAAATCGTCAGCTTACGTCACAGGCTGATTTTCATATGAGTAATTTGACGGCACCCGCCCTGAGATAGAGGCTGTTGCTGCGTGGAAGAGACAAATAAGCAGCGTGAGGGTGCATCAGCTGGACAGATCTGGGAGTCAACACATTGTTCCCGAGTGTCAGGAATAGTAGCCCGGTTGGTAAATGAACTTTTGGTAAATTAAACACTGGGGGCTCTTAAGAGTCACTTAATCTTCTGATAAAGTACTGCAGGTTGCCAGCAGAAGGTGGGACTGTTATTCATTAAAAGAAAATCTCACTGGTGCAGAAACCAGTAAGTGTGAAAACCTCAAATGTTGGCTGCTAATGACTGTGAAAAGTTCAGCTGGCAGAGTTTTCTCAGAAGAAATGCTGGTTTTCCGTTCATTTGAGTTTCCCCTGGTCGATCAGTTCAGTAAAAAATGCATTTTACTGACATTTTGTGTGTGCTGTAGATAACACAGTTAAAGTATTAACCTTTTAACATCCACCCTGTTCACTGAACCCTAACATTAAGGGACAGTTTATGTAATTTTTGCTTTGGTTTAGGCTTATAACAGAAGAAGTGTGAGGCCATAATGCACGTGTAAGACTTCCTTTGAAAGGGAACTTGTAGTTTCTGTTTAGCATGTGGGTAAAACACAACATAACCTACCTCAGTTCAAACCCTAACCTTAACTGTAACCCCATCCTACTCCTAAAATGGGTTGACGTTCAACTGGTTGATGTTAGGGTTACTCCGAACAACTTCATATGCGCATGAGCAGAATTAATTTTATTTTTACCCCGTATTTGTGGTTTTTGCCCCCGTGTCCTCAGCTCTGATTAGGTTTTACACATCGGCCAAATGAGCAACGCAAACAACTGACTCACTGTTCTCAAAGTCACAGTCTTGACATTCTGTTCAAATGACTTTAGAGTGAAAACACGAGTGGGGAGTAAAATCAGAACTGAAATGAGCTGCAACAAACATTCTGCGGAGCTTTTCTCCAATTCTGTTTTGACTTATGTTGTTTACTATGGCAATTAGGGTCCTCACAAGTGTACTAATGCTTGTTGTTGTGCAGACATGCTTGTATCAATGCAGTGGCACCGAAGCAAACATTGTGAACGCTTTCAGCTTTGTTTTCACTTTAGATAATTTGGTTTAGATAATTGGTTTAAGCAGGGGATTTTCACAGCCTGTTATGTTGCTTGCCTTAATCGACTCTATTGTAAGCTCCTGCTATCTCCAGATCTCTGTAATTTAGTTGGTAATTCAGATTTGTATCAATGTGAATGATGCCCCACAACTACAAAAATAACACTGAAGCTGTTTTTTTCTTTCTGGTGTGTAAATTTTCAATAGTGTGAATTTGTTTAGAGCAGAATACGATGCTGATCGCGAACCTGCTTTGCTGCAGAACTTTCAAATCCAGTTTTAATATTTGTCTAGAGGTGCGGTCAATAAGCCAGAGGCTATTTTGGTTTTGGCTTCTGAATCAGAATGATTGCACCGCTAAGTCATCATACAGTCCTCTCAAAAGATGAGTGGCACAAAAAATAAATGTGAAATGAGTCAGTCATATTTAAAGACAGCTGATGTGGCACGCAGCTGCATCTTTTTTTTTTCTCAACGCCTGAAATGCCAATATTCAGTGACCGTGTATGTTTTGATTTGATGAGGATTTGTCTGTAATGCGTCAGTAAACCCAGCTATGGATGAGAATTGATTTTCCTCCACTGACGGGAGCAGCCAAGCATCATAAGTAAACCACCAATTTATTTTTTCTCTTGGCAATACACTTATTGACATTTTGGCGACAAGGGACATCAATTAGAGCCACGGCTCTACTGAACATCATTTATGCTTCTTCAAACCTGCTATTATGTCACCATTCACGTTGTGCCACTGCAAGCTGCAATCGATACTTTATGATTTGAATGCACTTTACTACTACAGGAAGTTGTAGTGCATAATTCAGTGTAGCCTTCTAAATACTTTGCCTTCACTTTTCCAAGCAGTTGTGCCCTCCGCCTGACAACATGTCAACATGAAATTTTTCAGCGTAGCAAAGAGTGAAAAAGTTATTGACCTTGCCGTGTATTTGTTCGTCTACAGCACTGAATGATAGGAGTTTGGGGAGAAAAAAAACACTCCCTGGCATGAACATTTGTCTTTTTCATCTTTACTTGCTGACCTCTCTGCCATATTGATCTTTCTGAGACATGAGCTAGCTGGCATGCAGGGTGCGGTGCCAGTCAGCCTTGACCGTTTCACCAGAGTATTAAACTCATTCAGAACCCAGAAAACATTGTAAGATCTGCAAGACTTGGATGCCGAAAGAGAGCCAAAATTATAAATAAATAACTCAAATCGGCTTCATCGGGTTGTGAACCAAAATTTCCAAGATATTTTTTCACCTGAAGCTCAACTCCATTTAAACCCTTTACATATGTATTCTCTATGAAAAATATTTGATTTAGGTCAGAATGAAGGGTAATTTATTTCTAGCTGTGCAGCAGTGTTGGCTGGCCCGGACAGCCAACACGAGACCCGGTGCTGTGGAGGAGAGACTCGAGATAAGGAAGCAAAGGGAGAAACTTCGGCTGGAGATGAAAAGGGA
Source organism: Coranthus polyacanthus (assembly GCA_037367275.1). Taxonomy (NCBI): domain Eukaryota; kingdom Metazoa; phylum Chordata; class Actinopteri; order Kurtiformes; family Apogonidae; genus Coranthus; species Coranthus polyacanthus. The sequence goes on from JAPQRN010000010.1 coordinate 19,877,914, forward strand.
AAGAAACTCTGGCGCAGTAAATGCAAAGAGAATGGGAGAAAAAGACAAAACTAAGAAAGGGTAAAGGCAGAGAGAATGATAAAAGTGAATATAAGAACCAGGAAAGGTTCAGCCTGAGACAAGAGAGCGAAGAAGGAGGCAGGAACTGACATGGGCAGGGAAAGATAGAGAGTAAAATCCCAAGGGGGTCCCTCTCTTCTCGAGCTACCCTCCACTTTTATTTTCTCGGAGAAGGAGGAGGAGGAGAACGAGGAACTACTCTTGCCTGTCTCTGCGTGGAGACGGGAGAACGAGACTGATGCCAGATTCATGCAGATTTATACCTGATATCCTCCGTGTCACGTAACGGAGGACATGCAGAGCAGGAGCTTTAACAAACATCTGGGGCCGCCAGATGTCAAGCTGGAGAGGAAGAAATAGGCCGATTTTTGAAATAGGCTGAACCAACAAGCAGTGTTGGGCAAACTGCTTGAAAAATTACTCAGCCAAGGTATGTCAAAAGTGCCTTTAAACAACCCCAACGTCTGCATACCCACATGTCTCATGCTTTTTACTAAACACATGTAGAAGGAGAGAATGAGACAATGTGGTTGAAGAAGCCAACAGTTCTCACAGTGAAGCTGCAGAGTTATCACAACCCACAGCTCCAGCTCTACACTAAGCTAACAAAACTACAAAATCTATCACCTCCATTAAAGTCCTGGTGTCAAACCGATCCCGATAAAAAGGCCAAAGCAACAAAGTAAGCACGATTACTGAATTACAGAGTGTAATCCCGTACTGAAAAATGACATTCGTAAAATGTGTTACTTAGTATGCATACGAGTCAGTGTCCACATAATGCTTTTTTTCCTGGCAGAAAAATGCTGGCTCGTGCGGTGTGTGAAAAAAAAAACAAAAAAACATTGCACATGGGTTTTGTTTCTATGACAACATATCAGGACTTACAACACAAAGGGTGATAAAAGCAAAACACTCACCAGCTACATTCACTGTCCGGTTGGTCTGCCCTCACAAATGGGCTTTTCTGCTTCTGTGGTGATCATTTCTAAGCTCCGGATAGACAGAATCAGCCACAGCAAGCGTCTCCTCTTGTAGTAGACGAGTACCGTCCCATCCGATTGGTTGCCTTAAAAGCAGCGATGGTGATGAAAGCAGTGTCTTTCTGAAAAGTTCGGAGATTTTTATCTAGAAGCGTGGCCACACAAAAAAAGAGCACTCTGAAAAAAAAGATGCTGCTGGGTGAAAATAAGATGCTCCCCTCATTGGGAACAAATGAAAAAAGACCAAAAGAACCATAAGTTCAGTCAGACGCATGCACTATGCTTGCATCATAGTCTGTTTGTGCAGTTCTCTTACTAGCAACCTACAATCACTGACAGACTTTTAAACAAGGGATATCTAATAAGTAGCAGCTGCGTTTAGTGGCTCTTGTAATCATTATCATCATTTTCATAATCGAATGTGTTATGTGAGGTCACAGCAACCTTGACATTTGATGTTTGGCCACCAAAATCTTTTCAGTTCTTGAGTCCCAGTGGAGGTTTTTTAAGGCATTCTTAATTAAGCTGTTTTAAAACATAATGAGGACCAACGGGTGGACTGAACGGAGTGGATGTGGACTGGATGGACCATATATAGGGAGGCCTTTTCTGCCCAGTACTGGTAACTAACAAGACACAAAGTTTGCAATATGATTAAAAGTCAAATCTTTGCCTTGAGGCAAAAAAGTTGTAAAAACTTTTGTGCAGCTGCAGACGATCCCACTGAAGACAGCACAAGATATTCTCAAAGCATATTCTCCTGCTCAAACTCTGGACAAAGTCAGTTTCTCAACTGGAAACATTTTGACTAGGTACACTTTGCTTGAAGGCAGAGCCAAGGAGAACGAAGCCATCTGTGCCAAGGAGACACGACGACGTATCTCTCTCTCAACCACAGCTTTAGTGACAGCTGGAGAAGTGAGATGTTTTAATATTTCATCTCAGACAACCACATCTTCTGAGTTTTTTTCCTAGCAACAAAGTCATTTTTCACCGTTCATTAGGATTGTGCTATGCAATCAGCCAGCTGGATAGCGCGACTGAAAACTCCCCAATTAGGCCGTTATGGCCAAGGACTGTGTAGTCGTTTTATGCGAACTAACAGTATTTGTGATGTCTGCAGGGCTGTGTGCATGTGTATAAACCAGTGCATCTGTGTGTGTGTGTGTGTGTGTGTGTGGTCCGTCTTTATATTTTGTACCATTTTGAGTTTTAAATTGCAATGCAAACT
>JAPQRN010000010.1:19889818-19923797 GCA_037367275.1 Coranthus polyacanthus
ATTGAAGTCATTTTTGTGAAAATCAGTCACAAAAAATGATTTTGAAAATGTTTTTGCAGTATTTCAAAGACCAGCATATGTTTTTCTTGTTCAGTCAGAGAAATGTAGTCTTTGTTGGGTTTGAACAAGTGCAATGAATTCATGTTAAAGGTGTGATGTGAATATGTGAAGGACAGCTGACAGGTGATGGACAATGAAAGAGGATCTATTCATGTTTAGTCTTGTTACGGTGATTCAAATTGTAATCGTTAAACACAGCGATCTGTGCTCCACAAACTCTGCACGAGGCTTTACCTTTGACTTCAGTAAATAGTTACTTCTAAGTCCATGTCTTGTCGAAAACTCTACATTCTGTATCAAGCTTTTTAACAGAAGCTGACATCTTTGCGAGCTAAAAGTGAACTCACCTCTTGTAAATTTCAGTTCGCCGATACATTACAGCAAGGTGCGCACGCAGTCGTCGTCAAAATAAAAGCATCGCAGATGTATTGCATTCATAATATACACTTATTTATGTTTGATTCCTGATTTCCCATTGACCTCACACGGTCTGGACAGGGACAGTCCACGGGCCGGATGTGGCACAGGGGTCGTATAATGCCCGGGTCTGTTCTAGGAGGACTGAGATATGGGACAGACCTAGCTGGTGTAAAAATTTCAAGTTGAAATGTTTTGTAGTTTTCGAGTTATAGGTGTGGACAGACGGACAGATGGACGGACGGACGGACCTGATTGCAATTCCCTCTCGAGGGGGAAGGTAATAAGAAAAAGACTTAACTGCAAATGCACTTTTTCACACCCTGGTTCTGGTGTTTATTATAAACTATGTTTGAGTCAGAAAAACCTTCAAAATGTGTTTCAGGGCTGCCAAGGAAGAGTAGTTTTCATTGTTGACTGGTCCGTGTGTGTGCTGTTCAAACACACTGAACTGGATTTAAAATCAAGTGGGTTTTGTGTTTATTTTGAGGAAACTTTTTAAAGTCTGTTCTAACTTTCCTAAATGATACAGAAGATATGCATTATTGTTTGCCAGCGAAGAATCTATAAATTTTTTTTAATTATATCCTCATTAAACATTTTGAACAGCCCTTGTGTCTTACCTCGTGCCAGCAGTGATTAACTGCTCTTCCACAGCTGTTCGCGTTTTTAATGACTTTTTTGTGGAGAGTAAGTCTTAAAACTGCAGTTATTTGTAGGTAAAATAAACACATAAAGTAAGAATGGAAATGCTTCCGCGCTCGTCATGTCTAAGCGCTCTGTTTCAGTTAATAGGGCCCAGAGGTGGCCCCCAAATCCACAGATCCTCTCAGATCTCTCTTGACAATTTGAAACTCAACACAGTTAAGTTCTGCAAGTGCAGGTAAGGTCTAAGCTTTACATAGCATTACATCACATTTACATACATAACATTTCAAAACATTACCAACTGTTTCACAATAAAAGAAGAAGCAGGAAGACAAAACAAAATCAACCACATATATATAAACCTTTCATTTACAGGTTGCACCATAAAAGAATGCACAAACTGATTATGAAATCAAGAATCAATTAAAAGAGTTTGTTTTTATTTCACTTGAATTGAATAATGACATATGGAGGTAAATTATCAGAAGTCAGAAAATGCCTTAATGTTTTGGGTAAATTTCCACTGATTTTTAAGTAACTGTGGACAGAATTCAAAAAAGCACTCTGATACCTGATAAATAATGACTCAAATTTTATATTTGACTCTAATGGCAGCCAGTGGAGAGAGGCCAATATAGGAGTAATATGCTGCCTGTATACTGGAAAGTTTTAGCACCGAGGAAAGAACTTTCTCCCATTGAAAAAAACTATTAATAGTCATTTTTTACCCCGAAGAAGAGTGACATAGAGACAGCTGGCGACTAATAAAATTAACATAAGCAGAGGCTCGTTTCAGTGAAGCTAAAGACTATTTGTCTATTTATGAGCTGAAGATGACTCCATTTCCTCGGCTCGTAATCAGCATTAATTCTGCCTTCCATCATCGTCTCATTAATACAACAATAAAACCCTGATGATGCTGATAGCATCAGATGCTCCGCTAATAACCGCGAGGAACAGTGTTGACCGTGCAGGCGTTAGTATCGGTGTTAATCCGTCATCAGTCAGTGCAGAGGTACAAACTTCATCCACAGAGCAGACAGCTGTGTGAGAGTCAGCTTTTCTCCGGTGTGAGGTGAAAATGACTGATCAGGGCTCATTATGGGATAAAATGATGTGGGAGGGAGCGCCTCCCCGACAGAAGCCTGTTAGAGTGTGCGTGAGCATTCTTTGCGTCTTTATGATCTCCTGCTAGGCAACATGCACTTAGGATTAGACTAATGAGCCTTGTGTTTGTGGGGGATGTGCGTCACCTTGAAACTGGAAAAATGAATAAATAAGCAAACACCAAACTGTCACTTACTGATCTGAGTCTGTTTCAACACCGCTGGGAAGAATTACTCCTTTCATTGTGTGAGTGTGACTCTCATTCCCATGTTCTTCAGGTGCTTATCAATTAAGTCAATGAATAGATGCCAACCTGGTAGTGAATATTATTGTGATTCATTTCATTAGTGTTATTAGAGTCTGTGTCTCTGCATAAAAAAAGCATAAACAAGCTCTCTGAGTTCCACACAGCTGCACTGGGGAATTATTATTATTAATTATTATTATTATTATTATTATTCAGGCGGGAAACCTTGTTACTGTACTTAGTAAGTATAGTTTTCAGGTATCTGTACTTTATTTGATCATCGTTTTCCCTACCATTGTAAGGTTTAGGTGCAGCACCCAAGCTTAAGCCAAATGTAATGTTCAATGTATGTGGAGAGCAACAAAATTAACTACTCGACTTTTCCCAGATGTAATGGTTGCTGCTGCTCCTCAGTGGACTTTTTCAGCAACTTCTGTTTTTAAGCTTTTTGGATATTGTTTATTACCTGCTCTAGTTTGTCCTGGTTTTTTGCACACAGATACGGTGATAATAATGGTCCAAAATCAGGTGGAAATTATATTTGTTTTTTTATTCCAACCTACAGGGATGAGACAATAACACGTAGAAAAGAGGACCCCTTGGTGTATCGAGCAGCGCATGTCACGCATGACAGACGTAGCAATGCAAGAGCGTTTCTACTTTTACCGCAGTCTTTTTTTTTTTTCTTTTTTTACACCAGCATCTGTACATCCACTTTTGCCGCTATTATGTGCGCAACACACAAGCACAGAAATTGCCAGACATGCTCATGCATCCTGTTTGCCAATATGAAATCTGTCTCTTCCCATGAGATTCTTCCAGCTTGACGGCTGTTGTCACTGGCAGATGGTGTTTAATATACACGTTCACATCCTTTTTGGTTACTATGTCTCATTATCCTCTGTTCCAGCACATAATGGACGCACTCCAGATAGAATATTTAGTATTGAAAATGTTTTCAGAGAGACGCGGAGCATTTCCTCAGACAGAGACTGTAGTATTGGCGATGTATTATTGATGTCTTCTTTTTGTTTTTCCTGGGCTTGTTATATTGCGAGAACACAACAGTAATTGCTCCTTTGGGATTTTGCTTGACGGGATTTATTACACTCTCACTCCAAGATTTAACAGCCAGGCTCCAGTCTGGAAGAAGAAGTTTTGCGTTGGTGTGAAAATTGCCTGTTTGCCCTTGTTCACAACAAACTTGTCATCTTGAGTTTGACGGTTAACAGTTCGCATGAGTGCCATATTTAAATTTCCTCCCGCTGTCCCTACCCATGCATATATTCGGCTCCACGCTAGGATTATACTGCACCTTTTATCTTTCAGTTTCATTTTCAACTCGCTGTATCTTGTGTAGAAAAGGGACTTTTTGCTGTGCAGGAGTGGACGTGATGTGAAAATGAAGTAGTGGCATATCTTGTGCTCCGAGTCATTACACTCGACCAGACTTCTCTTAACAAGATCATCTCCGTGTTATCGATCAGCCTATTGTTTACCACTACGCGGTGGGCGATGACCATGCCTATCGCTCTGAACAACTGATCCGGGAGGATTTTAGGAACATATCAGCCCAACATATCGATAAATGCTGTGATGATGAGGCAACACTGGCCAATGTCAAATGTCCTCAAATGTGGTAACTGATCTCTGGGGCCATGCGTAACAGTCAGTGGTATCTATCAACACAGAATACACACTTTTATAAAGCATGAAGCTGAGTGAAATTAACACAGATTTACAATTCATGATGTGTTTCAGATAATTGCATTTGTGCGGTCGGTTAGATTATTATTTAGATTCAAATATAGTCTTTTCTTCTTTGCTTTTGAAATGATTTTATTTCTCTGTTTATCATTTTAGACAATGTAAAATGAGTGAATATTGGTGTGATAGATAATGAGCAAGGATGGATGCTGGCGTTGTTGGAGAGGCCGCGATAGTCGATCTTCTTCTTCACGTTGTCTACTTTTTTTTACACTAGAAATGAGAATCAAGAACTGATGTGCCGAATTCGGAACCCCTGGCAGAATTTCACATTACCCCATTCCACATTAAGTGTTATCTGCATTACGACACCTGACCTCTTTTCCTAACCCTAACCTAAACCGAACTATGTTGCGAGAGTATAATGTAGTACGTGTGTCAGTAGCCACTGTGTGTCTATAAACAGTAGAAGTTGACTCGCTGGCACCGGTCGCAGTTCTGCGCCGCACTGGATCCAGTTGAGAAGTGGTTCAAAATTGTCTGATCCATTAGAACCGTATGTGTCTAAGCTTAAAAATTCCTTCTTTCCTTATTGATGCCAGCATATTGTTTTGACAGTCACGCACTGTGAAATAATGATGCCAAACTCGTGCGTCTACGGTGCTGGAAATTTACAACGACAAGGAGCCATGGCGGACAAGAAGAAATGGTCCAAAGCATGGCATCATTTCACAAAGAAACACGACAGTTGTAATGTCTGTAAAATTATCATTTCAAGTAAAGGTAGCAACACCTGCAATATGCTGAAACATCTTTCTCCGCAACACTGGCTTAAATTCCATGAATTCCATGTATTTGACTCTAGCCCCTCATACACAGTCTGTTCAGGTTGGGGATGTTGCACCTTCGCTCTGCCTCGCTGTTCTGTATATAAGAGAGAAACACTTAATCACAGAGGGTGGTGCAACTGGGACGCTTAAAAATCTCTGAAGAAACAGTTGGCAGTTAACCAACAGAAACCAAAACACTACTGTTGAAAAATGTTTGCAAATTGGGGAGACAGCAAGGTCTGGCTGCTACTTACCCTCCGAGCAGGGGATCAAATCACCCTTTATTATTTGTTTTCAAAGCAGCAGCGGAATACACATATTTCTGACATGCACGTTATACATCATACGTCATGCCTTTCATTGCGGAACGCCAGCTTGCCATCTAAAATCACAGACTGGGGAAGCATTATGATGGCTTTGTTTGGTTAATTCAGCGTAAAGCCTGGTTCATACCTCTGCATCAGATGCTACTGTGTAGCCTGTGGTAGATACATGTGTAGATTTGGGGGTTACAGTGTAAGTAACTGGGGACTGATTGCTCGAGTTTTCTCTGGCAAGTTTGTGAAGCTGGTGATTATGAATGAGGAGAATATGGAAGACACTTCTGAAACAGATGAACTGTTATCCTCGTTTGAGTCACGTGCAAAAATGAGCACTTCGCAGACCTCACCTTTACCATGATCGCCACTTTTATAAAAGAAGGAACACAAAGTGACTGTGCAGTTGTTATTTTAACGAGACAAGGAGAAATAAAGTTACCAGATGTAATCCCAGTTCTGTGGGTATGTTTTTGTCCTGTCCAGTCAAAATCTACAACAAAAACACTGGCTGCGGCAAAGGTAACTAGCAAAATATAGTCTGATGGTGCTGCAGCCCACTATACAAGTGAGTAGCAGGAGGGAAGGAGATCCGATGCACAACTTTAAATCAAAACTTACGGCGTAGGCGTCGGTGGAAGAAACACTACAAGGGCCTACATAAAACTGTAAATCAGACTTAACCACATGAAGGCAGTAAATTGAGCGGTCTTCTTAACGGCGATACAGCTGGATCTCTGCGTGAAAAGGGCTACTGTTATAATGACAATACAGCCGTGCAGGCTGGCTTGCAGATTTTTCCTTTGTCTAAAAACACTGTACAAACATTCTCTCTTTCCATCCACCTTAGATGATGACAGACAGACTGTTGCTACAACCAACTCAACTACTCTGTGTTCAGACTCAGTTAACAAAGTGAAAACTTGTGAAGGCCTATTTTTTTTCCCACACAGAAAATTGAACAGGACTAGATAAGGGAATTGAAAAAGAATTTCCTTGATGAAGGGAATTGATATGATAATGCCGTTGGTATCAATAAAATCGTACCAATTCTCATCCCTAAGTTGCTGCTTTTATTCCTCTTGCTTATAGCCTGACAGTTTTTTTTTTTTTCCCCTGTGCTCCGAATGACAGCGATGACAGCCTCAGGGCATTTGCACACCTACACTGTTCAATCTGGTTCAATCTGACTCTGGTTCAATCATCTGGCCCAAGGTGTACAGACTACAAAGGGGAATCCAGAGGATGTTTTAATGATATGTGATGCAGCGTATGCATAATGACCTCATCAGACATCATAACTGTGATGTGAGTGTGCGTTTCTAACTTTTTCTCATCAAAGGATGCCCCTCAAATCCCTCCGTGTCTCTTTTATAAGACCCTGCCCTACATTTCTTGGTCTCCAAAGTACTTCTTTCTCTGACAGCCACTCCTTTTTCTTGCTCCTCAGATTGCCTTTCATTTTCCTTCCCTCCTCAGCCCGCCTCTGTCTGTCACGGCTCCCCTTCCTCCCCTCCCCCCCTTTCTTTCTTCGTCTTTCTACCTCTAACGCCCTCTCTCTCTCTCTCTCTCTCTCTTCTCAGTGTCCCCCTGTCATTTCCTCCTGGCTTTATCCTCCTCTATCTTCTCCTCTCACCACCTCAGAGCAAAAATCGGGAAAGGGAGAGATTCTTTGACCTGGTAAATTGCTCCTCATCTTTTGTATTCATGCCAAGGCAATCATTCCTACAGTGATGCGTCTGTGCGGTTCTCACAGCGGTAGCGTTCTCGTCATCTATCTGGGTGGAGGTTATAGGGACAAGCAATGGCTGCGAGATTGTACAGTCTGCACCAGCGGCTAAAAGGCTGACACGGAGCCAATTAAGGCAAAGGAATGTGTGTTGTAATATGGTGCAACCCGATTGTGTCCACACCTCCCACTGTCTTGGCACATCAGGCCGCCTGAATCCGATCTTTCCAGCTGCACATACTAATGGAAACTCACGGCGAGAGGAGGCGTTTGTTCTCTTCTCCGGGTCAGCGGCAACAGACAAGGTGGCAGGGCGAGAATGTGGAAGTTCACTTTTTATCAGGGAGAAAAAGAGAGAAAAGGAAACGAGGTGCAACCTTGTTCTTTTCACCTCTCATGCAGGTGGTGAGACAAGTTAAGCTTTAATGACACACTCCTACCTTTGGGGCAGAATTTGGCTGCACACGAGTTACAGAGGTGTTTGGTGCTTGGGATACAGCGGCATATTTGATTGGGGAAGCAGTGCAGGGAGTATGAGGCAGCAATGGTCTGGCTGAAGTGTGGGTATGATAGCAACACCTGTATTAGAAAGAATCAGTCCAGTGTAGCAGCGCTGTGTTCAGATGGTGTTGACACAATGCTGTAGAGACAAGCCACAGCTTTGTGGTACATTTTGAGGGTGTAGTTTGTTTTCTCCAATGTTTTTTATCCTCCCTTTGCCGTTGTGTCAACCTCTGAACAGACGTGGTGTGCAGTGACAACAGTGTGTTGGAACAGAGAGAGAGAGAGACGCGCCCTCATTCCAAAGACCGTTAAATAAAGCTTAAAGCTGCAGGAGCTGAAATCAGAGGGGGGGGAAATGGCATCATTTGAAAATACACACCTTCCCTCTGCAGCTTTCTCCTCTCAGTCCAAATCAATCAAGACTAAATATAAATATAGATGGAAAAGCTAATCTGTGTTCAAAAGTGAAGACGAGCTATAAGAAGCCAAATCTACCCCAACATGGTGTAGATTTTCTACAGCCTGAAAACAGTAGTTTAGAGAAGTGGTTAGGAGTCTTGTTTCCTGACAGTTCACTTGAATTACAATACACTGAAATTTTTGCCCAGTGACACCAAAAAACTATCCAGCACTGCAGCTTTAAGTTAAGTTTCAGTCTGGCTATGTTCACAAAACTAAGGGCCTTCTCACCGAACCATCAAGATCTGAACCAAGGTTTATGTTTTTGTTCCATTGTATACATTTCATCCGGTTTTGGTTTCATATTGCACATGAAACCTACATCCTACATCCTGCCGTCATCACCTACCTCGTGTGTGTTCAGATTGGTGGGTTCCCTTTTTCCACCGAGGACTGGATGAACCACAAGTACACGATTTAATTTTTTACAACACTTTTTCAGACTTTACTTAACATATTTCTTTCTACAAGAAATATGACGCACAAGAAATATGTTAAGTAAAGAGAAATAGGTAAGGTATTTCTTTCTTGTAGAAAAAAAAATACGTGGATGATTTGATTGCTATTTTTCTGAGCCACGTATCTCCCCTGATGAAAACCCTCTATTGTGGTGGAAACACAATGCGTATCATTTTAATCATGTGAGCGTCCTTGTACAGTACAGTACATGCCATACCATACACCATACCTGCCACCTCCGTTGCATCAGTGAGGGGTTTTTCTAACTAGTCTACCGGCTTCGCACACGCCTCTCCTCAGAATGTGGATTTAAGACGCCGACATGAAAGCTGTCCATGCATCGGTTCTTATTGCTATTTTCTTGGCTTCCATCAAATGCTACGACTCTGAAAAGTATTTGATGGAAGCCAAGAAAATACAGTGTATTCGGGTTCCGCAGGCTTTTCGTTGTTGCTCCGTTTGGTCTCGTCGCTGCTGATAGAACCGTGGAAAGCTAGCTTCATCCTGCATAATGCGCATTCAACCTTGTTGCCCAATTGAGTACAATAATGCCATACTTCCTTGGTTTTTCTGACATCTGCTACACTCTCTTCCTTGCTCTACACTCGAGTAGAAACAGTGGCATAAACATTAGTTCTGTGTCTCTGCGTGAAATATAATGTAAACAATAAAACAACTAATAGAAAAATATATAATAGAAAAAGAATACATAATATAAATAATAAAACAAATGTCCTCCCACCCCAAATAAAAATTGGTTGAAAAATGTGTCGACGATGTGCATCGTTTCAACTAATCGACTCGAAGATTACTCGTACGCATCCCTATCAGAGACGCATCTGAATCCTTGCACCAAGCATTTTACATTGTTAAGAGTCTTTGGAAAGACGGAACAACCTTTAAACAAACAATGCTGTTTCATGGTGACCACAGTGTCACTGTGTTAGCATGTGCAAATAGAGGATCTACAAAGTTTTACTTACTGAAAAAAAAAAAATTCAAATTATGATGAATATTGATTGTCATTTTTATTCTGAAGAAGAGTCATGACATAGAGACAGCTGGCGACTAATAAAATTAACATAAGCAGAGGCTCGTTTCAGTGAACCTAAGGAGTATTTGTCTATTTATGAGCTGAAGATGACTCCATTTCCTCGGCTCGTAATCAGCATTAATTCTGCCTTCCATCATCGTCTCATTAATACAACAATAAAACCCTGATGATGCTGATAGCATCAGATGCTCCGCTAATAACCGCGAGGAACAGTGTTGACCGTGCAGGCGTTAGTATCGGTGTTAATCCGTCATCAGTCAGTGCAGAGGTACAAACTTCATCCACAGAGCAGACAGCTGTGTGAGAGTCAGCTTTTCTCCGGTGTGAGGTGAAAATGACTGATCAGGGCTCATTATGGGATAAAATGATGTGGGAGGGAGCGCCTCCCCGACAGAAGCCTGTTAGAGTGTGCGTGAGCATTCTTTGCGTCTTTATGATCTCCTGCTAGGCAACATGCACTTAGGATTAGACTAATGAGCCTTGTGTTTGTGGGGGATGTGCGTCACCTTGAAACTGGAAAAATGAATAAATAAGCAAACACCAAACTGTCACTTACTGATCTGAGTCTGTTTCAACACCGCTGGCAAGAATTACTCCTTTCATTGTGTGAATGAAACTCATTCGCATGTTCCTAATCACCAGTTTGGCTATTACTGCATCTCAGGTGCATTTCCATTAGGTAAATGAATAGACATTAACTTGGCAAAAAATGTGCATTGTGATTCATTTCATTAGCGTTATCAAAAGTCTGTGTCTCTGCAGAAAAAAACATAAACAAGCTCTCCTCTGAGTTCCACACAGTCACACTGGGGAATTTCAGTTTTTCATGCAAAGAGGCTTATTATTGTTATTATCACTGTGAATAATTTCAGCTTGAGCACATACATGCACAACACACCAATGGTGGAATGCAATCAATGTAAGTAGGAAAATATTGTACTTTTAACACCACTTCAATTTTCTGACAGCTTTAGTTACTTTTCAGGAACCAGTTTTTCATCCCCTTCCTGTACATTGAAAACAGTGTATCTCCAAATGTGTTGATTTTGAATCTGCGTGATAAACTGAAAGATGAATTCTCCTCCTTCTTAAGATAAATAAACTCCTCAAAACCCGTCTCGGATTCACTGGAAAATGCACAAATCACGAAAAGTCGAGCTCATGAAAAGTCGACGTTTTACAGATACGTGGTTCTCACAGGACAGCGACGCCGCAAACATATGATGGTCTTATACATTATGATGCATTGTTCGTAGTTCAAATGAGTTCAACCTCAAACATGTACAGCAATAAAATGCAACATACAGATTAATGCAGCAATAAAATGAATCCATATATTATAGCAAAACACTGACACGGACCATTTTACGGAACAGTTTTACTTTTACCATTTTACTTTTCATACATTAAGTCCTAGTACCTATTACAATAAAAGCTCTAAACATATACAGTTCGTGACTGAACTTCATCACTCAGTATTTCACTAAGAGGCAACTCATTAAAATGGCTTACAATTTTATTCACATCACGTTTAGCGACATATACTCACCTTCATTTAGTGAAATATTAGCTTAACAAAGGGTATACAACATATAACGTAGGCCTAGTGTTTTTCTGATATTTTAATCCAGACGCTGTGGGTTTAGGTAAGGCTTTCGAGAGCAGAACTTTTCCTTGTAGTGGAGTATTTTCACAGCTAACACGTTAACTGAATTAATCACATCCTGCATTTTGTTGCGTCGTGTTTTCGTCCTGTGTGTTTGGAAGACTGAGCTTCATGTCCTTTAAACTGTTGCATCTCCCTCCAATAGCCCAACATTTCTACTTTGATCACAAACATATGCACTACGGTACACATTAAATCCCCACTCTCCAGCGCTGTCTGTGTTGAATTTCCTTCTCTGTCCCACACACACACACACACACACACACACACACATGAAGTGAAAAGCCCTCTTTACACTCCTGCTCGCTTTGAAGATCAGAGCTCTACTGCCAATCTCTCCTCTTCTTCTTCTTCAAACACTGTGGATCATATCAGCTCTTGTTTCAACTAACAAGTTCATCAGCCATGTTACCATCCAAAAAAAAAAAAAAAAACACTCAACCTCCATCAATGAATTTTCATTAGTCTCTTTTTAGGTCAGATGCATCTTTTTTTCTGAAGTAGATAATTGCCCTCCCTCAAAGATGTCTTGTTTTCAAGGTGCTCACAAAAACTCTGCCCTAATTAAGACCAGTGCATCAGAGCAGCGGGAGCTGTCAACCTGCAGTATGACTGCTGACCGCTCCGATCCCTAATTGCCCCTATTTCGATATCCAGTCTCCCCTTCTCCAGCCCTCCTCCTCTTGCTCTCCTCGTCTTCATTAGTGCTCAGCAGTGCTCACTTCCCTCCGCAGCTCTCTCTAATGACCGGTCAAACGTGCATGCTGGACAAACAGTTCTGACTAAACCCTCCTCCATCGACTCTGCAGCACTCAACCTGACACAGTGTGTGTGTGTGTGTGTGTGTGTGTGTGTGTGTGTGTGTGTGTGTGTCTGTGTATGTGTATGTGTGGTCGAGCAAAGCTTTCATTCAAATACGGGGACAAAATACAGGTCCTCATAACGTAAATCCTTTCATATGAGGGTTAAGAGGTTTTTTTAAGGTTAGTCTATCTATTTTGCTGCTTGATACTAAAGGAAAACTCCCTAATCTACAAGAGAAGGTTTTCTGATAGAACATGATTAGCTCCAGTTTAAGGGTTCTTGGATACATGGAGTTTGTTGTTAGTGTTTCCCATTACTGTAATTACCTAAACTGTGGTGGCCAATTGTTTTGAATTAGAATTCAATAAAGGCTGGTTTGCACTCAAGACAGTCTTCAGAGTAAAAATTGATTTTCAAAAAAAACATTTCTTAGTCTTATTTTCTATGTAGATGCACTCTCCTACAAAACCACCCCAATCGATCCCAATGATTTTTTTTTTTTTCAAATAGATATTCAAGTCGTCTTTTAATCACTGAGAAAAAGAATATTGCTTTGTCAGTTTTTTTTTTTTCAATATTGTGCAGCACTAATCTGAGCATGTCAGCTGACCGGAGGAAGTGGTCCGACCTTGATCCGTCCCAACTACAAGCTGTTTGGGCTGAAAGACTCAGCCGTCTGCAGACAGGGATGTGTGTGAAGCCAGTGGGCTGCAAGTCAGTTGGAGAATGAAGCAACATATGACCAGTAATAACTAGTAACGAAGTACATCGCTTTATTGATATTTGGGTTGATTTGGGCAGATATGACCTTCTTTCTATGTTTATTTTCTCACTCGTTCCCCAACCAAACAAACATCTAACCAATGAGATGAGGTAATGTTCTGATAAGGCCTTTGATTCTGAGTTCTGGATTCTTTGTCTGAGATGTGAAACAAAACCAAGAGGAAAAAACGCAGTAGTTTCCCAACTGCACTACTGATCCAGAGTACTTCTCGCCCGTCCCATGACACGCTAAGAAAAAGAAAAAAATCCCCTTCCTGTCCTAGTCCCGGAAGAATGACTCCCGTCTCATCCCGTTCCCATGTTGTTTGTATTTCTAGGGTATATTTTTAATTTACGTTTCACCAAGAATGCATTTCACCACCCACCTGCTTTACAAGTGAGGCCACTCGTCCTTGAGGCAGCAACTATTTTACACGCCTTAGAAACAGTGCATTGAGTGGATTGATCATTCTCAACCCTTAGAACCCTTCTTTTAAATTTTAGACTCTCAGTGTGATACACGGACATTACAATGCAAGATGAAAAGAAAAAAGAGAGAAAGAAAGCATTTATTCTATATAAAAACTGACCTATCATTATTACAATTCCCTTCCTGCATGCTCCTGTTGACTTTGTACCTGTTCTGTCATTTCTGTGATGAATATTGAAATTGACTCCCGTCCTGTGACCTGCAGGACTCATGAAAAAAACTACAGAATCTTTGAAAACATTCGGTGTCAAAATAATGTCTCTAAACGTGATGGGAAAAACTACTCTGTGTGTGTATGAGCACTATTCGTACAATAGAAGCAGGTCTGATTTGCCTCAGACAAGAGCTCCTTTACCACTCTAGTTAGAGGAGATTTTACTCTAATTGTTCACCGCAGTACATTCCTTTCATCCGCTTTTTTTCACTGCTTTTGTCAGCTGTGGTGTTTTTTTTTTTTGTTTTTTTTTCCTACTTCTGTATTTATTCACTCTCTGTATCCCTGTGTATTTCTTCTCTTTATCCTTGCCTTTCTCCTTCATTTTTCTCAATCTTCCTCCTTCTTCTTTTAATCATCTCGTATCATAAATTGCACATTTTGGGTCTCTCAGTAGGAACCAGCTTCAGAAATTAACTTATTTTTGGGGGCATTTTTGTCCCTTTATCTGATTTTAGAGAGTTTTTTTTTTTTTTATAGCTTTTTTTCACAGGCAATTTTACTGAATGATGAAATAATACATTAGCATTGCAAATCCATTTGCAATTCATCCCAGAGAGATTTGTTTTAACTTTACCCTGCTGTTTCAAACAGCTGGCTTTGCAGAAGATTGTGGTGCCATTTTCTCAAATCAGTCTGTCCTCAATTCTGCACTGCATTGTTGATGTTTATTTAGTTTGGGGATTTTAAAGAATATTGCTTGTTTTGTTTGTCACTTTGCCAACATTTTTACTGCTGCAGGCTACATGTTGATGGTTGATCAAAACCTGTTTTGTTTTTCTCCCATATGTCACTGAAAAATGCACTAAATTTTCATAAACAGGACAAAAGCTGAAATGTGAGCCTCACAAAGAAATAATGTGCACAATGTATAGAGGTCAGAATTCCCTTTGTTTTTCATATCAAGAACTTCCAAGAGCATTTTTTGCTTGGAGCCACCATTAATTTCTGACCGTGGGTTGAAGCCTTCTTTCAGAGAATGCTGCAGAAAACAAAAGCGCCTTTGACGAACCTAAAGGTCAGCCTGGAGGAGGTCGAAAATGCTTTGTTCTGTTGTTGCATCTCCAGGCTACACTAGACAGCCAGACAGCATCCCGCTGGGCAGGATGATTGCCGCCTCTCAAGGCTCACATTTACCGTCCATATCTTCCATTTCACATCCTTGAAGCGCCAACGTCCGCACTAAGCCCTCTCTCGATCCCCTTCCCCACTGCATTCACCCACACAAAATCAATAACAACACTCAAATGCTATTTCTCCGCTCTGAGGGGATATGGCATACGTCAAGTGCAATGGCTCACTGCAGTGTAAGTATGTCTTTCCCTCAAGGGGCCGAGCCAAGTTGGGGAGGCAGGGGAGTCAGATGAGGAATTAAAGCTGATTTCACGGCCCCTTAAGACCCATGTGAGATTTAACCACCAATTATTGCCTGCGCTATCCATGAGCAATGAAGGTCTTTGAACCCTGACCACAAAGCCAAGCAGGCCAGATGAAGTGCATGATCTTTTCCGACTATAATCACATAGTAATAATGTACGATTATGCGAGTCCTCTATGGCTTTTATTCCTCCCCTCTTGTTTAATTACACACTCTTGTACACAGTCTCCAAACGCCTCTCAATTATAATCAGCTTCTGACTCATTCACAATGTCCGAAGCGGCTTTAATAACACTGGAACCATATTTGGAATGGTGAGTGCTCTGTTTACTCTACTGAATCAACACCACAGGTCTGTCTAGCAATACAACATCTCTGTTTGGTCCCCAAACAACCGCCCACCCTGTCTCCCTCTGCTCTCAAGGATACCGCTTCCCGAGGTGGTCTGGGACAGAGCTCTGTCTCCTTTTCATCCCCTCCACTGTCTCTCAAGGTTAATCCCTGCAGCTCTGACAGCCCTGTTTTCCTCTGCACAGCCCGGGTCAGGATGTCAGGCGGGGTGAGGGAGCGGCAGGCAGGCTGGGATGGTTCATATAGCCCAGTGAAGGACAGGCCCGCTGGAAGCTGAGGAGGGTTCAGATGCCAACGGAATAAGGAACAGCCTCGGCTGTCTGGGCTGTCAGTGTAGTGGGGGGAGCAGAGATGTGACTGGCTGTTGTCTGTCTGTTGGTGTTTTAGTAGCTTTTCTAGGCCAATGTGGATGGATGAGCTGAATGAAACCAGGGCAGCCTCCCAGAGTGTGCCACAAGTGGGACAAGGTTACCCTTCATCCCCTTTAGCTGAATGTCTCACTATTAAATGACTCTTCCTCTGTGAGCTATTTTTAATGGGATAATGTAGACCAATAAATCATCTTTAAAAATATCTTTGGTATTTAAATATCAAGATCCCACCAAGATACCAAGGTACCATACCACTTTTTCATGTCTGATACTGATTCTGATACCACAACCTTAAATATCACTTGATACTGATATTTATAAATCCGTTACACAAGAAAAAATACTCTGAAGAACAATGTTAGCACCAAGAGGCTCGAAAGTGGAGCCAATGCAGATGTGTGATACTGCTGACGACCAATAGATGCTGTTTCCAAAAAGCCCTGGCTCCCATACACTTCTCTCTAAAAAATACTAAGTCAGTCATGTTTTCCAGGAGTCATTCTGGTCTCATTTCTTTTTATTTGAACCCTCCAATAAGCGTTGTGGAGCGTTGTGAAGTTTACCATTTTACCATAACCTCAGCAAAAATAAATGAATGGTAATTCCAGTGTAAGACAAAAATGAAAACCTACACCTCAAAAATGAGATAAACAACATTTCCATTACAGTTACTTAAAACCGTTGAGCTGAACTACTGAAATAGGAAATGATACTGATTTGGGGATTGCACTACTGCTAGTAGAAAACGTTGCATTGTACTGCTGTCTTCTGGGTGTGTATAATTATTCCTATCAATACAGTTATCTAGAGCTACAGCAGTTTATAAGGTGCAGTTTTGATAATGATTAAGTTGTTTTTCAGGCAGAAAATTAAAAAACTTCATAGAGAGAAGCTTCTCACAAGTGAGGGTCGTTTCCTATCAAAGTAAATTAGATCTCTAAGTTTTGAATCACTAGACAGAAAAACAAGGCATTCTGCTGTAACATGCAGCCTGTTTAGAAATGATTTATACAGAGTTCAGTTAACAGCAAATACATTTTGAATGGGAAAATAATGCCAACGGGATCAGCTTAATGGGAAAGTGACAATGTATTTGGCACAAAAATGTTGATCCTGAATGTAAAAGTAAAAGGTACACAAACAATGTCTCTCTTTCTGCTAAAGTCTCTGACATTTTTGTATCTGCTGGTTGTAACTTAAGCATTATCAGCATTTTTATGGTTATGTTTTAATACTGGCAACACTTGGTTAAGTTTGTAAAGATATGCAGCCTTTAAAGACACGGTGTATCATTCCTTCACAAACAACAACAATTATCAGTACGCAATTAATTCAATCTTTATTTGCTGTTACTTTGATAGTTTAGTGGTACATAATGAATAAATTCTGATATTTTATAGACCATAATAATAACAATAATGTGTAAGTGGCCGCGAGAGCTCATCACACGCCACATGCAAACAGACACGAGCGCAATCAAATGAATAAGAATAAGAATCACACCCACAATTCAGACGCATTACAATTTATTTAGAAAAAAATGCAGCCAATCCAGGAAACAGAAGCAAAACAGAAGGAGGAGCACAGACTCCAACAGGAATGAAATACTACAGTAGTACAACATGGCCGTCGTTGGCATAGTTTATGACTGTTTTGGGCTCTGTCTCACGATAAGAAACAGACACACACAGACATTTGTGAAAGGACTGGAAAATAATAGGGAAATTAAAACATATATTTTAACAGTTCAAATGTTTTAAAATCCCCTTTACGGCTACTGAAAGACTGATATATCTGCTTTTTACCCTCTGAAGACACTATTTGTTATACCCCGTCCGCTATTTTTTAACGATTGCTTCTGCATCATTTTTTTTTTCACACAGACAACTTTAAATTCAAACAAGAGAAATGGGCTCAACATGCTGCATGATTATGAATTCATAAAAATGCTCCTGGAATGTTTTTTTTTTCTTCTATTGTTAGATTATTGAGATAACTGAAGATGTGTTCAGGAAAAAAAACTATTTTAACTAGTTTTATAGCTTTGAAAAGGCAGCACAACAGAGAAATGAGGGCTTGTGTAAATCTGAAAACTGACATTTCTAAGAAACCTATTTTTATTCTGATGTGTATTTTTTCAGCTCCAGTTGGTAATCAAATTCATTATGTAGTTTGAATATTCACTTGGGTAGGTTGACGGACCGCAGCTTTGATCAGGTAACTCGACATTGTGATGGAAAACAGTTTTTAAAAACGTCAGAACTTAGAGTTTAGATGTGATAAATCTTTAAATTATGATCAAAGATATTCTGTTCAGTTGCGAAGAACAAAGTCTGTGATTTCAAACACATAAATGATAGATGCGTCTTGAATTATGAACCGTTTATTACATGACTCATTCAGTGGAGCTCAAGTTTCCCTGGAGTTTTTTCAAGTATAGGCTACTGTAAATTTAATTTGAATTGCATTTTTATTATTATTCTTAACAAACTGAAGCAGCACAGTCATTCTGACATTTGCGCGAGCTTCCTCTGTGAAGTCGTACTGTTATTTATGTGTGGATATATTACAAAACTTCCATGTACTGTTTTCAATGACTGATATTCAGAGAGTGAGGTTGTGCAATGTGGTTTGCTGTCAGTGTTAAAAAAGTATCTTAAATTGAATTGGATACGGTACATTAGTGGTTGGCCGAATTGTTATGGTTTGCACATTTTGTTAGCACGTTGTTTATTAAAGGTTCGATATGTAACATTCACACTTACACACTTTGCTGTTTTGTGCTGAGACATGGCCGTTTTTGTTCCCGAGAACAAAATTCACTAAAACATACGAGAACATACAAAACTAACATATTGAACTTTTAACATCAACAACATCAGTGGCATTTTTGTCATTGGTGCCCGCTTCAGTTCAAAGAATGGGCTGGATAACAACCGGACGTCTGTCTCTGTATTATATCTATAGGAGGGTTTGATGGATTCGTTGCCATAGAAATTGTCAGTTTCTCCATGATATAAATGGTAAACCCTCCTTTTACATTCACCTAATTACTAGCATTTACCTGGTAAAGACATGTTACATTATAGTGTATTGTTGCATTGTTACCACACGTAAACAAATAGGTAAATACAGGGAAATTACAGCTGAAATACATCACACATCAACTCGTCTGAGTTTAATTATATACAATCTAGAAATTAAGATAGTACTATCTAATAAATTGCTTTTTTCTTATACAGTTACTGCTACTACTTTATGGCTTTATTAGGTGTACCTTAGAAACGAAGTTCGTGGAAAGTACGTCATTATATCATGTATAAATCTTGGACCTTGTAAACTCTATTGATGGGTAATAATTGAGATGAAGTAGTCGCCTACTTTTCTTGGAACTCCACAATTACATCTAATTTTCTACCAGCCTATATCAGTCATGACTACATGGTACTTAGTTGATTTGATGGGTAATAGTAGTGTTAAATCTTAGTTTTTCAGCAGTAGTTTTTCTAACTTTGCCTATTTATCAGTTGTAATAACCTAGCAGTACCATATGGTTACTGGGTAAATGGGGGTAAAGGGTTACGATCTAAATTTAATTAAATTTAGATAATTGTTTAGTAGCTGCTGGTAATACAAAAACAACAGAAAAAAGTAATAAATATTTCAAGCGCAGTGACATTTTCAGATTAAGGAGTCAGGAGACCCTCACAGTTGCTTCTGAACTCCATGTCGGACTGAGCTACCTCGACTCCATTGCCTCAACTCAAACCACCGTATTGGAAGGGTCATATAATTCCAACTGAAATGTAGAGCCTTGTCGAGACCATCCAGCCTATTTCTCTGTAATAGCCTGACTGGGTTCCCTGAAGAGGCCAATTCTGGTCAGCAAGGTCCACTTAAATTCTCTGTGAGACAGAGGAAGGGAGAATAGGGTCTGTGGATCCACTTAAAAGCCCCTGGGTGAAAATAGGATTTCTGACCTGCTCCACTGGTGCTGCAGCTCTACAGCCAGATTGGCTGTCAAGACGCTGCCAGGTGGGAGAAGGAAAGGCAGGAGGAGATGAGGGAGAAGGATGGATGCTGCTGTTGCTACTGTTGCTGCTGCTGCTGCTGCTGCTGATGGTGTAGACCTCCAGGACCTCATTAGCTCAACATCTCATCAAACACTACGGCACCAGGGTGGCTTTTACTGCCTCCATATATCTTTCTCTTTTACCATCCTTTCTCTTTCCTTGTTTTTATCGCTTTGCACTGTTTTCCTCATCTCTGTCTCCTTCATTTTCCCACTTCCTCCTGTCCTATCTCTCCATCTCCTCCGCCTTTCTCCTTTAAGTCTCATTAACTAGATGGTTCTGCTGGTAGCCTGCCACTAGGTCAGAATCAGCAGATGAGCGTGATAATGACGCATCTCAGCCTCCACACACATCCTGCTGTTATTATTTATTTCTGTTACTGCCGTGAAAATGTAAAATTGTTATGGCAGTAAGAATGTAAATAAGTGTCATATTTCTGCTGGGGGAGATATTTCAGGGCACATTAGAGGGCTCTGCAGGTTTAGTTTGCATATCATTGATTTTCAGAGCAGGGGTCTGTGTCAAAGCAAAGAAAAATCCCAGACACACCCACATGCATACATACATGGTACATATGTATGCGGCAGCTTTAAACACCCACCAACATGTAGAGAAGCCGAACATACACATAGAGGTCTGTGTTAATGATTTATGTCCATGTACACCCTGATTTGTTGCAAAAGAGGCCACACGTTTCATGAGCTATGATGTATAAATGTATAAATGTTACACTTCTATAACTCCAGAGTCTCCAATGGCAGTACAAGATGTACTGATTGTGTGCTGGTAAAAAAATCACAAGAAATAATTTATGCATGTTGTATTCAGTGGTGTTTTCTTTACACAAATGACTCCACTGCTCATAAATCACTACAGTAATTCTGCTTATTAGACAACATGCAATTTCGTTTTTTTTTATTTATTAATGTAGCTTCGACGGTGTTTGTTTTCTCCTTATTTGATCCATCAATTATTTATTTTGTCACCATTAAAACACAATTTTTTATTTGTGGTTTTGAATCGCGCTGTATTTCATTATTATTACCATCATTAATTACCATCTTAAAAACAGGGTTTTTTTTCCGAGCTGATGGAAAGTTGACATTTTAGAGACATGTGATGCTACAAATAGAAGAATATGTATGTATAGAATAGGATGCATTGCTGTAGATTAAATGAACCAAATGCATATAAAGTAGTTCCAAGGAGCTCACCCTTGAGCATGTACACCAGTAAAATGCAACATACATAATAATTCAGCCTTAGAATGAATCAAAAACACCACATATAAGAGTACAACACATTTTACTGCGCAATGACTACTTTTACTTTTCATACTTCATGTGCATTCTGATGATAATACTTTATTTTCCTTGAGTAAGAACTTTTACTTGTAGTTGAGTACTTTCACAGTATGCTATTTCTACTTTAACTTCTGAATACTTCTTCTATCACTGGTTGTAAGGGAGAGAAAGATTTAAGGTGAATCTTTTTAAGACCCGGGGGTTTCTACCAATCACAAAGCAATATGACAAGCTACACATACCCAGTAGGCTCTGTCGCTACCTATTTGTCAGCAAGATATTTTCCTTCTCAAACACATAGTGAAGCTTTTTACCAAAGTTCCCTTAGGTGTGCATTTCCCTTGGCTTTCCATATTCCTGTATTTTCAGAGCATTTCTGACTGCTGAAAAAAGGAGAAACAAGACTTTATAATAAATTTGGCACAAAACATATTGCTGCAGGTGCTTCTGTCGTGAATGAGGAGGCCAAATATTTATACTGCTCACTTCATTCCTGTTCTTTCTTTTCTGCTTCCTTCACTCAGCCTCTCAAAATGCACTGCCAGACCTGCGCCCTTGTGACCAGCTCGGGTCACCTCATCGGAGGCGGTCGGGGTGAGGAGATCGACAGGGCCGAGTGCGTCATCCGCATGAACGATGCGCCCACTGCCAGGGGTTACGCCCGCGACGTCGGCCACCGCACTTCCTTGCGCGTCATCGCTCACTCCAGCATGCAGAGGGTTCTTCGAAACCGACACGAGCTGCTCAATGCCAGCCAGGACACGGTGTTCATATTCTGGGGGCCCAGCAGCTACATGAGGCGCGATGGGAAGGGCCTGATATATAACAACCTGAGGCTGATGAACCAGGTTCTGCCCAAGCTCAAAGTTTATATCATCTCCTGGCAGAAGATGCTGCAGTTTGACGAGCTCTTCAAGAAGGAGACTGGAAAGGACAGGTGAGCCAGAGGTAGTAGGGTGTCACCTCGGTAAAATCACAATCAATGTACATGAATACAATAAGGAAGGTAGCAGTTACTCACTTAGCACTGAGATCGTAATCATATAATGAATATGGTAATATTTGATGAAGATTTGGATCGTGCAATGAGACAAGCCTGTTTGGTTCTTTGTGACGTTTTCCTTTACAGGGACTGAGCCACTTTAAAGCCAGAGCTTGCCTTCCCACCATCACATGTTCCACCAAATCAAGTTCACCCCCTGTGACACTCTTTGCAAATGACTGAATCACTGCTGCCTCCTTGGCTAGATTGGTTTAAAAAAAATACAAACAAGCCTCATACTTTTCTGCCCCTCATTCTCAAGAAAGCTGCAAGGAAAGACAAAAATGTGCATCTGTGTGAGATTAGATGTGGTCTTCAGATTGTAAACTGGATGGATAAGACCTTTGATTGTTGCTCCTGTTTCCAATATCCATCCTTTATTTGTCTAACAATCCTGCAAATTATTCATTAATATATGAACCCCTGTTTCTGGCGGGTAGTGTCAGCTGGTTTACTTGGATGTGATTTTACTTTAATGCAGGAGAAGAAACAAAGCACAACATGAAATATGCAGGTGTCTCAAAATAAAACAATAAAAGGCATACCAAGATATTATAAGCAAGAAGATTGGTCCAGTCAGACCCAGTTAAATTCAGTGTCTGTCAGGGACACCTAACCTTTACGGTTCACAGTCAGTATTTTTCTAACCAGGTTAAAGGTTCATGGTTTCTTAGACAAGTCACTAATACAGCGGATACTGGTATTCCAAAACAAATTATTAATATTTTGTACTTTTTGTACTAGGAATATGTTATTTGTACCCTTAAGTTATTCATTCTCATGCTCATGCATTGTTCATGCCCCTGAATGCAGAATGTGCAAAATATACTGGCAATATTTTTTTTTATTCAACCCAGGCTCTGACTCAAACCACAAAAACATATTTTACAATTCAATATCTTTGGTTTATGGATTTTTTTTTTGGATCTTTTTGATGATTTCAGTATGTTATAAATGGGCGGTCTATGGTAGAGACATTAAACCTGTCTGACGTGAGAAATCCATCATCTTGGACATTTCCTGTAGGTAATTTGGTATTGAAGTACATTTGGAGAGATATATAGAACTAAAGAAGCATTTATTTGCAACCTGTGTTGTTTTTTTTAACAACAGATAAAGACATCCAAAGCTTAACACGTGTAGCTTGAAAATGAAAATGTGAACCTGGTAGTTTGTCACTTTAAAAGGTCTCAAGTCCCCCTTGAATACCCCGCCAAGAGAACACACTTAAGTGGTCATTGCTTGCAGTGAGGGCTGGACTCCTTTGTCATTGATTCTGTTCATAATTTTCCCAGACAAACTTTGTAGGTGCATCTAAGAGGTGTAGGGTGTCTGGTTTGGTGGCCTCAGGATCACATCTCTGCTCTTTGCAGATAATTTGGTCCTTGTTGGCTTCATCGAGCTTTGACCTCCAGCCTGGAACGGTTTGCAGAGTAGTGGGAAGTGGCTTGGATGAGAATTAGCACCTCCAAGTCTGAGGCCATGGTTCTCAGCCAGAGTAAAGTAGAATGCCTGCTCCAGGATGAGGATGAGTTGCTGCCCCAAGTGGAGGAGTTTAAGTATCTCGGGGTCTTGTTCATGAGTGGGGGGGTGGGGGTGGAGCGGGAGATTGACAGGCGGAGTGGTGCACCGTCAGCAGTGATGCGGACTCTATACTGGTCTGTTGTGGTGTAGAGAGAGCTGAGTTAAAAGGTGAAGCTCTCGATTCACCGGGTCATCTACGTTCCTACCCTCCCCGAGGGTCATGAGCTGGAGGTAGTGACCGGAAGAACGAGATGGCGGATTCAAGTGGCGGAAATGAGTCTCCTCATTCTGAGGAGTTGGGTCATCCAGGACTAGCGCAGATTAGAGCCACTGCTCCTCCACATTGAAAGGAGCTAGTTGAGGTTTGGGTATCTGGTTATGGTTGCCTCCTGGACACCTCCCTGGTGAGGTGTTTCAGGCTTATCCAACCAGGTGTTTCGGGGCATACCAGGACACGCTGGGAGAATTATGTCTCTCGGCTGGCCTGGGAACGCCTTGTTGTGGCGCCTGGAGGTGCTGTAGGAGGTAGAGGAAAGTCAGGGCTTCTCTGCTTAAGCTGGTTCCCCCTGCAACCCTGACCTGGTTAAGCGGCAGAAGATGGATGGGTGCTTGCAAGTTAAAGTTGACTTTATTGTCATCTCAGCCATATACAGAGTACGCAGTGGGACAAAATAGTGTGTCTTCAGGACTACGGTGTGACATGCGAGCCGGCAACATTTAGTGCCGAACACAGCATGAAGTGCAAACAACATGTAGTACAACTAGACAAGACAGTGTGCAGTAATTGAACAGCAGCAAGTCAACAAAATAGTAGTAGCAGTAACAATTATCTTTGGTGAATATTTCTGTGTGCAATGTGGGCATATTTGAGAGTTATACATTGCAATAAAATAATGCAACAGCATTAACAAGAATGAACAATGTAAGCAAAAAGAAAAAAGGCTCTTTTGTTGTTCGTTGTTGTGCAGGAGGCTCTGGGTTTGTGTTTCTGCAGTGTCTTCTCTCAGGGTGAACAATGTTAAAAGACTCCAATTTAATGAATCCAAGCTGAGTTCCCAGTCCTGTCACCATTAAGACCACCATCACACTGTTTCTCTTTCTCTCTTCGTCTGGTCCAGGATGTCAGCGCAGATTGAATCTGATTTCAGCTTAAGATAAACATCAGGGAGGGAGATTGCAGAGTAGAGGATTTGTTAAATGGCTCAGACAATCATTGTTCAGAGTGAATGTCACTGTTCTTATTTACTGTATCTCATCCTTACAGTATTAGGCGTTAGACATCTGTGCGGCTTATCTATATGTATGAGTGTGGGAGGAATCTTCTGTCTGTCTGTCAAGCATTTACTCATTTATGAGACGCAATTCTCCAAAGCTGCATACAAATAAGGTGCACTCAAGCCACAAAGAAGAATAATTAAGTATAATTGCCACAAGGCTGCAAGAAATAACATGATTTCAAAGCAAATGACAGTTCTTTTTTTTTTTTGAGTCTGACAACAATCGAGATAAAGAGAGAGACATTAAGCGCAGGATACTTCATACTTGTGTAAAGTAATATTTTCAACTGTATTATAAAATGAAACCTATAGTCTTTAGTAGAATTTCTGCAAAATCAACCGTGCTATCAGCGACCCTGTAAGCCTGTAATTTTAATTATGGGTTACGCCATTTCAGTCAAGGCAATTAAGATGGCATGAGATGTTGCCACATCCACCCATTTTAATAACACTGACAGACGAGCAATGAAAAACAGGTGTCCCTCTGTATCCTCTGTGTTAAATTGCTGAGGTGGAGTGAGCATCATCTGGTGATTAAAGGCAAATTAGCTTTTGAAATAACTGTTTTGTTTTTTTTTTGTTTTTTTCCAATTTGGTGTTTTATGCTCCTGTATGTTTTAATGTAAGCGCTAATGCATCTCCTGTGTTACACTATCAGGTTTCTGCTGGATCCATTTGCACCCAGTTGAGGTGAAAATCATGAGAATTAGAAAGATAAAGTTAATCGCAAGCTACTAGTGTCCTATTGAAAAAGATGTCAAAATTTCCATAAATGTTAAACATTTAAAGGTGTGAGATTTAGTGGCATTTAGTTGTGAGGTTACACATTGCAGCCAACCGTGGTGGCAGCTAAAAATGCAAACAACAATGCCAGCTTAACAACCAAACCCAATGTTAGGCTTGACTGTTCTGGGCTACTGTAGAAATATTCTGAGTCTGCAGAAGAGGACCCAGTCCTTCTGTCGATAACGACTCATTCTAACGTAACAAAAACACAATGATTCTCATGTGATTATACACTAATGAAAACATAATGATGAATATTATATTCCCCTAATCCTACACATCAAACCTTTAACAAGTGGGGCTCAAGTCTTGGGAAAACATTTTCTGATAAAGTATGAAAAAAAAGGTCAAAAAGAGGTAAGAGAGGAGCAACAATAGGCCAACTGTGCAACAGAGGAAAAGACAGGGAGTAATAACCAGCTAAAACAGGCAGAGAGTGGCTACACTTTCTCAGGCAGCTACGTGACACATGATAACCTAAACCGTGCTGATTTTCTGCCAGATTCGCAACCAAACGTACGACCAAATTGAACTCTGACGCCATGTTGCGCTCAACAATGAAGGTCCAAAGGTTTTCCGAAGATATGAAGGAGACCATTTTGCCCTAAGAACAGGGTCTGACTACCCGTTGTTAGGCAAAGCAACAACAGTGCATCAGAGTCTTGAGACGTTTTGAGAGTGGGCAGGGATACCAGATTAAAGGTTCAGTGTGCAATATTTAGTGTAAATTGTAGATCGCACCACTCTGCCCTCACGTCACCTCGCCCTCCTCTTCGGTGCTCGCAAAAAAATACCAAGTCTCGTATCAAAGCCAGGGTTTGGGGGTTTTTTTTCCCTTTTTGGGCTTTTTAGGTAAGGGAATAATAACTCTGGTCCACACTGAAACATAGTAGGTCTTAATGCTGGATGCTACTCATACAAATGAAAAAAGAAGAGGAGGAAATCTATTCTGAGCTACTGTAGAACCATGCAACATGGCAGACTCCATGAAAGCAGGCCTGCTCCACATGTAAATATATAAGGCTCATTCTAAGGTAACGATAGCACAATGATTTCTATTATCAGGTGATAATATACTAATGGCACATAATTATGAATATTATATTCCATTTCTGCATTTAGATCCACCTAAATCCCTGTAATTATAATGATTTACATTCTGATGCAGGCCATGTTGTTGAAATGAGCTGCATTGTAGGATTATATGCACATTTTACAAACCACAATCTCCTCCCGTATATCTCCTGGAAGTGCATATAGCTGTATTTGTTATTATCATGTATTAAAGTAATGACATTTTCAGAAACTACTTAAGACTGAGGGGTAAAAAGCTTTTAATAAAAGAAGCTCAGTGGTACCTACTACAGAGAATAAAAAGAGAATGAGACCTGACCTGAGAGCAGGATCAGCCAAATCAGACAAAATGATGTAACGACATGCATCTCCCACATATGCATGAGTTGTATGTGCTGAATTATAAATGTAAAAGCAAAAGGTTTTAACGTGTTCATGGCATTAAAGTTTATATGTGCAAAATCAATACTGGATCAAACGGAAACCAAACATATCCAACAAAAGTAAACCTGGCAGAGAGCAGGCGTCAGAGAAAACTTACAACAAATAAAGTTTTATTTCAAAAGCAGAAACAAAATTGGCAGCTTGATTTTTTTTTTTTTTTCCATTTGCAATGACAGGTAAAAAGTAAAAAAAAACAAACAAAAACAAATTGAATTGAATTGTGAGCAGATGGAAAGTGGACACAGATGGCCACTGAAGACGCGAACCACCTAAAACTGGCAACGAAACACCACGAGGCTGCTGCTGCTGCTGCTGCTGCTGCAAACCTGCAAACTCAAATCAAATCCAGATTCACAAACACAACTTTTGTTTTTGCAACACATCCTAAACAAACAACGCTAACGCCTGTTCGCCAGCTGTTTCAGTTTTAGCTAATTACACCTAATGGCACTTTGAGATGACCTTTACCTCTCAGCGCTTTCACAGCAGCCACTGTAATCATCTCAGCGACAATCACAGTTATCTTTTCATCGCAGCTCAGTTGTTTCGAATAACGAATTACGAGTTTTAAATATCTTGATATCAGCATGCTGTGCCAAATCATTTTTGTTGTTTTCTTGAATCAAGTGAAACTATTATTGTTTGAAAATAATTGTACAAATTTTAATAGAAACAAGATTTTAAGACACAAGGATCAACACGCAATTAAAACTACTCATTTGTCAGATTTATATTTAACACTCTGTGCAAACACAGAGCAGCACAGTCCCATTCATAGCTTTCAGCCACTTATTTTAAAGAGAGCCACAGAAGGTAAGCGCTTGACATTTCACACCGCATTATTCATCAGCATGTTCATAAACAAGAAAATGAGAAAGACTTCTTAAGTGAGATTAGCTGCTTGCCTCCTGACTAAGACCTCCACGCATCCACCACAGACTGTAGATGACAAAATGTTCTGCTTTGAACTTTGAAAGTTTTCCGATTTGCATTTGCGTTTGTGTGTGTGGTCGTGTTGTTCTTACATTATGAGGATGTAAACCTGTTTATGCAGTCACACTGTGGGGACTCAGCTCGCACCGCAAATGTAAATCGTTAAATTTGAGGGTGAAGAGTTGTTTCGAGGCGAGGGTTAGGATAAGTCTCCAGGAAATGAATATAAGCCCACGCAAAGTCCCCAAAATACATAGAAACCCAAAATGCGTGTGTGTTTGAGAGACTGAGCTGTTGTCATATTAAAACCGAGTGGCTGTGTTTGCATATCACAACAAATCAACATGTTCCAGACAACCTGATTCCTGCTTTGATTAAATGAAAATGAGAAGTGTATACTTGAGCTGCGATAGCATCACTTTGGGTCAATACTGTTTTTTGTTGCAGGGACAGACTCTAATAAAGATGAAAGCTGGACAAAGGTCCGTGTCAGCACTATTCATCATTCTGTTACTCAGTCAGCGCAGACTGATTGATTCAGTAGTTTTGGGTTGTTTGGCAATGCGGTAGAACAGCAGGTGTCCGTTTGTCGACATAATTCTCCAGCAAAAACAATGTTTTCGAGGTCGGACTGGAGCGAGAGAATGGAGGGATGGCAGTATGCTATTTGTCTAAATGTCTAAATGCACAAACACAACATTAGCATGCTAATGTGCGCACATGAAAACAGGCAGCTTGCTTGTTTGTCTGTTTGCTGGATTGTTTTAAATAACGAATGGCTTCCCACCTTCGTCCTGTCTCTGCTAACCACTTCTGTTAAACCTCTTTACCACTTTACTAGTTTCTTTGCGGGCAAAGCTCAAATTATAGCTCTCGGGGGATACATTTAACCAGTTATGAGAAATGTATTGATGATAATCTTGGTTGTTGAGGCTCAAATGAACCTGAATAATACACCTCTCAGATCCCCTTATAACCCATTAGCCCCCCTGTGCATCAAACATAGCAATTGCTTGACTCCTGTCTTGGTGATAGATTGAAATGGAAAAGGGACCTGCAATTTAATCGAATGCACTATCACACAATGTCAGAAAAGGCGAAAAATCTAATAAATCCAGGCTCCGGCCTTTTTATAAAGTGGATGCAAAAATGTAATGGGGTTGTTTTTGGCCCATGTCCCAAGTTCTGCCCTTACAGCAAGTTTCTTGAGTTTCAACCGCAGTGTTTGTGTAATGCTGCTGACAGACAGACTAACATATGAGGGTGATTACCTGCTTGGCAGAGGTAAAACATTTTGCAGTAGAAAATAAATAGCCAATACATATGCTAACATTTATTATATATCATATTATGTTCACAATTATTATAAAGCCCATTTCAAATTCACACAGTTTGCATTGTAACATTCAGCGTCAGACCGCTCCAATAGATATTTTCATTACGAAGAAAAAAGGCAATGTTTCGACCCTACTTGTAAACAGCAATGCATATAATTACAGGCACCAAATGATTTAAACCCACAGTATGTAGCATTTCTGCATTAAAATATGTAAAAACAGCTAGGCCTATGACATGTATTTTTTTGACTTTTGTACTTACATTATACCAACAATGTTTAAATTTGAAGAAATGCATAATTTATTCACTGTAACGATATGTTTCATTTGGTCGCCTGTTGATTGTGTTACATCCCTTTTGTTAAACCAGCATTAACATTTAACTCACTGGCGGCTTTTTCACTAGAATGACGCAATGTGAATGTACATCACTAAATGTGATGTGAATAAAACTGTGAGCTATTTTACCGAGTTACTTCTTCTGAAATGCTCTGAGTGACTAAGAACAGTCATGGAGTTTATATGTTTTGGGTTTTTATTGTAATAAGTAATAACGGAAGTGGTGGATCTGCAGTGAATGGCAAATAACATTGTCTGCTATTGTTTTGATCTGAGACAGTGAGAGGCAGAAAATACATACTGTGGATTAATAACATTCACTTCTGTACGTAACACATGAAAGGAAAGCTGTCACATGATCAAGACAAATATCAACGATGATGCCTGAAGAAAATCCTAGATAAGCATTACAGTTTACATAGTTAAATAGGCAATGGCTTTATGTTCTTAAGTCTAAGACTCAGGTGGAGTCATTTGGTTGTAAGAGGTGGTGCTTGTGCTCCAGTGTTGTTGTTCTCTCTCACTTGACAATCTATTCAAGTCAACTGCATTGTGTCTCTGTATTTTTAGATCTCTCGTCTTTTGAAAATTAAATCATGCATGTTGAGTTTGGGTCCAACAAGTCTGTTTCAGATGAACCGAAACAAAAACAACTTTTACCTGCTGAAATTCATAGCATGTTTAAGACTACACAGATTTGTGGGAAACAAAGCGTTGCTGACTTCAGACAGGCTGCTGTGTGAATATTTTCATGTTTGCACTCAAAAATTCTATCTATAACGCCCTTTTAACTTGTTTAAACACTCTGGGAACATTTCCTCCCTCTTCTACAGCTTCCCAGGAAGATGGTTTCCTTTTCCGCTATGCCCAAGCAGAGAAAATGTTCAAAGTACAAATGCTAAACAGGCCTTTTATTTCAGGATTTTTGCCTGACGTGTATCCCCCCCCCCCCAACACCTTCCCCTCTGTGAGGAAATGAGAGAGAAAGTCTGAACACCTTTTCAAACAACCAGGTAAACCCTCCACTCCAAATGTGTCACCCTCATCAACCGGAGGCAAGCAGGGTGTCGAGATGCCTGCCTGGTTGTTCTTGTCAAGACTTTTCTTATCAGGCCCGGGCTTTGTTTCTCTGTCTTACCGTGAATAAACCCCAGCTGCTGTGGGTTATGTGTGGGAAGTGTCGAGAAGCAGTAACAAGCCACCTGAAAGCAGCAGGATGACGACACAGTCGAGAGATTAGGAACACATGTCAAACTGCTCTCAAGCAGAAGTTTGAACCTTTGCCTTGATGCACTTTCTAAATCACATAATTTCAAAAAAATTATGACAGCTTGTCTTAAAAACGAAAACAGAATATCACGTATGGCAGTGTCTGATTATTTGAAAGTTCTAAGTGTTGTGTTTACATGGAAATGAAAGAGGGAAATCATCAGCTGATTTCCATAAGACAACAAACACGTATGCATCGAAACTGCTTTGAATTTATTGGGGCCAAGTGAAGACAACAGTCTTTCTTAGCGGAATACAAGTCAACTGAAATGCTGCGCAAGTAACTTTCAGAAGCCTGAAAAGTATAGTTCCTTTCTGCGTTTTGACAGTGAAAGGAAACACGAGACGAAAGAGAAGGATGTGATATGCAACAATTATCTCTGGCCAAAACAGCCTGACGTTGCCAGAAAAATAACAGCGCTTTAGGGTTGTTCAAAGGTTCTGTGTCTAAGATTTAGAGGCACCGGATGGAAAAAAATGCATTTTTTTCAACTATTGGTTAGACTCTCTTCTCTAGTACCCTAGCACAGACCTTCCTGGAGAGGCTGAGCTGTGTGATCCCCTCGTAGTTGGAACATAGCCTCCAGTCCCTCCTGAAAAAGTGGAATCAAAACCCCAGTCTGCCAATCCAGCAGCACTGTCCCTGACCTCCACACGACTTTGAAAAGGCATGTCCCCCCCCCCCCCCGAAGCTAATTCATCATCTGACCAGCAAATCTGGCAAACACTCACATATGTCGTCATTAGCAGCATCCTGCCGTTGAGGTATGAGGACGCGTTGAGGCAGAATCAAACGTGCCTAATGTCAATGAATTCATTCAGTCCATTAACTTAAAACCTAACTCTTTTGAATCAAATCTCAATATCTCAAGTCTGATTTAAGTCCATATCTAATCTATAGCCTATATTTGACAATACATTGCCAAGAAAAAGCATATAAAATAAACATAATATGAAGTCTGCCAATATGTACTAATGTAATGTATTTTATGTGTCATGATTCAATGGTGGTAAAATACTGCAGGCATGACTACTCCTTTAATTATTGAATGAGAAATCTCATGTTACGGAATTGCTGTGCATTAAGTAGAACTGATTTCATTAAGCTCCTTCATTGTACATTTTTTCCGTCATAAATCTCGCCATATGTGAGCAGCTCGATGTTGTCAAATTGCAGCCGTACAATCACATACATTAAATTAGTTAGTTGACTAATAATTCAGTCAAGGCTACTTCATTCAAAGATGCCTTTATAAAACTAAACTGTATCTTCAATGGGAAGAGAAATGCAGTCAAGTCAGGCGGAGAGTAATTATATTTGTGGCTTAAAATGTGATCATAACTTTGTTTTTTTTAATTCAACATGTTGCCTAAAGTTAAGAGTGATTGTATGTACAGTAGTAGATTTGTAGAGATCATTTGTAGCCTCATGCTTATCATACATTTATTCAACATGCGCTGTTTGTAGTAAATCTTCAGAACAGTAGTTTCGCCACAGCGGACCCGCATCACATCAACAAGTGCAGTCGGATTCTCTCAGCAACACAGTTGTCTTTTTCTAAGTCCTTTTGAATTCTCCTTTAAATCTTCCTCATGATGTTTTCCATCAAGGTTAAGGAAAGTGGTCAGGAAGAGAACATAGGAGGTCGTATTTTTTTTGGACTATTCATTTCTGTCACATTGAGAAAAGAAATCCTCAGTTTGGTTGGTTTTATTCAGCGTGGTTTGTATCCATTAATCGTAGGGTCTATCTAATAATAATATATAATAAGAATAATATGGAAGATAAAAAAAAATGACACCATATAAAAATTACAGTAAAAGACATTTCAATATCATCATAAAAACCTTTCTAATAAGCCTTTCCCGCAGGTTTGTATTTCTGATTTTTATCAGAAATTTTTATTTATTTGCTGTCAGAAGCCTCATAGATGTGTTTACTTTAATCTGAACGTTTTTTTTTTATAGTCCCTTAGAAGTGGTGCAAGTTTCATGAGTCTCGAGCTTTGAAATCTATTAAAAAGCAACATCGACTTCTTTTAAAAAAAACATTTTTTTTTTATCTGACAGCGGCCCTATCAGAGAGAGAGAGAGAGAGAGGGAGACAACTCTGACGGACATATAGGTTTTCTAATGCAATTTAAATACAATTTCATATTCCTTTCATTACAGATGAAATTACTATAGTTTCTCTGCTGGTGTGTCCATACTGAAAGCATGCACAGCATTCTGTAGCTGAGGCAATGTCATTTCAACTATCTGCACTACATGCACACCAAGGCTACCCACTGATTAAAGGTTTGATTATTTGACAGGGTTCATTTGTAGTAGTCGATATGTAGGATGGATGTGTATTTTAATGAAGCTGTGGGGGAACTTGAATGATCTTGCAGTCAGGGAAAATCGACCTCTGCATTCAGATAAATCTTTATTCTGCCATAATACACCAATGTACGATTTTCTGATTATCCATCCCAGTTAATCACATTCGGAAAATCAAACACGGTACAGTTTTCATCCTGCTGGTCTCCCACATATGAAATCCATCTAAATGTATTCTTTTTCTCGCAGGAGGATATCAAATTCGTGGCTGAGCACCGGCTGGTTCACTATGACCATCGCCCTGGAGCTGTGCGATAGGATCAATGTCTATGGCATGGTTGCCCCTGACTTCTGCAGGTGAGACAGTGGACTTGAATGTAAAACATCATCAGTACCATCACTAAGAAGTACAGCTGTGTTTGCAGTCGCTTCAAGTCTATACGAATTTACAGCAGCAGAGCTCAGCTGACTGATAAGAAAGATGAAAACTGTAAATATTCAGGCTGCTGATAAACAAATGTCAATATGACTGGAGATGTTTCTGAAATGCTTAAATTGCCTGACTATTAGTCAAAAGAAAAACTCAGTAAGGAACTAGTGCTCCAGATTTTGAGATTGGACATTTATATATTTTTATTTCTTTTTTTTGGGGGGGGGGGGTGAAGCAAAGGTGTAAATCAG
>JAPQRN010000010.1:19930919-19951859 GCA_037367275.1 Coranthus polyacanthus
GGGGGGGGGGCGGGAAGCATAGGTCTCACTCAGCTCTGGTTTTTCACGAGAGAAGCCAGCGTTATGCTCATATATACAGGTATATCTTTTTTATATTGTGGCCAATATGGCTACATTCAGACTGAAGGTACAAGTGGCCCAGTCCTGGTCTTGGTCTTGTAGTGGAGTAATTTCAGTGTGTATTCGTACTTTTACTGAAGGAAATGATCTGAACACCACCGCTTTTGTGCATGTGTCTCAGATATTGGCCACATTTGAAAGAAATAATAATGTGAACAGACAAACCAAAAAAAATCTGACCTTAACAATAAATCTGAATTGAGCGCTACGGCTGGCGGTGTGAACAGTCCTGACCTGACCCTGGCATGTGCTAAAGAACACCAACAAAGATGTTACCATGCAGCACACTGTTGTACAGCACTAAACATAGAAGCCACTGAGGTCAGCATTTACGGTTTCATTTATAGTTGATATGCAGTGTATACCAGTGCATATCAGTGAGCGGATGATAATGAGGATAACACTGCAGCCACATTCTTCTGTGGTCCGTTCTGATTTAATCTATAATGTTTCGTTTGTATTTGACAATAACTTGCTAAACCAAAAGTTATTTTTCACTCTCAGCTTTTTACATCTTACACCATCTGACACACAGCACAAAAGTCTGAAATCTTTGGTTCTATGTGAACCTGAAACAGTTTGTATTATACAGCAATCTTCTTTTTGTGCTCTTTGTGACTGCACACTTTCAGGAAAATTGGATCTAGTTCCACATAAAATCAGATATTATATGAAGGTAACAGATGTAATATGAAGCCTGACAGTTTGTACTAACGTATCAAATTTTATGTTGCATGATTCAATGGTGGTAAAATTCTACCGGCATGACTACATCTTTAATTATCGAATGAGAATATTCATGTTATGCAATTGCTGGGCATTAGAATGATTGATTTTATTATCCTCCTTCATTGTTAATTTTTTCCCCTCATAAATCTTTTCATATTGTGAGCAGCTCTGTGTTGTCAAACTGCAGCAACAGAGTGAAATACATTAAATTAGTCTGTCAGAATGATTATAATCTGAACTGATCCCATGCGCAAAGAACAATGTCAAGTGTCTCACACACACACACAAACTGTCATATTTAAGTAAACATGGAGGTCACTGCAGTCAGTGTTTATGGTTCGTGTTATTAGTTAATGTACGGTTAAAGAGAATATGAACACAGCAGTTGTGAATCCGTGTACATGATGCGTCAGTTAGCTCAAAATGTGTGTGTGTCTGAATAAACTAAATAAAAACAGAAAAGATCATGTCACTCACAAGAGTCAAACCCTGAGCTCCAGGTGACAACGCCAGGACCTTTCCTCTCAACCATGGAGTAGTTGTTTCAATGGAGCCTATGTAGCCACATAGCCAAGTTGGCCTCATACTCTATATACTTTACTCTGTAACGGGCCGAACAGGACAAAACTTGTGTTTGTTTGTATCTGACTCGAGGCGACTTGGCAATCCACCGAAAATGATCCAGTCACATAAGGACACACAAAAAAAAAACAATTCTGATTGGCTAGGGGCACAACCGGGTCTGCCCTGAGCTAGTTCTTTAATCGTCCAATAAGAGAACAGCTTTAGGAGCCACATGCGCACTCATTTGGCTGCGCCCTGCGACCAGGAAGTGAATATATTCACACACAAATGAAGTAAATACGGTTAAAAACACCTTCAATAAATGTTGACATGAACTACAGGGCACAAGAAATTATTACATTATAATAATTTATACACATTTTGTTTTATTTCAGAGACATTTTTATTTTTTAATGAATATGTTTAATATCATGTTTAAATAGCCCTTCTTTTACAAGTAAATATAAATGGGGCAATGGGACCACTGCTCCTGAGGTCTAACACACCGTCCCTCCAAAATGATATATTCTGTCATTTCCATGAGAAGGTAATGTCTAAGGTGTAATAATATAGATAAAAAATCAGGCTGTGTTTTGTGTTTTGTTATTGTTTTGTTATTGTTTGTGTCAAATAACGTCAACAAAAAGCCCAAGGAAAACCCTGAGGTCGACTCCATTTGAAATGTTTTTCTTCAAGTTTGTTCTCCTGTTTAGTGAAGAAAATGTTCAAAATATAAGCTTTAAAATGTGAATTTACTGTCCAACCCTAGACTTAATTAATTTTACAGCTCCAAAAGTAATGTAGTGTTTTTCATTTCACTGAAATGTTTGACTTTAAAACCCAC
The DNA here is from genome assembly GCA_037367275.1 of Coranthus polyacanthus. Taxonomy (NCBI): domain Eukaryota; kingdom Metazoa; phylum Chordata; class Actinopteri; order Kurtiformes; family Apogonidae; genus Coranthus; species Coranthus polyacanthus. The sequence continues at coordinate 19,933,177 of JAPQRN010000010.1, forward strand.
CTTTCTGAATGTATCTGTTCTGAATTTCCCGTTTAATTAAGAAATTCCGTAGCCGAAAGGTGAGGACTAAAAATCAGGTTCCATGACTTTCACCGGTGCAGAGTTCTACAGTGATGGGAAGTTGCGTGAAGTTCGATACGACTTCTCAGACTGATGTTGTATTGCAAAGAGTCAGACCTGTATGTGATGTAGGAACACATATGAAAGTGTGCCACATGAGAACTGAAAAGATCAGAGTCCTTGTGGTTTGTGCTGAATGTAGCCTTGGAGAGTAATGCACCCTCTTTTATAGAAATAAATAAATAAGGTAGTGAAAGACTGCATGAAACCACAATGATGCCGTTACCACAAATAGATGTATTATAAACCTCTTTTCAATAAACCCAAAGTCTTCCAACTACATACCGATCTGAGTAACTCACAGTTTTAGATCAAAATCTTTGTGGGCAAAAAGTGGACACGCTTTAACCATGAAATAATTTATAGGTTGAAATCAGATTATTAAGGAAATGAGACTCTAGCTGGTCTTTCTACCTGGTTTTCACTGGTTTCATCCATTTAATTTGGTTAGATTTGATTAGTTTACAGCCTCCCGCAGCAAAGATTTTATTTATTCATAAAATTGCAGACACACAATGTCTGGTGTCAATATAAAACATCAAACAATTAAATGATGCATTATAGGTTTTAACTACCGAAAGGCTGCAAAGGACTGAGCCGCTGTGTCTGAGTTCAGGCAATAGAAGGCTGCGTTTAAAAAAGAGATGGCCCTTTTTGCCATTTTATAATCTATTTTAGATTATTCAGTATGGAAATGCAAACTCTAAGATCCAGCCCATCAGCTGGAACACAGCTTATGTTAATGAGGAGCATATATTTGAGGGATACTAGTTTCTGCACTCTGTAATATTTTGCTTTTAGTCCATCATAATACAGGGTTAATAATATAATAATCAAGATAGCAGTCTTCTTTTGTGAAACTACTGAAAGCTGTTGTGACTACCAGTATTTGGGGTTTGAAAGCAACAATACAGAAATAAAATGTTGCCATTTTTTTATTAGTAGTAGTTAACATGTTTTGCTTTCATTAGTAATCAAAAGACGATGAAAGGCTACGTTTTGATCATGTAACCATGGTGATGCATCATCTTGAATCCTCTTACATTTTCTCTACCCTCATACTAAAATTATGAAATGCATCATTACACTTATATAAAGAACATGAATATTTTTTTTTTGTGCCACAACACCAGCTAGCAGCATAGTGAAGATTCAAGACCAAAGAGTTACAGAAAATCATCTTCTCTTTAAATATTTTTTTTTTTTACAGAAATTCATATTTTCCTGGTCTTATGTGTTGATACTACAGAGAGAAAGACGTTTTAAAAGTGGGAGTGGAAATATTGTGGTAGTGGTCTCACTCTCAGCAACAAACTAATCCTAACTAATGAGACATCATTAGTCGAGTTTAATGGTTTGAATTACAGTTCACGGCTCATCCATCTCAGCCACCACAGCCAAGACTGTGAGCTTTCATTAAACAAACAGAACAAATGTTAATAGATTTCTAAAAAAAGAACAAACCGTACAGTGTTCACTATATCTTTGTTCTTCCCTTTGTGATTGATTGAACAATATACATATACATATATATATATATTTGGGATTTTGGGTTTAGGCACAAATCACATTAAATCCTGATGATAATAAAGAGGGAATGTGGGGTCATTTCTTTTGAGCAGTCATTGACTTAAGCTGATACTTAGGCCCTCTTATGTTTCTCTTGACGAGTGAAGATTATACTGGATGTGACTCGACTGAGAATCGATTCAAATATGTGTTTTGTTACATGAAGTATAAATATTCATAATGTCAAAACATTCAATAAATAACAACCAATAATTACCAGTAGTCCACAAAGACGTCAGTGTTGTACTGTGTTCTTGGCATTGATTTGTTTGATTTGTGCTGCAGACAAAGGGATCCTATGTTCCTATGCTGTTACTGCTGTATATGTTGCTGTTGCCTTTTTCTTTTTTTAAGTACCCTCCTTACATTTCACTTCAAGAACAGTACATTGAGAAAAACATGTTGAACCTGATGATGGAAAGCCCTCTTACAGCCTTCATTTTAACCTTATTCTTATTCATTTGTACTGTTATTTTGCAGTCAGTATATGCTATGTGTCACTTTGTCATGTCATATGCTGGTCCTGCTGAAACATCAGGACAAAAACATTCATCTGGGTTTCACCAAAATCTGATTGGTTGTTGGTCTTTGAACAAAGACAGAGACAGAAAAGTAATGTCTTGGCTATCATGTTCACAAGCAAGGTGGAAAGACATACTTTTCCCTAAACCTTTAAAGAAAATATGATGTGTAGCCTTTTGGGGATTACACTCGTTGTACATTTGGAAATTGTTGTCCTTAGTTAAAAACCAACACGGGAGTGTTATCTGTATTTGACCAGAAAGTTCTGCATGTAAGACACCAGCTCAGTCCCACCTCCTGCAAGGTCTTCACACTTTTTATTATTCAGCAAAGCAAGAGAAGCCAAAATTTGCTGGTAGATGGTTACTATATCATTGCTGCAAGAAGTATTTGTTATTGGAATATATTAAAGTATACAATGAGATTTGTCGACATGTGACCAGCACACAAACGAGCACACACAGTGGAAAGTGTGTATGTATAAGGTGATGGTGCGATGATTGTCATATGAAGATAAATGACTATGTGGACATGTTGCGTGGACTGGTTGAAAACGCTGAGAGATGAAATGTATCATTATTTTGTTGGCATCTGCTCTGTTGGTCTGTAAAAAGTGTGAAAAATATTCACTTAAGGACCTTAATTGTTTGAAATAAAACAACATTTGTCCAAATTTAAAACTGTCAAAATCACATGAGCAGCATAAGTTTACTATTTAAGCAATGCTTCAAATCCGAGCCTTTTCCAAATCGAAGAAACTCATGCACGCTGCATGCTTTAGCCAGCAGCCTGGATTATTTAACTTATCCATTAAGGGGTCTTACTACTAAAACCACACAGACTGCAGCCATTCAGAACGCTGTTGCATTAGTTTTAATCATAAACTGTATATAAATAGTGGACGACGCCTCCGTGGCATCACTCATTGGTTTGTGGACCACTCCTTTGAAGCCAAGAGATGCCCGTCTATATTGGTTTTTAGATGCGTGCATGGCATATATCTCGAGAAGGTGTGCCTGTCCGTCCATCGGTCCCAATTACGTTTAAAATGCAATATCTCAGGAGCGGATCAGAATAGTGCGTTTGTCAAGGTCGTTGTGACCTCACAGAACATGTTTTTGTCCATAGCTGCTAGGATAGTGGATGCATCTGAATGAATATACAGTTGTTTGGAAACAACTGCCTGTGTTTGGATAAGAGGGTGGAACTGGAGAAGAGCAAGGGGTGAAACTCGCAAAGCTGACACTTTCCACCAGGGTAACCCCGGCTTTCCACCGGGAACACCAACTACATCGAATAAAAGTGTCAAGTTAAACACCACCACTTAATAAATGTTAGCACATACAGTTGTGTTTGATAACAGTAATGTCAAACTGTTGTCTGCTTTTTGTTGTTGCCTTGCCTTTTGAGTTCCCTGTCCTTGTTTGTCTATCAAAGCACTTTGCAAACACCTGTTTTTAAAGGTGCAATATAAATTACTATTATTATTATTATTATTATCATCATCATTATTATCATTATAATTATACCCCTGTACACAAAACCAGATCTGTAAAAGAAAAAAAAAATGGTTTTCCCAGTTTTTGGTGAGGAAGAACACACGCAGATCCCTGTCCTCAACTCTGTCTAGTCCAACAGCTTTGCCAACATTTTTTGTGGTTGAATAGCAGTAAATCCCTTCTGCCAGGATTCAAAATCATCTGAGAAGCTTCTGCATAAGTACGGAGGCGCTCACTATACTGTACCAACAGTATTATGCTTATGGAAGAAGTATAGATATTCATAATGCATGGCATGTAATTAAGAACTCACATCCAGTGCTTTTTGCTTTTCTTCTGCTTTGTTTTAATGTTTGCATATCCTGTAAAACTCTTTGAACTTAACGGTATTCAAGTGAACTAGAACATTCAGCATGCACTGATATCTTCAGATGATATTTACCTACAAGTAAAAATGACAATTTTAGAATGTTTTCTGCTTTTTAATTCAGCATAGAGCAGCAGGTGGTATTTAGAAGTTATTAAAAAAAGAGTTAAATCTGGCTGCATATGCCCTGCAGAATGACAAACACATGAAACAAATAAATGAAGATGAGGCTGGGACCCCCTGCCTCCCCATGAAATGAAAAACACTCTGTGGTGTCACATGCAGCTCAAGTGACTCATTAAAGTGTTGTTAAATGTCAGCTGTCTCTTCTTGTCTCCACCCCTGCAGGGAGCCTCAGCACCACTCCGTCCCCTACCACTACTATGAGCCGCGCGGCCCAGACGAGTGCGCCATGTACATTTCCCACGAGCGCGGGCGGCGAGGCAGCCACCACCGCTTCATCACCGAGAAGCGGGTCTTCGCCAAATGGGCACGGACGTTTGACATCCACTTCTACCAGCCGGACTGGATCCCCCCGCCTCTTCCAGCCACCAACCAGACGCTGGAGGGAACAGCCGCACCCTTCGTACCCCAAAAGACGTGACTGGTGCGTGTGGGGCTGAAAAACACTTCAGAGATTCATCTCAGAGACACTCAGGGTGGGGAGGATGACATGGGTCAGCTTGCACCGAGGGTCAATGGGCCATTAACAGACAGACGAAAAAACAGAAGTAGATAAGGAAAAACATGAATGAAGATGAGCCCTGTTGATCCTGCTGGACTTTGTTACGAACTTTCCTCCAGCTCTACATTAGCACTGCAGTAGCAGCAGTGTGTTTTTGTTTACTGAGGTGAACCAGTTCAAAGCTGTACATCCCTTTTTTGAAAACCTGATAAAGTGAGGTTATACAAAGAGGCAACATCATAACGCTCTCCCTATCAATGCATGCGGTGTGTTTCTGTGGATCCTCCGATTTTTGTGTGCATACTGTATATGTAGTATGAGGGTGTATGTTTACCAGAGGATTTAGACTTGAGTGTGAGCTCTCCGCAAAGCCTCTTTTAGATGAAGGATCAGTGCAGGAATTCACTGCTGACCGTTTACTGAAACAAAAACGATATTACAATCTAAGTGTAGTTCTGGAGACGGCGTCAACTGAATACTAATAGTGTAGCTTGAGTTGAATTTGGCTTCTATAAAAAGTATGACTTACAATCTTCTACATTTTTGATTGAGGAGGTCAAGTCGAATGAGATTCTTTAGGTTCTTTTGTCACGCCACAAAGGCTCAAACTCTTTTTAAGGCAGATATCTGAATCACTTCCCCAGCCTTCATTTATTCTGCCTTTCAGATGTGCACAGTGTAAGCCCACTAAAGTGTGACCCGAGTCAAACTTAGCGAGGCAGCACATCCCGGCTGAATGACAAGTGTGTAACATTCACCAGGATGTATTCGTCTGCACCTCGCGGGGCCCTGTATGTGTATGTATCATAAGGCTTTGTCGGCTTCTGTCACCAGTTAATAGTGCGATTTATACAGCTACAAGCCGGATTTCCATGTAAATGCGCAGCCATGTCACACAAGACAAGTGGGAGATTAAGATCGAGAGCTGGGGATGCAGCACCAGCATCCATCCTACTATAATCATCTGCTGCTGCTTCCGTGAGCCTGAATCACCTCGCAGGAGAATGGAAGAATGCTGGGTTTTCTCCCTTTTGTTAAACTAATAAGTATGTATATGCTACAGATCCTTTCTCTCGTCGCCTCCTCTGTGAATAAGAATCAGGTGTCAGTCAGGAGAGAGCTTTGAGCGGTGTTGGTTTCTTAATGATATATCCTGGTGCTAAGTCCCTATTGATTCCGGCCTCATCTTTGTTATGTAAGTAATGAGAGGAGAGATGCTTTGGGTCACACCTCGTCATGTTTCCCCCATGGAGATAATTGCTTCTCATGCATCACAAACAACTGCAGGAGTTGGAGGAGTACGTCACCATTTGTAAAGATCTGTTTCTGTTTTTTTCTTCCTTTGTTTTTTTAAGAAATATGAACTTGATATGATATGAATTAAGAAAGTAATTAGCACTTGAATATTTTAGGTTTCTGCCTAATTAACTGCCTGTCATTAATGTGTTGTTTAGGGCTGCAACTTCTGATTATTTTAATTAGACATTATTTTTCCATTATTTTTTGCCTATAAAATGACAAAAATACTACAAAAAAAAATTAAAAAAATGTTTATATATTTCCCAGAGCGCCAGGTCCAGGCCAGGATCTTTTCAGTTTGCCTTTGTCAAACAAACACTGAAAACCCCAAAGAAAGTGAAGTTACACTGTAATAAATCAGAAAATAGCAACTCATGAGTTTTGAGAATTAATAAATAAACGGCCTAAGAAATGAAGTGAAATGAATTGACTTCTTGACAAATGATTGCTAATCTAACTTGTTTGCCTCTCTTTGTGCACATCGTAATTATGGAAATATGTCATTCTCTCTCCCACTAAATAAACTACTTTTTATCAGCGCTCTTGCGTTCAGCTGCTTCTACTTAAGGCTTGCCACATCTAAATACTGTACATTTTTGCATTTGTATGCGGTCGTACTCGGACACAAAGGACTTGTGAAGGATGGGAGGCCAGTGACTCACCTTCAATCTCAATGGCAGCTGCAATTTCACTTTTCAATCTCTCTTCCTGTCTAAATGTGACATCCGGCTGTGTACTGAAATAATAATGAAAGACAGGCAAGGCAGGCAAGACCTTGTCATTACTCTCCAGAGCTACAATCTAATCCAGGACCATGTTTAGAACCAGGAAGGCACGTCTGTATCCAGATCATCTAAGGATACTTGCATTATAAGGTGATGAAAGGAAAATTTAGTATTCAGCAGCATGTGTATTTTTATCTTTAAATAGCTGATCAATAAAATGCACTTAATATGCATTTAAGATGATTAATGGCTCATTAAGTCTAATATAAAAACAACTACTAACAGGCCTGATTACTCTGAAATTACTCTTTTTATCTCTTTATCCCCTTCTAATACAACACTAATGATTTTCTATCAATCAGTCGTGTTTTGTAAAACTCCCCACATCAAGGTGACATCTTTGGTTTGGCTGGATATTAAATACAAAAGAAGCAGCAATTCCTCACATTAGAGAAGCTATAACCCAATACTTCAAATTTTAGCTGATTAATGTACGACACAGCTTCCTGATGCACAACTCTCTTTTTTAGTAAATAAAAAGTACATTTTTTGTCAATCTCTCACACACTATGACTGGATCTATTAACTAAACATCCCAAACCATGACACCACCTACAAAAAGAGTCATTTCTAGTCTTGTAGATCTCAAGATTTTTTGAAGGTCTCGGTCTCTCTCTCAGTCTTGAGTGTATTTTAACTCAGTCTTGTCTCTGTGTCAGACAAAGAGGATTTTATATCGAGATTGGTCAAGACCACAGCTCTAGGTATATCACTAAAAGGGTGGTGTTTTTTTCTGTTTTATTTGTTAACATCATTCCTGTGGTTTGAAAGAAAATCATTTTAGGTCTGAAACTTTTTGCCAATTCTTGATTCCTCTTTCCACAGGCTGCCTCATTCTGCTGCTCACTGGAAAAGGGAATCAAACCATATCAATCTGCAATATCTGAAAAACCTGGCTGCCGTAATGTCCTCGTTGTGTATCTGGTCTGGTCTTGTCTCGGTCTTCATACACTTGGTCTCGGTTTAGGTGGTCTTCACTGCAACACTACTCAGTTCCCAAAACTATGAACACCAGTCCTCTGTTTTACTTTTTCTTATAAACTCTACATACAAATTCCTCCGTTTATGACTCCATCTCATGTGCTCATTTAAAAAGCTCTGGCATTCAGTATTAACTCAAGTCATCACCATGGTTCCCTCACGTGGAAACACTAGGAGTCAAAGCTGTTCGTGCAGAAATCAGACAGATCAGGACAGATAGAAAAAAAAACGTCATGGGTCAGTTCACTTGTTTTGGATCCACAAAAACCTCAAGGTAGAGAAAGATGAGGTGGAATAAGGAGAGGAAGGCCAGAGGGCCGAGGGCAAGGAGAGAAACGGTACCCGTTGAGATTTCTCTAGGTGACCGTGTCCTTGTCAATGGGCTGTCAATGATGGAAGCTGGACAAAGAAGGCAGCTAGATCGGAGCCACTTCACAAAAGCCTTGATCAGACCTTCAGAGAGGAAAATTGGTTGGTTAAATTACATACTGCTGTCTGTCTGTGCACCTCAGTACTGTTGGACTGCTGTACTCTGCCCAGCAGGGCTCATAGTGCCTGTAATGTTGACGAGAATCTCTGGTCTGATTCAAGCCAGAGACAGGAAGCTGAGGCAGAATGAATGTGATTTTCTTTGTACAAAATTTACTTTTTCACTGCTTTATACTGGAAAATACATAGAAATTCTTTTACTGTATTTTGGACTGTATTTTTACGGCCACAGTACATTTTATTTTTCACTCAGTTTCAGTTGATTTTTCATCAGTAGACTGAGGACTTAAAAAGTCTTGTATCTTTACAGCATATTGTGTTCATCATGGGAAGAGGTTGCTGCGGGGAAAACCATAAGCACCGTTATTCATTATTCATTCATTATTCATTTGCACAATAACAGGTTTTCACAGTACTGTTCTGAATTGATAACACCAGGTATAGTAGCTGTTGTGTGGTGAATGTGTATTTGATGGCTTTTGTGTGATATCTGAAGGCAGAGTTTAGTTTTGTTGGCCATCATACATTTGTGTTTAGATGCGAAATGGAGGAAAACTTTAAGAAATGTGTCTTGAAAAAGGAATCTTTTACATACAGATTTATAACCTCTGGTTCACCGATCTGAACATTTTGGTTTCAAAAAGCTTCGCGTACATACAATGTGTTTGCACGGCTTTTACTTTTCAGTTGTATATGGTTTGTGATTCCATTGTGACCATTCTCTCCAGAATCCAGAGCCTTCAATCACACCGCATGGTCTCATGGAGTTGTCATGGAGACGGTGTTTAAGAGACCCTAAGTCACTTAAATACATAAGGTTGAGTTAGTGGGGGGTTTTTTTGGTCAAATTCATCAAATTATACAGTACGCCTGAAAATTATCGCTGTGCAACCTGATTTAACACAAGAGGTTATTTGACAGCCACTGTCGAGGACCACAAGACTTGTTTTGCCTTCACATCTTTCACCTTAAACGCAGCTGTTGAAATAATCTCCAGCTGCACTATATTACAATAAGGTTTTCAATTATCATAAGAGTTCACATGTCCAAATGATTTCCTTTGCTTACAACACTAATACTGCTCATGATGAAGCAGCCCTTCACATGAATGTCCTTTGCTTTCTTACTTTTACACTTCTCAAAGGCTGTTAAATCCACTTTGAATAAATAAATGAATTTCAAACAATGCAATCTGGACAGAGAAGAGAAATCTTTTTTTCCCCATTGCTGGGCATTCTGGCCTCTCTAATTACCTCAAAGTTTTAGAAAAAGCCACATTTAAATGTAAAAATACTGCGAGCACGCATCACTGAGTATGATTTATGCCACAGCCATTCTCGCAAATGAAAATGAAAATGTGTGACTGCTGAAATTACAATTATCGTTCCCAGGGATGATTGACGTTACAAAGGCTCACTGACAAGCGAGTGGTAGGAAATCCTGAGTTTCCATGGAAATTAGACCTTTCAGGCGCACACTGTCTCAAAACAGCGTGTGCGCTTGTTTGTTTGTGCGGAAATCATTAAATTATCAGACTGCCACATGCGGCCAATGTCGCCGCCGTTCCACTTGTACAGATGATGAGCGTATGTGTGTGCTCATTGGTGAATACGTTTAACCAACCTGTGTGACATATTCAGAGCATCCTTCCCGACTTTTCAGCCTGAAACTTCTCTGCTTCTTTGGAGACGGCTGCTCTAATACTGTCCTGTCACTGGTTTCTCTCCACCAAGTCATGTGTGAAGGGAAGACAGACACTGATCTTCATTAGCATAGGGAAACCATAGTGACAGAGGAGAAAGGCTGGGTATATTCAATTCCACCTGTGAGTGCTGAAGTAAGAACAAAAACACACAGAGGACATGGAGTCAATTTTGAAGTAGGTTTAAGAACAAACAAATCCATCTGAGACGGGGCGGCTTTAATTTTTGTTGCATCTGCTGCCAGGCTGGTACAGAGCGAGGGGCCTGGATCCAGTGGCTGCTCTGTCTTTTAAAATGCTAGACGGGAACAAAGCAGAAGAAACTGCATTTAAAAAACCTTGCTGGATGGTTTGAAATATTTCCAGTAAGAAAACAACAGTGCAGGTGTGAAAGGCAACTCAAGCAGCAGAGATTTCAAGGATATCTTTGTGGTATAAAACCAGCTTAGACTATCTGGTCTGCCAGGTATACCTTCAAGTGTTTTTTAAAAGGAAAAGCAGATCTCATGCAGATTTTTTTAAACAGTATTGCAGAGTAATTAAGGAAGCTCAATGTCGTTTTAAAAGTAGAAATAAAACATTTAATTAAGACATAAACGCATCCTTTTGATTCAGTGTTTCATTTAATCAGGAAGTAAAAGAATCTTACAAATTGAGGAAATAAAATGTGCTGCTGCCTCTGAAAGCGACCCACCAGGAATAAGATTAGAATAAATAAGAAACAGGGAGGGGAGGAGGAGGAAATAACTGTTGCATAAATAATGTATAAGAAAAAGGTACAATGGTTGGCTGACACAGCAGCTCCCTTCGATACATACGGTTTAATTTCTGACAAAATCCATTTTCCGCTTTGGCCGTGAGGGAGAGTGGCACAAGCACCTGATGGGCGGGTCCTCACGCCAAGAAGCAAAGATAAAGCACTGCAGGTTCGATCCATATGCTCGGAACATCAGTCACCGGCAACAATGAGCCTAATGCAAAGTGGTTACATATGGAGCGAAAGGGAGATGGGGGGGGGGACGACACGCCCCAGCGTAGAGGAGATTCATTTGGTGCGGCCAATGGCTTACTGGGTTATCACTCACTTATCGCTGCTGTAGTGAAAGACGCAGAATGGCAAAGGAAATAGCTGTCCATCAACCCAGAATACAGTCAGTGGAGTACTCGGCCGGGGAGCTAATGGATGTTTCCACAGGGAGGGCAATTTGGTGAATGGGAAAGTGGATGGGTCCATCACGCCAAGATGGGATTATGTGCGATTGTTATCCTTCACAAGCGTGATATGACGGTCAAGGAGTGTAATGTATATGGACAGGGGAGACATTAAATAGTAATCTCTCCACAGCCCACTCACAACCAATGGGCCTCTCTGACCGGGCCGACTAGCACTTAAAACAGCAAGACTGCTGCTGAAATATGCAGAGCAGATCAGTCTGCGAGATAAATTAAATTCTTATCTGCAGACTCAATTCAGTGCATTTACGACCAAATCAACACAATTATTAAAGTCTGAATTGACAAAAGTTTGACACAAAAAAAAAAGAAGAAAGTCTCTGACAGAACAACACATAACAGTTAAAGGTCCAGTGTGTAAGATTTAGGGGAATTTAAGAGGCTGTAGCTGCAAAAATGGAATCTTCATAATGATGTTTTAATTAGTGTATTATCACCTGAAAATAAGAATCATTGTGTTTTTGTTTCCTTAAATTGAGCCGTTTATATCTACAGAGGTAGGTCTGTGTTGCATCAGCATGTTTCTACAGGAGCTTTGATTGGACTTCCTCTTGTCATTTTCCATTTTATAGCGGGTGGCAACAAGAGTTATTGTACATTGCATCACCTACTATGTTTAAGTGTTTGACCAGAGTTAATATCTCCTTGACTAAAAAGCGCAGCCCATTTCGCTCTGACTCGTGTTTTTTGTGGCCACCATAGATGAGGGTGGGGGTGCAATTCAATTGTTTGCAATCTGCAGCTTCACCACTAGATGTCACTAAATATCACACACTGAACCTTTAAAATTGGCTGGACTACTAGTGGTGCATTCATATGTAGGGCAGGGTATCGTTCAGAAATTTTAAGTATCAGCACTGATATTGACATTTTGGCTTTGATACTTGTTCCTAAATTATACTTTATTTGATACCAAAGAAAAGTATATTACACATTACAGCACAAATCTCTAGTTGTATTTTTCAGTTCCATGGCATTTTTACACAATAGAAACAGTTTCATAACATAAAAAAGCTATTTACCACAATGTGGTTTCATTTCAGTTGTTGGTTTCACATCTTGAGTTTTATGTTTCAGCACCCTGGCATTTTACCACTCAACCCAGTTTTACAACATAAAAAACAAACCTATTCACCAGAACCTGAAGTTATCTGTTAAGATGACATCATTAATAAAAGTATTTAAATGCAGTGTGTGCATGCTGCGTGCACTGACACTGATGAGATTTACTCTTTAGGTATTTAAATGTGGTATCAAATGACAAGAGATTATTTGATACTAGATAGTATCCAAGCAATTCGATCAATGACGTAAAAGGATGTTCGGTACCCAGCCCTACTCATATGACAATCTAATGTGCGACTTTCAAGTATTTGTCCCTTTCTCAGATCTGAAAACAATGTACAAATGTTTGCATTTCAACAGAAGAGAGCAATCACCCCAAAGGAAAAAAAAAGGCACCAACTGCATCACTCACTATCATACTGAGCAGCTGTGGTGCCATACATCTCCTTTCCATTTTCAGGAGAATAACAAGCCTGTCACAAATTGCAGCGTCCCTCTAATACTCCTTCAGCTCCGGGTTTGAAGCGCCACATCCCCAAATATCCAGCGGCATAAATGCTGAAGCCTCAGAAGATGTGTTTGAGGTGCTTGGCGCCGTACGTTTTGAAAAACACCAGGAGGATTAGGGTCCACAGGCCCAGGATGAAGCCATCAGGGGGATGCCAGTCTTTCTGCTTTGGTTTCTGAGGGAAGGGGGGGTGAGGCAAGGTGAGGGGTGGTGAGGTGGGGGATGGAGATGGAGATGGGGAGGGGAGTGGAGCAGTGGGAGGAGGGAAAGATTGCATATTAGTAACAGTGTATAGTTCTCCTGTTGAGGCCACGGCTGATTGTTCTGTCATTCACACACACACACACACACACTTTCTCTTTATGTACACACACTCTTTATGTACGTTATCTGCTGTCTCACACACAAACACAAAAGGTTCACACAAAAAGCGGGTGGTAAAGCTCATCAGTACACCTCCCATGTCTTGTGTTTGTCCCATTCACTGCCACATCATCACTTTGTGTATGATTATACTTTTAAATCTCACCCGTATTAAACATGCATCTCACAAGGAGCACATTTATATGCTAATGTGGTGGCAATATTCTGCGGAGAGATGAGATTTAACCTCTAAAAAATCTTCCTAAGTCCTCTGCTGGTGACAAAGCTATAGACAGGCTGTGAGGACGCACTTAAGAGATTTCTGTTATCCCTCGCTATACAAGCTGCCATTATCCAGTCGGGAAATCACAAGTCAGGAAAGGCATCCCCCAAAGCCAAAACCCTATGACTTTGCAAAGAGGATGAACACCAAGTGTGTGTACGGAGCTGGAGCACATGGAGTGGAAGAACGACATACTGTACGCTAACTCTGCTACTTAAACACTCTCTCTAGCTTGCCTTTGCACCACTGTAGTTACCCAGTGTACATTTGCTCTTCCTGAAGTACATCCATATCGGCCTGACACTGCGGTGGGAGCTGGGGCTGGGCTGACAGCCACCTGACAGGCCCTGGAGGATTAGATGGTGGTGTGAAAGCCCAGTCCAGAGTCATTATTACCAACAGACTCACAGTGGGACTACGGCCAAAACACAAAGCTATCTGCAGTAACGGACAAAAAAATAACCCACATGAACTCGGGCTGCACATCTTGCTACGACTACTTTACTACTTGATACAAAAGGGAAACTCATAGATCTCATTTTCCAATTATTCTACAAGAGATGACTGTCTAATGATGACGAATATACAGAGATTGTTGTTAGCGAGATCTGTTTCCCCATTACCGTGATTACCTGTGTTGACCAGTCGCAAAGCACTAAAGTTCAAGAAAGTCTATTTCGCACTCAAAAAAAAGTCTGTCATTTTTTAAAACATTATTTTTATTTCTATGCAAATTCACTCCCTTATGACCTCACCTCAATAAATCCAAAGGATTAATTCCTTACAAATAGAGCTTTTCATGTCCAGAGAAACAGAATACCCTAATGTCAGTTTTTTTCCCCCAAAATCATGCCCCTACCTTTAACTTATCTGATTTAAATCAGAACTTTGATAATCTTGCTGTTTTATTACAGCAAAATTCTCCTACGGCGGCTTCTGTTTAACACTGATGCTTTTTTTTTTTTTTTTTTATTAAAATTGACTGTTCATTCTTGAATAACCAGCATTGTACGACTGTTCAATTATGACAAAAATCCTTCGCAATTATTTAGGTAAGTACTGAGATCATGAATATTTGACACAATAACTCACTGAGTTCAGAAACATCATGCATTTAGTGACGATTTGGGAAGAGACCCAATCACAGCTCATCTTGTGGCGAAGGGGGAGCAGGCAGAGAGAACCTGCGCACAACTGAATCTACCCGGCAGGACATTAAACAGGATATCACTTTCTACATGTCTCCAACTGCCCAGTGTTAATGTCTGGGAGAAAGAGAATAACAGACATACGGCTAAATTTTACATTTGATGTCAACAAAAAGCAAACCAGTAATAAATCGAGTGTGTCCTCCGAGCGATATTTGCAAACGTGTCATCTTGAAACACCTGCACATTTAACATGGCGTGAACGCGACTGATACTTAACATGCTGTCTGGCCACACATCCATTTTTCATGCAGCGCAAGATAAATTCATGAGTGAAAAGAGACAGCAGGGCAGCAAGAAGTATAATATGAACACCTCCGCATACATGGTGTTTGCGTCCACACAAGAGTATAACTCAGTCATAAGTGAGCTTTTATTCATAACAATGAGGGGCAAAGCAAAAAAATATCCAAATCTGCATATTCCCATGCAAAGGCTACGTCTCAAGCAGAAATTCCTCTGTTCTCTCCCCTCGAACTGTCACATGTAACAGGTAAGTAAGTTACCGTTTTATAGTAGGTTCCTCTGCCTATGCAAATCATTAACATAACTGTACCTCAACTTTGAAATCTAGATGTAGGCCTGTATGATCTAATTCTGGTTCAAATCTAACTAATCAACTAAAATCTTATATTTAATTCAAAATCTGCTGCGAACATTAATAATGTCATGTTATAACGCAGTTCCACAACCTACTAAAACCCCTAACGTGTCCTTAATGGAAGACTGTTTTGCAGTGGAAGGGGTGGCTTTATTTTCTCTGCTTTTTGCTCCTTTGTTGCGCGGTCATAGATCACTTTGTGATTGAATTTCAGACGATTAAACAAATTGGTCGTTTTGCCTTGTGGTGCAGACAGCAGCATGTAACTAATCTTGCGCAGTAGGCTATTTGTTGTTTTTCTTAGTTGGTCCCCTTGACTAAATTGTTTCCAAACAGCTGAATTGGTTTTACCTTTCTTGTTGACCAAAGGCTCTCTTTCTGTCATCTCAAGTCGAGCTGAACAGGCAGGGAGTAAATTTGGGCTTTTAGGGAGGGGAGAAAGCGTACTGCTGCAAAGGAGAGGGGTGAGCTGGATTTATAACAAAACGTGGAAAAAATAATTGTTTTATCGTTGCAAGCCATTGTGGACACGACTTAAGGCAGATTAAAAATCAACATGGAGAGCATCAAAGCAACCTGTAATGACTTTTCCCAGATCTAATGGCTGCAGTTGGTCCCCAGTGGACTTCTTTAGCAAGTTTTGTTTTTAAGCTTTTTGGGTATTAATTTAATCTGCTCTAGCTTTTCTGTTGTACATATGGTAATAAGAATGCTCTAAAATGATGTGATATTCTTTATTTTCACTGAAAAATGTAACATTTTCTGTAATAGTCTAAAATTATGTACAAATGAACGATCCTCACACTACACCACCTCAACCACAGCACCTTGGCCCTCCAGTAACCTGGGGGAAACACTGTCTCGATTATCTTGTTTTCATAATTGTTGGAAGCCAAAATTGTAAATGGAAGTAAAATTCAATAGGACACCCAGCCCTACAGCATCAACAAAACAATCTCACGCCACGGTCCATTTCAAGCGGTTTTGGAGTTTTTATCATCGTGTCCGTTTGTGAAAAGAGAAGATTACATCTCTTAAGTGTTGTATTAGTGTTGAATATTTAATCTGGTCAACACAAACTCAAACTAAATTAATAATAATGTTCTCAATGTCAGCTGGATGCTTAAAATTTTTGCAAATAAATAAGCTATTTCACTTTATATATGTATAAAATCTATTTTCTGTTTGACTTTCTCAGCCCCACATTTTCTGAAGTTAATATAAAAACAGCCTTAAAAATGCATTCTTTTTCTAACTCTAAATAGTTGAAAGCTATGATTTACAGCATCAACAGTAAAGTGAAAGAACATGTTAGGGTAGCAAAACGCTGGTTGGACACCGCAGTACAACTAGATCATGTAAAGCCAGTTCACAATCGCCTGCCCAGTCTGATTGTTTTACAAAACAACCCATCCCATTCCTTACACAAATCATTTGAACAGGACATCAAATGAAGCAGTTGTGAAATAGCATACAACGCCCCTTGATGTACTAACTGCAGTGCAGGCAGGATGATATTTTTCACTGTTGGCACTTTAGAGTTAAAACTGTCTGCAACTTATACGTAAATTGATCAGTGCACTCAAACGGTCATTTAATATTCTGCTGAATTTGCCTTTTTAAAAAGAAGAAAACTGCAGATTAGGAATCTGTTCAGTGAGAGTCTCTGCTGTCATGGTGCACGTTGGAAGGAGTGTTTCATGTATGTGGTTTTGTGCATGTTACACCAAACAGCAGGTTTTGGCTACTAGATCCTTTAAAACTGTCTGACTTCTACAAAAATTTTAATGTCTCTTGTTTTCAGCCTACTCGTTTTTCATATTACCATCCTCCTGACCCCCGAACACTTTCTGTCCATCAGCAAATAAAACAGACCAGCTTTTTTGCGGCCAAATGAAAAGCTGCCGCTACACAAAGCAGCATGTACGGAAGGTGCTTGAGGATGGATATGACCCCCTGCATAATACAGTGAGTTTTAAAATATCTCACAGCACATGACAATTCTATTCATTAAACAACATTCAGAAAAATGTACAACTGCATGTTTAACAGGATAATTACTATTAATTGCTCTAGCAGATGAAAATTACTAGAATTTCTTAGTTTAAGAGCCTCTGGTAAATGAGGCGAAAAGTTAATTTCAGGAGCTGTGGATGCCAGTGTACAAATGCTTCTGTGCAGACTCGGCCCCACCGTTTTCTCAAGACTGTTCTTTCAAACCAAACGACTGTTACGTGACAACGCTGCCAATTCCCAATGTAGAAAGACTGAGGACAGGAGTAAAATTGGATTACATCTGACTCCAAATTTATTTAACAGCTCAATCAAGTCAAATCAATAGGACTCCCCTGCCATCCAGAATGCCAAAGAAGAGACAGCGAGGCGTCTGCAACCCACAGCGGCCCTTAGCTCCAGGCTAGGCAGAGCGCTGGACAGACTCAGGACTAGAGGTTGAAGCAGAGCTTCTCATTTAAAGCTGCATTCACGCTCCACATATTACAAACCATTTTGTGCTAGGATTCTTTTTATTGACCTACAATAGTAGGCCTCGTAGTTGTATGCCTGTCAAATTGCAATTTACATATCCATGTCTGTCCTGCTCATAAATGTAGTGAAGGCTAAGATTAAAGAAATATATTAATTGTATTTTTGGTAAAATGGAATTTATCAGCGTGCAGGCCAGGTCTCATGTTCACGTTGTCTTTCTGTTCGACACTCACTTTTAATCAACAGCTTTCTCTTTGTTTTTTCTTCCTACAATTGTCTTGTCTAACCTTTACACTTTTTATGTGCACCTGCTTTTAGTGTGTGTGTGTAAAAATCTGTACTAAATTAATGCGTGAATAAATACATGACAAATCTCAAAACAAATTAATCCAAGCGTATAACACTCTGTAAAACCGTGCATGTTTTGAATTGTTTAAACTGTGAACTAATGATAACATTCATTTAATGTAAGATTTAATCAGTATTTAACGCAAAGATGCTGAAAGTGTATACAATCCTAATAAAAGACCATTATAAGACTACTATAAAAAGACTATTTCGTGGTAAGGATGTCTCTGTCGCAACATTTTTGCGTGTGTTGCAGGCTTTGAAATCTGAATTTGTTGATAGCTGGTCAGTGAAAACGTTGGACATTTTTTTCTTTGTACGTTTGTCAGTTATATAAAGGTTCAAACAAATTGACTGTATTACATGTATTTCACAAAATGTCCCCTGATCTTACAGCTTACCTACCTGTAACATTTCTCCCAAATTCCAAATAAAAGCATTGTCATTTGAAGCATTTATTTGCAGAAAATAACAACTGCTTTAAGTAACAAAAATGTGTTTTCAGACCCTAAATAATTCATTTTGAAACAACACAATAATGATTTAATTTAGCAAGAGTTCAGAAATCA
>JAPQRN010000010.1:19951959-19963264 GCA_037367275.1 Coranthus polyacanthus
TATGAAGCTTAAAGCTCAGCTTCATTTCAGAGGTTTTCAGTTGGTTCAGGTCTGAAATGTGAGTGGTCTCTTATTTTTTTTCCACAGCTGTATACTGCAATCTTAGTCTTACATGCTTCCTTAACCTATTTGAACTCTTTGTAAATCGAACAGTGCCGGTCTACCTGAAACGCAGCCTTTTTAATACTAGCACATGATCAACATCAGCGCAGTGATTTTTTGTCCATTGTCCACGCCCTGTACAGCACATGAAGACAAAAAGATTTGTTTCTTTAAAATATAAGTTCAGTGTCACAGTGTACATCATATCTTATTTTTGTGTATTTTATCTCTGTATGTCGGTGATTTTTAATGAACTAGAGCTATGCACACACAGAGACAGTCACCAGACAGACACTTACACACAGAGCACTGGGTTGACCAAATTAACCGTTTAAAATGGACACACGCAGAAAACAGAAGTCTAAAAAAGGCAGGGAGAAGATAAGGGACAGGGAATGCTCATCAGTTGGCAGAGCCAGCAGCCTGCGAGGCAGACGAGGGGGAGAGACCCCACTCTGTCGAGGAAGCAGACTGCCAGCCACAAGATAAAGAAATCTCTCAGCCAGTCAACCCTTCGAAGATCCAAAATCACCAAGTGGTAAGTAGCCTGCAAGTCGATAAAACCAAGAAAAAGTGGAGCCAAATACAAATACAGGAGTCAGAAAAGCACAAATTGTGGATTTTGCAAATATTCATGTCACATCATTAGCGTCCGAGGACGACAAAAAAAAAAAAAAAAAGTCAAACAGCTGCTCCTCATAACTGAGTTCGGTGGGTCTTCACCTACTTGTACTGACATGACAGGAAGACAACAGGAGGTTAATTATTTTAATTTGATTAATTCTTCCTTAGCTTAACTGGTTTATTGACATTAATTATAACATCACTCATCAGTTTGTTTTCCTGTTGGACCTGCAACGTACAGTGTTGGACGGTAACTGAACGTGTGTTTAGAATATGAATTTACAAGACGAAATATTAAACATACTGCTGAGTAACTGTATTTATTTACAGTCGCAAGTTAAATAAAAATAAATCAATAGACAACTTTTTAGTTTTTCAATATCTGCATTATTCAAGCTCAGAAATGTAAAAAGGCCCTAATTCCCCTGACTTAAAACAAAGAACAGCATATCTGCACAGTAGCAGGCTGTGCACACAGTGTCGTCTACGTGTCCACACACGACAAGAAAGAATGGAGTTAAAACGGACAATCAAGGGGCACATTCAATACAACAGGGAATTGACTTTATTTAGCCTTTCTGGTGCAATTTTTAAGCAATTAATTGCAATGCAACAAAATGCACTTTTGAAACTAAGTGAGAAAAAAAAGTTGAACTGTGTACAGTAAATTCTCATGGTTTTATTTTCATGTTTGCAAAAATTGGGTCTTCATCCTTGTTTCCCACGACAAAACATCACACTGCTTTTGTGTTTCCATAAACAGCAAGTGCTCATATACATTCAGAGTGACTCCTGGGTTCAGTCGACTTTAAGGAGCAGCAACGTGCGACTTCATTCTTTCACCCTGTTCCATGTAAGAACAATGCTAATTGAGACAATGCTAATCTAACCAAATAGGTGACTAGTTATATTTAAGGGCATGAAAGTGAAATCCATTTTAAAAATCAACCCTGACAACAGTGATTATGTGAAGTTTCCATAGATCACCCTGCAGTCTGTCCATGTAGTTACCAGATAGTTCACCCACACTGTGCTCACTGATTGTGAAATAGCTTTAAGCTTTAGCTTTTTTCAGCTTTAGCTTTTTTCAATTACTTTATTCATTGCTGAGTTTACGAAAAGCATAAACCAATATTACATTTAAGTATACATAATTATCACAATAGTTTACTGAGGAACACTTGTATTAAGAATAAGTAGGAATTCACTTATATATATATAGATATATATATATATATATCTATATATATAGATATATATATAAAAAAAAGCACCAACTCTCAGCTTCTTTTGTGTTATTCTTTCTTTCAATAAACTTATTAAATCTAATTGGGAAAAGATCTTTCATTTCTTTCACATTATTGAAAAAAACAGTTGCATTTATGTCTGTGTTTGCAGTTGTTTCTATGGTATTTTCCTGTTTCTCGGTGTGGCTGTGCACTCCAGTGGAGGAGCACGGTCTCCTGCATCAGTTTAATGGATGTGTGAACTTCCTTTCTTATGTAAGAGAAATGTGTGTGTTAATCCTTTCAATATTAGAAATGTGTTTAAAATATAATGACACTCTAATCCATGACTTCTCTATGCAGCATACTAATACAAAATTATTACTACAGTTATAATCAGTTAATGTAGTCAACTGTAATTATAAAACCTTTCTAGTCTTTCTGTGAGAACAAAAGGCCAATTCTTCTAAAGAAATAAGGAAGGTGAAACGCCGGCTACTTGAGCAGTCTGTGACTGAAGCTCCTACAGTAACATCCAGGCCCAAATAATGAAGGCTCATTCAAAGCCACTTAGATTTTCCCCTTGTCATCTTGATCCAAAATCAGAGTCAACTAGGCCTGTTCCGCAATATCATACATGTCAGAGAGCATGACTGGATGTTAATTGCTCAATTGTACCATGCAGTGCACCTATGTGGAAGCATCTCCATTCGCTACATTCCTCCACTCGTTTATTATTATCTACAGAAAACATGCAACAGACAGCCTACTTACTGCAGTGTTTTCCCACACATGCCAAGGAGGTTATGCAGTATAGCAAGCTATAGTCTCATGTGACCAGCTATAGTCTCATGATAAATTGAAGATATTGTGGAGGGCAGTGACCTACTCTTAACAGAAAAAGTGAAACAACTTGCATCCTTTTCCACCTAGCTTTTAGTTTACAAGTAGAGCTCTATCACTATACTCACACACAATCTGTGTGAACACAAGGGCTTGTCTTCAGCCCACATTGCACTCACTCACAGTGTCACAGAGTCACACATCCAGCATTAAGGAAAA
Organism: Coranthus polyacanthus; assembly: GCA_037367275.1. Classification (NCBI taxonomy): domain Eukaryota; kingdom Metazoa; phylum Chordata; class Actinopteri; order Kurtiformes; family Apogonidae; genus Coranthus; species Coranthus polyacanthus. The sequence goes on from JAPQRN010000010.1 coordinate 19,954,974, forward strand.
TAACACATAGTCTAACATGACAGACTTAACGGTAAAGATTAGGGCTACCTCCTGAAAGTCGTGAAAATCCAATGATTCTGCTCATCCACTGGGAAACCCTTCAGGTGACTCAGATTTTTCTCTTTTTTGGTCAGTCAGTGTGCTTTACAATAACGGGGTAAAACAGAAAGAAGCTTACAAAAAAAGCATAGAAATAACATGAGGAGTTATACATATGGGGGTGACAACATGCGCTGGTGGGAAAATGATGAGAAAAGCTTAAAGCTTTTTCCATTCAGAGTGCAGCAGAGATGAGCCCTCGCTTGGTGCCGAACCCCACTCTGAGGGCAGTGACAGGTGGGAGTTTGACTGAGGCGGTGAGGGGTTACCTCTCAAACTGTAACGCAGGTGTCCTAAGGTGAGCTCAGGAAGGAGAGACACCCCTTGTGCAGCTGGACGCTTAGAGACCCCGAGAGCTGCTTAATTAATTGATAGTTATTTGGCCGGAGACTGTGGAGGCAGCACTGCATACATCAAATGCAAGTGTATTCATTTTAAAATTCCCCAAAAAATATGTTCCCATAACTCTGTTGTGGGCTAATTGACTATGTTACTGTGGTCAAAGGCATGACTGAAACACATGGATTTTCTGCTACCGAAAAAAAAGAAAGAGGAAGGAATAGTTTAAGCTTTGTACTCAACAGCCAAATCTGATTCTGAATCAGAATCTAGAACAAATTAACACTGCAGTGAAGGTTTAGCTAATTTTCATAATTTGCTGATAAAGAAACTGGGACTCCCCCAACATGCCCACTCAAGACTTAGTCCACCGTCACCCGTGCCAACACAGGTAAAATCTAATTCTGTGGGAAACACTATATTGAGCAATTTTTCAAAGAACTCCTATAGCCTAAAGGTTGAATAAATTAAGTCAGGGACTCCATATACTCAATACACACTTGCTTTTCAGTGCTTTTTCTATATTCATGATATAAGGACAGCGCAATATCATTATCCATATCTGCTGGTTCAATTTGAGGCTCCTGATTTTGTCGCAGACACTGCAAGTCAAAACCTCTCAAATGTTTGAACACCTGATGAGCTTGACCCGTCTGCTCTAGTTTAGGCGAATCAGAAGCAACTCCCTAAATCCCAATTAAATTTGCCAGCATGCCTGAGTTGTCGTCCCCCATGTTTTACGGTCAAACGGAAACAGGGCCATGACAGCAGTGATCTGTCCCTCGGAGATGTCGACATAATCAAGTGAATGCTGATCTGACAGTTCAGACTCATCACACAGTGCAAATGTGGTCCAAATAATGAATTCAGTGTTGGGTTTTTTTCTCCTGCTGCACCAAAAGCCATCACAACTGTGTTGCATAATAAAATCTGAGTTGGTGACAAAGTGGCCAGCAGGAAGACAAGAAGAGGAGCTGAGGGTTAATCACCTGGAGGACAAGGCACAGAGCTGGGGATGTTCATAAGAGACGACTGGGAGCGAGTGCCCATCGGGTGCAGTTGACCTCCATCACAATGGAAAGCAGCGTAATATGTGATTTTGACTCTGCGTGTGTTCCTTGTTCTTCCATCCTGGTGGGGATTCTGACCCGAGTGCACCTGACGCATGGGGACTTGCGTTACCGTGGAGACAAAAAAATGAGGTAACTATTTGTAGAGCCTGCTCTTTGAGGATTAGTCTCGGTTTTATGATTAGCATAAGGTTAAGTTCAGGTTTGGGTTAAGCATTTAGCTGAGCTGTTTAAGGTTAGGATAAGGGGACTGAGAATACATTATGTCAACGAGTGTCCTCACAGGGATAGTGAAACAAACGCATGTGCGCGCAAAAGCCCCATGGGTAAGGAAGAGCCGAGGGAGATGGATCAACTGTGACAGGAAGCCACGTCAGCACAGCCAGCAGAGAGAGAGGAGCATATGTCAAGAGATGAAGGGGGAGCCATTTAGGGCTGCAGCTAAATATTATTTTCATTATTCTGCTGATTACTTTCTTAGTTAATCGTCTTTCATCATATTTCTTTAACCATAAAAAAGCCAGGTATAAAAGTTTTAAAAACAGAAGATGATACCTACGCATTTATCATTTTGCACTATCAAGAGATATTTGTTGATTTGTTAAAATATCCTTCATCTAATCTCTGTAATGACAGTTCTTATCTATCTGCAAACATACACAGTACACTCATGCAGTTTATCTGCAATAATCTAACATTCACACAACAAGTAAAAGATGCACCACATCTCACAGGTGTCATTTTGGCCCAAAATCTAAAGATGTTGTTTACAAATGAAACAGAAAAATATTGCGAATGCCACATTCACGAAGTTCTTATGAGGAAATCTTTAGAAATATTTGTTGATGGAGGTCTCTAAAATTGATTTTATTAATAAAAATTTTATTTTTTTAATGACTTTTCTGTCAATTGAATTGTTGAAATAACTAATTGTTATTATTATTACTATACTACTATTAGGATATTACTACATCCTGGATAGAAAGCAATTCTGCGCAAAAGAGGAAAAAGCAGGTCATTTCTGTTTTAACCAGCTCTCATATTTCTGAAAGTTCTTGACCTGCCATGCCCCTTAAAAATACAATGAAAACAACAATGGAAAGTATGCAGCTCTATCATTAAAAAAGACATGACGCAGGAGAGGAAAAGATATTAGTCATGGAAATGAGAGGGAAAGCAGCTAAGAGCAAAGAGCAGAAAAGAGGCAAGTGTTCACTGACCTTCACTGACGAAACCATTCACATCCCACAACCAAGGACGGGGACCTACACTCAAGCGGCCTGCCACCATTACACACACTTTGTGTGTGTATTCAATTCACCAGTAAAATCAATTAACAGCTACCCATCTGATTGATTGGAGCTAATTAACATGGCCATGCTGGATGCTAATGGTCGTTGAGGGAGGTCTGAAACACCCTGCCAAACACTAGCACTCCAAGGTCAAAACTGCAGCAATTTATGTTGTGCAGAGCTGGATGACAGAGCAGCAGCCATTGTGAACTGCCAGGACACTTGACTGTATTGCCTTCACATTTCAGCCTTCGGCAAATTCTGAGCGGCGGAAGTAGTGACTGCATTATTCTGACTGCTTTTCTTTTCTAGAGGACAGAAAAGTCTTCTAGAAAGAGAGAGCGTTTGTAATTAAAAGCTAAAGCACAGCAGTACATCAATTCTATTCCTAATTCATTAAAAAGAGGGAGCTTGTCTGAGTAGGTTTGCCCTGTGATCCGCACAATCCCAACATCCACTTTTGTAAGTGTCATTGTTGCAGCCTGAGTGGGGGGAAAGGGGATTTGGCAAGGGGTGGGAGGGAAGCAAAGCATTAATTTTCACTGTTTCAATTTTCAATTCTCTGGAGCCATATGGTGTGGCGTCAAGCTGGCAAAAGAACAAATAACAATTTGACGCCAGGGACCAGGACTCAGCAGAGAGAGGGAAAAAGTAGAATACACAAGAGAGTAGAAAAGAGAGGGAAAAAAAACTGAGCTCATTCTAGTCATTTCCAGAACTGAACATATTGGATTAAGCATTGGCAACATGATGAGATGTGCGACACGGGGAAGAGGAGGTAGCAAGAAGAGGAGACTCGCCCTGTCACCGCTCGTGAGACACCTGCCAATGGTGACAGAGTGTTAATCAACTCCTCACATACACAAAGAGGGGAATTTTATAAACACACACCATACAGCAAAGACTTATATATCTACTGTCAGTCACTCTGATGACTTTTCTATTTACAAGCCGTCGCTTGCCCTGGTCTACTGGCAAATAGAAAAACGGTTTGCTTAGAAGACAAACACAGTGAGAAGATTTGTTTTTGTTGGTGGCAGAGCTAAAATCAGGTACAGGCCACTTGGGAATGTTTTTAGACATCACATCTTAGATTCAATCTACCGTAGTTCTTAAGGTGGTTTCATCTGTTCACTGATAACAAAGTACAGTCCCACATCAACACAAAAACAAAGACATTTCAGTGAGTGCTGCGGACAATATGACAGCTAATCTAAAAGTGGAGAGCTGTCAATAAGCTTGATGGGCATTGGTCATTCTGCTGCAGTGCAGATGGACTATGAAGAGGGGAGGGAGATGAGTCAGTCTGTCAGGACTCCCATCTTCAACCCAGCAGGAGTGCGAGCCGATAATCGAAATCTCTGGCAGGGGTCGGCGGGTTGACAACGTGTTTGTGTGTTGTACGTGTGGGTGCATTTAAGACGAGGAGGGGAGTAAGAAATACATGGAAGATTGAAAACGAAAAGGATGTATTGAAATAAATGGACAGAGAGAAAAAGAGAGACAAAAGAGTGAATGAGCCAAGATATGAAGCCAATGTAGCAGACGGGAGAGGTTTAATGGGTTGTGTGTGTGTGTGTGTATGCGTGTGCGTGTGCGAGCTTTCAATAGCGTGATTGCCTCTGTGGATTGAAAATTACGGACACAGTTTATGGGACACTCTTATGTGAGCAGCGGGCAACAGATCTGAAATTCGTCCGTGTTTGCTCGGCTTTAGAGGCAGTACTTAGCTAATTTCCCAAAGTGCTGCTAGGCTGTGGAGACCCCTCCTGTTTCCCATCACGATACTCAATAAGCGTCTGACTGAGCTCAGGCCTGTGGTCAGCTTCATTTCTCTGGGCCAACTGACTGTGACTCCTTTGTTCACACCAAAGTCAATGTCAGCCAATGATGTTTCCAGCAGCAAGACCAGAGGATTTTTCTTTTTTTAACCACTTATTTGGTTCAGCTGTATCTGACCTCTGGTATCAACACCAATAGCTTAGTGTCCGTCGACAGACACGATACCAACACTGGAAGTAAATGCAGTCAATGGAATTTGACCCACAACCACCGGATCTGACCTCAACAGATGACTCAATTTTCTACAACTTTACATTAAATGACCCTGTGTCTGCTTTTTTTCCCCTCATCTTTTCAACAAGTAGTAACCATTATTTTGGAAAACATGCCAAGCGGCTGCTGTAGTTATGACTGGATTTGAGACTTGGCATTTGCTTGGCTCTAAAATTACTTAGCATGTGTTTCCAGTAAGATGAATAATTGCCACTTTGCCTCTTATCACAATCCTTTTTAAATGTAGCATGATGGCATGTTAAATGGATGAGGTGCTACATTTCTGCTGCTTCTCCACTGACAGTATCAGCTCAACTCACCTCGACTGGTCATTTTTTGCGTTTCCATTATGTGAGAGCAGGGGGCCATCAGGTCCTACCAGATCACAGACTGGTCGATCCAGAATCCACACTACCGCGAAATTTCCGAAAACATCGGAGCAAATTTTCAAGTAGGCTCTATCTTGATAGATTGACCACAGATTAGAAGTCTAAACAACAATATTCACACTAGAAAAAATCTTAAAATGTTATTAGATATAAGTTTCATTCTCCTCCATTGTTGCTTCGCTGGCAGTCCTGCTGAAGAGGACTTTAAAATAGCTTACGTTGTGCAGCTATGACGACCAGCAGTGGGTCGAGTAAAGTCGAGGCGAGCTGATCTGATACAGTCAGTGGAAAAGCGAGATTATAGTACAGAATGGTTGTTACTCATTTAGGTTTGAATATGGACATAAAATCCCTGGTGAGACACAGAAAACTCACAGGGGCGGGAGGTCAACTGTTTCTCTTTAACGGCTATTTTTCATCTTTTTGCCATAATTGCATAGTAATATATGAAGGCAGCAGATAGGGTGAGAGGGATAGGACATGCAGAAACAAGTGGTGTTATGATTTCATGGTCTACCACCTCTGAATACTGAGTTATACAACACATTAGTAACCAATTTAAATTATCATTTTACCTTAACTAATAAAGCATATCAGAAAAAAACAGTTTTTTGATGATTTCATTTGTAAAATTCCAAGTTTTGCTACATGTTTGGATGCAAAATCTTAATAGTATGTATCCTATGTGTAAATGGTGTTGGACAGTCTAGTTAAGCTTAAAACCTTTAAATTACAACTGCTCAGTATAGGAGGAGGAGGAGGAGGAGGCGGAGGTGACAAAGGTGACAAAGGTGAAGAAGAAAGCAAGAGGTAGTTATAGGGGGCATTTTGGGCTGTTACTCCAATTATTAGTGTAATATCAGGATCCATGTAAACACAGTGAGTGCCTTAAAAAACCTGGTATCACAAGATTTACAAGTTACCATATGATGCATGGATATTAAATTGTATTCTATAATTTTCTATAGAGGTTATGTGTTTAGCTTTAAATATGGGTTGCTCAGGGGCAGCTAAAAACCAAATGTAAGCACCGATAATGTCTGCTCTTGCCTTTGGCAAAGATTAATGCGATGTCTTTACTCCTCAGAGCTAAAGTCGAAGTATAGAAATAGTATTTTTTAATGGCCCGATAATGGAAAATCTTTCAGAATGGTACACGACCCTGGACTGGCGATCTGAATGCAGAGCACATGCTGTAAAGGTGGAATGAGAAGGAATAGGTGTTCATTTGTGAAGGTCGGCCCGACTGAAAGCCACAATCCATTTAGGAATGAGGTGAATGCACAATTCCTCGCCACAATCCTGCCTATCCATTCTGCTGGATTTCACGGTGGCCCCTCCACACCGAGACCAGGAGGCACTTGCATTTCATACTTGGAGCTGTCACCATAGAAACGGCACAAAGACATCTGTTGGTGGTTGTTGAACATAACTTTCTGTTCTGTGTCCAAATTAAAGACAAGCATGGACACACTTCAAATAAGAGAAACACAGGAGCCTGAATGAAAGGCTTCCTACGCAAAGGCACAGAGGACGGTAAACATGAAAACGGTATGCATGGTTTTGCGGGGCATTTTTGTGCTTTTTTTTTTATTTTTTTTTATTAAGTGTCCTGAACCGACACTAGTGTTTGTCCGAGTCTCTTACCTGATGGATAATCTCAGACACTGGAAGCTGGTCCACATACGAATACGTCTCCTTTTCTTGCTCTCCATTCACAGCACTGAAAGACAAAATAGACATGAAATGGCACTCTTTTTACCATTTACCTGAGGTAAGTAAATTGCTCTCTGGAAACATTAAGCTTTTGTTATGCAGGACACCATTACTCAGTGAAGAAAAGCTGTCAGGAGGTGGAAAAGGCTCCGGTGTTTCTGTTGACAGTGTGCGCGCAGCTGAGGTGCATGTGATTGGCAGATCATTTCAGAGTCGAGTCAATGATATGCAGTGCAAACTAATGCAAATGAACCCATTTTCCCCTTGATAAATGATAAAAAAAAACACCCTGAGAAACTATAAGAGAGTCAAAATTAGCTTGACAATAATAGATGAGGTTAGAATGTATTCTCTGTACATCACTAGTGATATACATGTATTCTATCTGTTGAAACACCCCCTGCAAACATACAAAAAACATAAAGGGAACTCCAAACCCCCAGGTACCCTGAACTGCCCACCATGTAGTTTTCACTTTGAATATCAGTGCAGGAAGGTGAACAAAGCCTTAGGGTTAAATTCAATACTCGTTCTAGGTTATCATGTCAAACAGGTAAACAACCTTTGACGCAGCTAATGTTTGATGTCGATGCTACACGGCAAATATCAGCTCATCACAGCAACTCATTCACCTTTTTGCAAACACCCAGCAGTGCTCTCATTTCTCTTTCATTGTGCATCGTCTTGCAAGCTCACTTAAAATCGAGCACTTAAATCTCTGAACAGACACTGTGCAAGGAAGGTTCTTCTAGCTAACTTTCTATATTGTGGCATAAGCGGTGTAGTATCAGTATGCATTAATGTACCAAAAAATAGTAGAAAAGTGGACAATGAAAACAAAAGAACAACTTCACTTCTAATAAATATTAATAGCTTCAATATGTTAACAAACTCCTGGCTTGGCAGCTACTCTGAATTGCAAATGATGTAAGATTCAGGGCTTATTTCTAGGAGATATTTGCTAAATGCGATTCAGTATTTACAACATTAAGACGACGAGACACTAAACACAGGTATGACATGCAGCCTCAGGTCTTATTTCTTAAATACTATATCAATTGTAAATGGTAAAGCTGTGGTTTCATTTACAAATGAAAACAAGAAAAAATACAAGATGATAAAACCGAAGACTGACAAGATATTTTAGAATGTGATTCATTTTTTCTTTCAACACACTTTCAAAGAAAACCTATATATTTTAAAAAGAAGTTACAATGTTTTCATAACTGCAGAGGTATAAGTTTAGGAAAAATAATGGCACGGTAACGATAAAAACGATAAAGTAAAAGGTAAAATCGCTTGTTACAGTTAGAGCATCAGCCACAACAACG
>JAPQRN010000010.1:19967872-19981947 GCA_037367275.1 Coranthus polyacanthus
TACAACAGTATTCTTACTGGACAGGCTGGCATTTAGGTCTTATGTCACCCACAACGTAGTCACAGGGACATCCAGTGACCAATCAACGCATCATTAGCGGCGGAATCAATACCAGTAATGACGGATGGTCTAAACACAATCGAAGTCTAGTTAGCTGAAAGCAAATGTGGCCTGTGGCACCTCAATTAAAACAAGAAGAGGATGACCTCAATTAAGGTTTTTACATTCAGTTTCTCGTCGAAAACAACTTCAGTTAGACCTAAATATATCACTATGCGAGCATATTTTCATAATATTGATTTAACAGTGAGCTAGAGATCCAACAAACAAATCTTTTCATCAAGATCAGTCTCCTGAATATTTTTGTCTTGTTTAATTGCTTGGTTATTTAATCTATAAAATGTAAAGAAAATAATAGAGCACTCAGTAATTCCCCAGAGTGATGTCGTCAGAGTGCCTTCAGCAATTAGCTGTCCAAAACCCTAAAATTATGGCCAATTATTTTTGTTACCTAATCTACTAATTCATTATTTGTTGCAGCTCCAACGAGAGCCTTGTTGTTTTTCTATTATAAGTAAAGACAAAGTTCCATATGATAACATTAAAATGCTGAGTTAACGCACAATCACAACAACAACAACAACAACACAATAAAGTCAGCTTACATCTCCTCCACTTGCTTGATGGGGTCAGTCAAGTTGACGGTTTCCATGGTGATCTCCACTTTGCGGACGCTACCGAAGAAGTCTGTGATGAGGACACTTCCTGGGTCCCTGAGGAACAGGTCAGTGCGGTGGCCCGGAGTGGAGACACACTGGCTCTTGGGACACACTTTGAACTGAGGACACACAAAATACAAACAGTGTGTTTCTGAATATAGAGGTGAGTTTAACAGACAAGAGAAGAAAAAAAAACAATAGGGGCTACGGAGCCACTTACGCAAGTAATCATTACCAATTTTTTGTGTTTCTGGATCATTTCAGCTGCAACTAATTTATTTTCATTTACAATTAATTTCACAAATACTTTTTCAATAAATAGATGATTTGTACATGAAATTACAGAAACCGGGAGAAATTCTTGCTGTAATTTGTCACAGCCAGAGGTGGCACATTCTGTTTATTTTATTGGACCAACAACCAAAAAACAAACTTATTTCATTTTCAGATATGACAAAAAAAAGCATCAAATGTTAGATTTCAGAAGCTGCAACGAGCAAAGAATTGTCCTGAACGAGAGCTACATTTTGTATTGTCTTCTGCAGGGAGCAACCTGACATTAATATTTGATATTGGTAAGAAATATGTGTCTTTGCCTTTTTGGACCACTTATACCACATTATTCAACATGGTTAAAGCTGCTGTGGGAGGTGTTAAAATTAGTGAAAGTGTGAGGAAAAGATCAGAGGCATGGTGCCTGACATTTGTGGGTGTCATCATCAATTAAAAACCTTTCAGTGGATGCTGTGTTTCCACTTGTGGGATAATCCTCTTAGGTGTGTGATTCATCAGTTTGTTGTGTGACTGGACTCTACATTTGAGGAAAAAAAACTATTACACCGAGATGAACCTTATCAATTGAGGCCAAAAAGGATTTAAAAACACAAAAAAGGTGGAGGATTTGGTGAAACAGGTTGCGTTTCATCAAGGAGCAAGCTTTTGTAGCCAGGAGTTTAAAAAAAAAACACTCTTCTGTAGTATTGATCCGTAAATCCACAAAAATGGGACAAGAACGAACAGCGCATCTTCAGAAACCACAAAAGAATAATAAGCATTAATTGATTGGAGCTTGGTCTGAGTTTGGATTAGAGATGCTTTGATTGTACGGTGCCGGAGGTGGGCTGATCCCTAGGGCTAGTGCATCTCTGCAGGAGTGTTAAAGATAAAAAGGGAGGTGCTGCTGAGATTGAACCATGGCACCGAGCAGCATGGATTCACCATCTCCACCATCATGTGTCAAAGGCCAACAACCTTAACGCACTATCAGACATTCTGTTTCAAGTGCTGAGTCCTGAGTGACTTATCTGGCTCCTTTTGGACCCACAACACTCAACAGGAAGAGTTCAGTTCAGGAAAGATACTGCCTCACTATTGTAGGTCTACAAAAACCACACACACACACATTCAAAGGCACTGAGCCTCGCTGTATTCTAGAGATACAATTATTTTATAACAATGTCTTAGATGAGGGGATGGATTTACTGACTCTAAATTCTAAATTGTTAGAAATCTCTCAAAATGCCACTGCAGTCTCTAAAAACAAAAGAAATGTCTACAATCGCAAATTGCTATATTGTCCACAGTAATCAGCATATGACTTTTTCACCGTATCACGCAGCCCTAATTTGTAGTCCAGGGCCTTTCTGTAGCACCACAATGCTTGACTCATAGTGGTATGGTGCGACGCATTTTACCTTTATCACAAATTTACAGCATAACGGATATTGCACTGGGCCATCTTGCAGTTTTGATAATAGGCTATTTCAATGCATTCTTCAGGCCTAATTCATAGTCATACATGGGTGACACGGTGGCTCAATGGTTAGCACTGTCACCTCACAGCAAGAAGGTCCTGGGTTCAAGTTTGCATATTTTCCCTGTGACACACGTTTCATCCAGGTCTTCAGGTTTCCCAGCCAAACCTAGGTTAATTTTCTTATCAGTGCTCCTGACCAAGAGAGGTGGTCCTAGACTGCCACACAGCCCTGCCCACTGCTCCTCATGTGATGCCCTGATGGGCACTAGGATGGGTTAAAGGCATCGAATGAATTTCCCTACAGGGACAATAACTGTGAACTTTACTTCTTAGACGTATAATAAAGAACGCTTTAAATAAACAGGCCTATACTGTGCAAATGCATATATTAACAGATGTATAACACTCTTGCATACAGCCCACTGGTATGAACTGACATCTAAAAGTTTGCATGGCTCATTAGTGATATGTCAATCAGAAAACTATGCTTATTTGTCAATAATATGATTGGAATATCATTGGTTTTGGACTGTTGGTCAGACAAAAAAAAAAAAAAAAATTAGGTAAGTGATAAGTGTTTTTTTCACTATTTGTTGAAATTCCCAAGACCAAACAACTATGTCAAAAAGTTGACTGATTAAATAATAACGACATAATTGTTAATTGCAGCCTTGTGGTACACATGCACTGGGTAAAAGTGACGAATGCACGCTCACCAGATCATTCATGTTGGCTTTGCTTGCAGGATGGATGTCTTCCAGGAACTCCAGCAGGTAGAAGGTGTACCGGTCCATCAGGTGGACTCCTATGGCCAAATCTGGCTGGTGCTAAAACACAACAAGGCAAAGTTAAATGACTCAGCCATTTGTCATCCATTATAATGCAGAGTAGCTGCTTTTAGTGCCATTTTTAAATGTGGTTCAAAACTCCTCTTCCCCTGTTTTTACATAATGATTCAGACTGAAGATTGATGCCGCCACTAAATATTATTGTCTCTGGATTATCATAAGAAGGCAGCAGTCATCTGTCTTCCTCACAAATAATGCTGCACCCTGGGGTCTCATCAATTAAAATACTGTCACTGTGTTTTAATAAGCAATTAAATAGTACTGCGCAATTCTGAAAATACTGTCAGATTCTGTCATTGTGTCAAACAGACAAATCAATAAATGTCCCAGGCTGATCAACTTAGGGTGACATAATTAGTAAGGTCAATCACATTGCCCAAACTACACATTTCGCTCTCTAGAAAGTGTTTCTTTTGCTTAATTCAGAGAAAATTTCAGGAGGGAAATAGCACCGACAATAATTGCTAGGGAGTGACATCTAAAGAAAAATATTTTGACAATTTGACACAAAAGTATACACTCTGTGAGACAGTGACATGAATGTCATTTTGAAATGCGGAGAGGCGACGGGTGTCAAACGCATGTCGAGTCATATGGGACATGTTTGGAAGAAAACAAAAAACAAAAACAAAAAAAATGTAATGGTGAGCTATAACAGTGATTACAACGAATCAAAGCACTGAGCATTCAGTTAATGAAACATTGGGCCATTGTGATTTTTTTTTTTTCATATTGTTGTACATTTGAAATTTTGTGAAGTGTGAAGATCATCAGCTGACAGACGAGTACCCTCTTTAAAAGAACCTGCTGCGGCAAATTTTAAACTTCAGCCGCTGTTTAACCTGGACATCAGTGAGGAAGACAATATCAGGGTCATCCCTACCACGGAAAGTGTTTTTGTGGAGCAAATGAGCAGAAAATTGCATTTAGACTATTGGTAGCTTAATGTAGCCTGTTTCACAGCTAAAGAAATTGCTAAGATTAGTTAACTTGCATACATATTTGTGTGTTGGATTATGTTATGCTAGCCAGCGAAGCTAGTTGATGATCACATAAAGATGCCTCAACTGAACTAACGTTAGTATTCAACGTGGCTTAGTAGCTAAACAAAGTCTTTTTCTGATGGAAACCACTGGGCAAAGTTTTGTTTCATATTTAAAAAATAGTTGGAAAATAAAGCTGAGGGGATCCTTTGTTACCATAACATGTATTTCAAAGATGTTACTTCTCCCATGTGTTCAAGTTAAGCTAATCTACAAACATTTACATTAAATCTCACATGTTTTTTTGTGAAAATAAAAGAATTATTATTATTATTATTATTATTGTTATTATTATTAGTAGTATTATTATTGTTATTATTATTAGTAGTAGTATTAGTATTATTATTATTAATAGTAATATAATATCAATATTTATCATGGTATATACTTTGATAATGCTGTGGTTGGATGAGTATCCTGATAATACCTCAAAGCTGGGGAACAATTTTCATCATGAGTACCGATTTCTGAATTTACTAGGTGTACTTATGCAACATTTCATCCGTCAGCGCCCACATGGTTTGCCGCTCAAAACGATGGAGATTTCCGAGTTTACGAGGTGCTCTGAATGCATTCCCTTTCCTGTCCGTCCATCTGTGTCAAAATTTGACACAGACAAACAGGCAGGAACAGAAGCAGCACGTCTGTAAATAAAAACTGACTCAGTACAGTACAGAGTCAGCAGAGTTTTTCACTGCATGGCAACTTTGGTACAAATATTTACCTGCCAGTCTGACCAATTGCATTCCAATATTTGCTCAACAAATGGAAAATCTACCCGCATGAGGCGCTTTCATTTCTTCTGTGTGGCTGTTACATCTATTCATATTGAACAAAAATGATCCATGTGAATCTTATCACAATCACCCAGCCCTATTTTTTACCATAACTACAATAAGTATTGCCAGCATTATTTCACGGATAATATGGTAAGGATAATGGTCCAAAAAAATACAAAAAGACTTATTTCGAACCTCCCCTACGCCATGAATGAAACCCAGACAGCACCTAAGCCCTCTGAAAACCTTCAGAAAACCCTGGATATGGTCGGTGTTCAGGCCACAGTGTGTTATAGCCGACATATTCTCCATCATATAAAAAGGATGCTAACTCACCGACAGAGAGTCCTCGCCCACTTGACTGCTTGCCAAAGCCATGAGGTTCGGAGAGTAGAACCTCTCGTACATGGAGGCGCCCTGGCAGGTGTCAATAATGAAGAGCAGCTCGTTGTATCTGGAGATGCAAACACACACATACACAAGTTTCCATCACTTTAGGGGACAGTGTGTTGACTTACATTCACTTTCTGCAAACATACCCTAAAATAACCCTAACCTAAAAACAAGTCTTAACCCTAAAACTGAGTGACCTCTATTACTGGCACTTGCACGTTGTCCCCCGAAAGGAGCCAAGTTCCCATACGTGACTGTGTAAACATAAGTAACGCTCCTCACAGACATGCATACTCATATACATTCTTAAAGAGAATTGAAGAGTGAATGCACAGCTGGCATAAAACCCATTCATTTGTTCAAAATAAGATATGCTATCACACACAACCACATGACCATCTATCATACTGCAGTTGCTATGGTGACCAAGAAAAACCAACAGCTCCATTCAATTCCCAGTAACACACCCACGCACACAGTTTCTCCCTTCCTTCCTTCCTTCCTTCCAACATTTTTTCCTCCATTGAAGTAAAAAGCTCAGTAGAACTTATTTCCCTAAGAGCCAAACATGATAAGACCAAGGTGGTTTGGAGACAATTGAAAGGAGATGCAAAGTCTCCATGGTGGCTCTAATTTTGCAGATGAAGCCTGCAATTATCACATCAGCATCAATGTTGGCGTCACTAAGCTTTTATCTAACAGCCTGAGGTCTGACTGTAACCCAGACACTCTCTATTGATAGAGCTGGAGGACAACAGGGGCGCTGGTAGCAGAAAGCAGCTTTAGCCTGTTTAGTGCCTTCTGATACACACATTTAACACCACAGCACCCTGAAAAGATCCACAATCATTCCATTTATAAAACAAAATACCTTTTCTGTGACAGTATTTCCTTTGCTGTAATAGAGGTGAAGAGTCTGTATTACAGTAGTTTAAAAGGTCAAGTTTAATCATAAATCAGCCAAATTCACACAATTCTCAAAGCTGTGTCCTTGCAATATATCATTCTCATTGGGTGTGCTGCTTTTCATTGAATGTGTGGAGCACCAGTCAAACGGATATTTTTAAGTATGATTACACTTCCAAATATTTTGGCAATTAAATCAGTTAATTATTTATATAATAAAATGGTCCAAAAATTGTGAAAAGAAAATGCCTGCTATGATTTCTCTTAGCTAAAGCTGCTGCATTGAAACAAGCAATCCAATACGCGTAGACATTTGGTTTATCAGATATAACAAAGGGAAGCATCAAATCCCCACATTTGAGAAGCTGCAACTACACAAAAACGTATTAATAAAATTAATTGATTATGACGGTTCTTGCTGAGTAATTTCATTCAGTCGAATTAATACTGTAAAACAATTTTGATGGAGCTACAACAATTGAGTTTGTGATGGAAATACGTGGTGCTCTGTCAAAGCAATTTAAGAACTTTAACCTCTTCGCATGAAGAAACACAGCACGAGGAAGGTGCAGAAAAAAACTAACCACTGACTGACTTCAATACGTTTTGCTCCGCACTTCGGCATACAATTATTTGCACACCAACAGAGAATACTTTAAAAACTGTGAAAAATATTAAGAATGAATAAACACAATACCACACTGTACATCTATTACAGAGAAAGATCCATAGAGTGTCATAATTCACGTCATTGTATGTTTATTGAAATGCTGAAGAGCTAATTGGCCTTGAGGGGAAAAAGCAGCTCAAGTGAACTTAAAATAGAAAAAGAAAAAAAATATATATATATAAAATATATAGATATTTATAGATATATATAGATATATAATTTGACGTTACTTTGTAGATTCCTTTCACTTCTATGAGTGATGCTGCACGATAAATACATTAAAGTTGAAGTTGTTTTCCAATCTGTTTACCTTCTTTTCTGCCACATCTGCTCAAAAGCATCAGCCAGTTCCACATTACTGATCTCCTCAGAGTCCTGGAACTTGAGAAAGCCATTTCCACCATGACCTGTTCAACAAAACAGAGAGAGACAGACACATTCTCTTATAAATAATTCATTTGCTTCTGGTTTGAAACTCAAAAACAGGATATAGACTACAAGAGAACACAACAAGATGGCAGTATGAACTGGTGGGAGAAACAACTCTAAGTGTACTAATGCAGAGAAGACTGCAGCTACATTTAGCAATTGACAGAGCAGCTAGTTTTTAGTGCAATTCTCTTCAACTCTTCCTCGTATATCAGTTTTTCATCTAAAAATGTAAAAGGGGCATGTTCACAGCCTTTCTTTGTAGCTTGTTTAAAGTCATTTTGTGAAATGTAAGGAGTAATTAACTTAGGCCGAGGTAGATACTACAACAAAGAAAATACACACTGAAAATAAAGTGCTTGAATGAAATACAGCTTCAAGCACTGTACTGTGGGTAGATTTTCTCTTTAATGACCTGTCAGGTAGATGAGAATGTTGCTTCGGTCGTCAGAGAGGAGGCGTTTGGAGCGTGGAGTGCTGGGTGGCAGCCTTCCGGTCAAAACACGCAGGAAGTTCTCCACTGTCACCTAAAACATGTAAAGGACAGAAAGTTATGCACATTTTCAAACGATGTCTTTGACGTCACGGTCAGCATTTTTGTAACATCTACTTATCTTTTAATTAAACTGTGAAAATCAATTCCCCACTTCCCCATGAGCTTTTCTGCCCCTCTCCCTTTCCCATCTTTATCGTGTTATTTTGGACACAATCACAATGTGACAGCAAACATTGATTGATAAAACAACAACACAAAGCCGTAAGTAATCCAAAACAATGAACAGATCAGCCAGTGGCCATGGCGCTCCTCCATTTTAGGATGCAAATGATATCATGTGTGTAACAACAGTTGGATGAAACTAACAGAAACTTCATATTTCCATCACTATTTCCGCACCATTTTCCACCATTTGAGCTTTGACTGGAGCTCTTTTAATGACGTCCCCTCACTGTGCCCCATTACGATTTAATGGACCTGACAGAGAATTAGTGCTACCAACTGTTTATCTTAAGGCACATCAATAATATTAATACCTGTCACTGTAATAAATATGTTACGCACTGTATACTTATTTGCACAGTAAAATTCCTCCAATATTCAAAATATGACAATGTTCTGAATTTGATAGGTGTCATATAAACAGCATATTCCCTTTAGATATTCTGAATTAGTTGGAAAATGCTCCATTTAGAAAAAGGCCTAAGATATATGGGATGCACTGATATTATTCTTTGGACATGTATACAGTGCATTTGGAATATGCATCGTATTTTGCAGGTTTTAGCATTGGTTGCAGCACACATTGTTTACAGTCAGCTGGGGTGGAGACAAAGATCCTCTCTGGTAAAAAAGTCCACATTTCTGGTTGGAAGGATATACACACATGCAGTACATGAAAACATTATGAAACAGGATATCAGTAGGTTTTTGGATATGCGCAAAGCAAATATCGAAAAGCCGACCTTTTCCAGAAGGTGTTTGAAGGAATGAAAGAGGGAGGCTGTGTTCACACAGTATAACGCCTCCCACCAGAAAAACTTTGAAGAAACCCCATTTTTATTTGGGGTATGCACAGTAAACAGCTAACTAGGATTTTTTTGAAAATTGTGTGCATATAAACATAGGTAGTGATTTCTTTGTAAATTTCAGTTATAGGCTTCGTGTGTTTCAGTTATTATTTACATCATATCTTTTTTTACACAGCTCAAAATGAAAAACAAATATATTTTTTATTTGTGTTCCAGTGTTCAATGGCAATAAATGGCTTTTCTTCTTCATCTGGTAATTATTATTATTAGGCTTATACTAAAACAGTGATGTAAAATAAACAGAAAAAGACAATTACATCACTAATAACTACTTGTATGGCAATAAATATGTGCATATATATAAAATATGTGCACCGGACCAGATACACACATATCATAACTGTACCTGGAGTAGAGCAGGATATGCAGGTTTAACATGTAGTTATTGTAATAAGACTCTTCATAGACACTTCTTAAAGTCAGGCAAGAAGCATTAGAGAGGGGTTTTCTTTGAATTGTATTCTGTAAAAAATACAATTTAAACTAGTAAGGTTTACTTTTTTGTGGAAAAACTGAACAGTCACAAGAATGAACCAACCTCATATCCTCTGTAGTCTACCTCCACATCATCGCCGTACACATTCAGCTCCATGTTCTTGTGGCTGAACACTGTGGCAGGTTTGGGATTTCGGTGGTTACAAGCCATATCATCAGCCAGCATCAGGACTATGTGGCTGAGAAAAGAAAAAAAGATTTTTTTCAAAATTCAAACGCATGAATATATTTGGAGCTGTCACACAGCTAAGACTCTGCAATTTGTGTATATTGTTTCATCTCAATTTCAAATTATGTGAAACTGACACCACAATGCAGTGATCATAATTCCTGTTTTCCATTTTACAGGTATTTTTTCACATTTTTCAGTTACACAAATATCATTATGTATCACTGATGTTTGTGTTGCTATGTATCAAGTATTGCAGAACCACTGTATCACCACACGTCATTACCACAGGCAACGTATCGTCACAGTATCCTGTCACAAGTTAACCCATACTAATTAGAAAATAACTGAAATAACTAAACAGTAACCAACTGTGCAGTGAAGATAAATCATTAGATGACTTACATGACTTTACATTCATTTGGAAGGAAGCTGTGCCAGCTTTATGTTCTGGTTAGGGTTAACACTAACCCTTAAATGAGAACTACAGGAGCCACAATAAGGAGGTTGAAGTAAAACATTATTGGTGAAGTGTAAAATAACATTTTGAAATAATTGATAATGCCTTAATAATGTTTCTGATATGCCGGTACTGGTTTTGGGCTCAATTACAAGGAGCTTTTTCATACACAAAAAATAACAAAGAATGTTTACAGTAAATATGATTAATCAAGACGGAAACATCAGATCAATCAAAGTGAAAATAATCATTTGCAGCCCTTATATTGATTGTTTAAAACATTTGCAGCTCTAGAAGAATATCAGCATTGAGTCAGTAAACCTAACACAGAACTGGTCTTACCTATCAGGGATGCCCAGTCTCTTCACACTTCTGTAGACTGATAAAGTATTGGCCACATGACGATAGTTGAACCAAAATCTGGACGTACACACCTGTTTATCAAACACAGAAAACACATATTAGAAAACAAAAACAATTATTGGGAACAAACCTATGCTGTTATTCTTCATTCAGAAAAATCAATGAGCATGTCGTCTTGCCAAGATGTAACACAAAGGAACACTCACCAGAACTGCCCAGTTGTTAGTATGACCACTGCTGAAAAAGTGCCCCACATTATCCTGCAAAACAGATGAATACGCGATGCGTAAATATTCCTGTTTCATGTCGTTTTGACTCGTACAAGACACTAAGATAATCACCAAAACACCAGTTCACAGGCTAGCATGGTGGCTCAGCAGGCTAACATGGAAACAATATTTCGGGTAAAACACACCGTAAGACACACAAAAGCATCTCTGCTATGAGCTTCATGGCCAAAATGTACACTTACCTCAATGTTAGCGCTACCCGCTAGGAAATATGTAGCGAACAAACTTAATAGAGTCGGTATTTTCATCGTGCAGCACTGTTAGCGCTACACAATACAGGAAGTCTATACCGGTGGCTCCGCCCCGGAAGCGCTTCCGTTCCTATACATTTCAAAGTAAGAGCTTCATTTTGTGGAATAAGAAGTGAACTGGAGTTGTCAAAATTCAAAATTGTACAAAGTAGACTGTCATAGTAAGGTGTTCTCCCGAAGAGTCGGCATTTAATGGAAGAGCGGGGAACTTACTGTAGTAGTTCATGTTTTAGATACACATACACCATACAGACACACACACAATACACCCTACACACGCAGATGAATAAGAAACACAACTAAATACATTAAAAATTAGAACTATACTGGATGTTGGTATGAAATGATTACCAACCTCCAGTATGCCTTTTTTGGGTACAGATGTACACACTGTTGCAGTGTAACTAAATAGCATACTTTCACTCAAGTACAAATTTGAGGTAGGCTACTTGTACTTCAGTATTTTCATTTTATGCACTTTTTACTCCACTACATTTGTGCAACAGCTTTAGTTACTTCTCAGATTGCAATTTTTCATCCTTTCCTGTCCAGTGAAAACCACGTATGTCCCAGTGTGTTGATTTTGAGAGTTTATGATAAACTGAAGGATGAACTGTTCCTTTATGGCTTGAGTTTCAAATTCCCCTCCTTCTTATGCTGTAAAAAAATCTTTAAACCACAAAGCTATAAACAGGCCAGTTTCTCTGAGCTCATGAAAAGTTGACATTTAGATACGTGGTTCTCACAGGACAGAAATGCTAGATTAAACTACAAAACAGTATATAGCAGTTATATGAAGTAGTTCGAATGAGCTCAACCTTAAACCTCTACAGCAGGAAAATACAACATACACATAAATGCAGCAGTAAAATGAGTCCAAATCATTATATATTATCATTATAAAACACTGACAGGGATCATTTTACTGTACAATGACTACTTTGGATTTTTCATATTACATTTTACTAAGAATACTTTTGCTTAAGTTACGTGTTGAATACAGAAATTTTACTTGTAGAGTATTTTCACAGTGTGCGAAGTAAAGGAATACTGAATACTTCTTCTACCACTACGTGTTTATATAGTAACATGTGTTAATAGTTGCTTGTCCTTTATGAAGGTATCTTTGATTGCATCCTGGCTGTAAAAAAAAATAATTTGTTTTTCATAATGAGAAAGAGTATGTTCACATCGATGATGAAAATAAATGGTAATTATTTTACTGTCAGTTGGTCAGCGATGATAAGATCACTGAGTGTAATTGTAGCAGCTCTACGTGCTTATCAGATGTTGCAGCTCGTGTGGAGCTTATCATTACATGGCCAGATGCAGAATTCTGCTGAGAAACATGCAGATCAATTTCTACACTAAAATTAGGAGAATCATGACAATAATGTCTGTAAGCACGAGTATAGGTTAGTTACACTAAATGAAATACACGGGCTGCCTATTTTATTGATTTGCAAAGTGGATTTAGTTCAGCATGTTTCCACTCTGTGAATCTGTGAATATTCCTGCCAGGTCAGCATGCAGTCTCTAAAATCATATCTCTTCTTCAGGTATGTCAGTCTGGTTTCAGTTGCTAACAGTAATGTAACATAATATTACATAATTGTTTTAAAAAATGTAAACAATCTTGTGGCTGCTGTTACAATACAGGGATGCACAAATGAATGGCTTTTTGTTGATTGTTTCATTGGCTTTTTGCTTTGTTTGAGTGATTTTACTTCATTATGAGGCAGTTCGTTGTAAAGTATGATACCTACGGGCTACAAATGAATGTATGTCTAATTCAGTGTATCATCATTTGGGCAGATTTGATTAGAGAGAAGGAAAAAAAAACATATTAAATGATGATTCATATTTGACTGCCTGCTTTGAGGACCCTGTTAATGAGTGGTGACATTACAGGAAGCAGATGTCTGATTGTATTTCATGTTACGGCTGAAGTAGCCATAAGGGCCTGAGAGTCCTACGAAGAAAAAAGCATATGCCTCATGCAATTCTAAAGTAACATTACAGCACACCGAGCTGAAGGTCTGCTGGAAAAGCAGTTTTGACACACTGCGGGGTGCCTCAATAGTCTGCCAACCACTTTAATCCGTCAGACAGCTCTAACTTCAGCTGCTTTTTGACCTGCAGCATCACCTGTTCAGAGCTCATCACACTAATGTCTATCTCCAAACGCATTACATTAGAAAATGAAAAAGCAAGGACAGCGCTCTAACAACAGTTCTCAGTCACATAAATGTAATCATTTTTCCCTTTAAATCCACAAATTAGCATTCTATATTGTCGTTTTGTTTTTTGACATCACCAGTGACTGATTCTTGGCCGAGCTTGGAACGTTGTCATTCATTTGGAAACATCCTCATTTTCCTCTATACATTGGAGTCACTAAACTACTTCAATGCTACTCTGTGATCCAACCTTCAAGGGTACTCATAGTCAGCAGCCAGTTGTCAAGAGGATTAGTGACCTATAAGGTGTCAATCCAACGCCAGATAATAGCAATTCAAATTGGCCTGATCCTGGGTTGCCTAAAAAAAAAAAAGCCCACCTAATCTATGTAAACCCTGAAATAATATCACAGAAGTGTACCACTGATTACCTGCATTTAACTATATTTACTCGCAGTTTAATTCGAGAACATGTTGTACCATGCAGTCCGCAATATCTTTAATCAGCTTCGAGGCGAATTGTTTTGCTCACAAGAAGAAAGTGTAGCTGTAGAGTAGTGTCTGTGTGGATATTGAGGTTTGGGGCTAATTCATAAGGTTGGAAACATTTACTTGAGAATGCAGAAGGCTGCAAAAACACTTAAGTTTGCGGAGGCTCTGTTGAGAGTGTTTTTGTTAAAATTCAAAAAGGTTGAGGCACATCTCGCACATAAAGGAATAAAAAGTTAAAAAAAAAA
>JAPQRN010000010.1:19997544-20013992 GCA_037367275.1 Coranthus polyacanthus
CCCCCCCCCCCCCCCCCCCCCCCCCCCCCCCCCCCCCCCCCCCCCCCCCCCCGAAACACTATCTGAGAGTAATGATGAGCACAGTGTGTCCAGTCACTTGCAGGTCATTATCGCAGCATGCATGTAACAAGAAACTAATTAACAGCAGCCATATCACAAGAGTGCTGGAGGGAGGGATGCTTATCCGTCTTATTTGTATCCTTCTTCGCAAGATAATGACTCTGCCCGAGAAGAAAATGGATGCAGACCCCCTGTGGTTATCTGGGATCCCCTCATGGAAACACTGCACAGAAAACACATGGGGTGCCCTTACATTACCTGGTTTAGTATTCTTATGATAACGACATTGATTAAAATTTAAATTGTGCAATCCCAAAAACGGATGAAGAGCCAAGGGTTATGTAAAAACACAAACAACTGAACACATGCCCTACTACGCATAGCTGCCAATTATTTCCCTTGGCAAAATATCGGGGTTTTTTTTTCTTGTTTTTTTGTCTTTTTTGGGGAGCTCTTGAAATTTGGTAAAGGCTGGAGGGGAGAAAAAAAAGAGAGAGGTATGTGAAAACCAAAAAAAAAGAATTCCCAGGCAAAATCAAACCAGGGCTGTTTTAATTTGGTTTATCTTTACCACTAAGGCACAATACAGCACCAAGGCCAACATTTTAAGAGTGATTTGTGGTGATTTGAAGTGAATATCCTTCAACCAGAAAACACTTTTAAGTACAGTGCTTCCTTTATAAACGTATGATATGTAAGATTTCCATATCTAAAAATGTCTAGGCTTTTGTTGTATATTTTGTTGATTAGTGGACTTTCATTGAATGCTGCACAATGTTTGCAGCCATGTTCAAATTCAGAGAAATCTGTAATTTTAGTTTTGCAACACCATAATCCAGCACAGTGCATTTATTGATATAATTCATTTTGATCTGGTCCTTGAAGACAAACTCGGCACTTAACATAACTGTTTCAAATTAACAGCCCTCCGCAGTTTCAGTCGATAGAAACCATTCTTTGCTCAACAGGGCTTTTATTGTGCAAGCGTTGCCTTCCTGTAGCACTTTTAAGTTTCTACAGATGAAAGTTTGGCTCTATTATTCAGGCACACACACCTGCAGTGAGTGAGATCAGATAAAAATGCTTCAGATGAGTGATCTGGAACAATAATCTCTGAAAATAGTGGCATTATATTGCTAAATGTATTTAATTAAAGCAATAGAAGTGAACACTGTGCTTGACCGTTAGTTAAGCCGGTTAAGACAGACATTCTGAAGTTAATCTGCCTTTTTTTTTACCTGTATTTAGTCTGTATACCAAATACTACCTCTATAGTTTGTATTTATTTATTCCTGTATTTGAGGTCCAGCCTTTATTTGTTCATGTCAACCACATCCCCGAGTGTTGGTAGAGACCCAGCTCGTAATTGACCGCCTGTTTTTATTTGAGGAAATGCGGTATATTTCAGTTTAGTCCAGACTATTACAATGGGCAACAAGTGGCTTATTTCAAGGCAGCAAGCTAATCTTTACAGTAACATAATATCAATAGCGAGGTACAACAAATGTGACCTGAGAGTGAAGCCGATGCAAAAGTATCTAAAAGTAACACTTAAAAATCCTAGCTCCCACTGAATTCTCTCCATAAATACATACATTTTTTTTCTCAGGAGTCATTCTGATCTGATTTGTTTTATGTGGATCCTGTAAGTGATCTGGTGGTCCTTTTTGTAAATTACTGCTCTGTTATTAAGATATCAGGTGTAACAAAACGTTTTGACGTCTGCAATGTCGGGCTTTGATTGACAGGTGTGATTGACAGCTCTCTCGTCTGCTGAGGATGACTTTCAGAGATTCTATTTAATGAATAAAGCATATTTTTTTCTTGACACACAGCTCTACTGTAGCCGTTGTGAAGAAGTTACACTAACAAAATATGGCTTTGTTGCAAATCTTTCATGAAGTTTACTGTTTCACTAACTTAGCTTTTAGCATTAGTTCGCCCATTACCCCTTGACTTCATCCTCTCGTCTAAATACTGACACTTCTGGCTCCATAAAGCCAAGATGGTGACGGGCAAACACAAATTCAAGACTTCAAAGCAGTAGTCCGAAACCCAAAGGGTGGCAACGACTTTAGATGAGCCGACTTGTCTAATGTTAAGTTAGCATTTAGCATTTAACATCACGCTAGCTAGGGTTACTGCTATTTCAAAATAATGAAGTGATATTACTTGAATACATATCACTAGACATGAAGTGAATAAAACCTAAATATTTTACCTCATCTGTAAACATAATTTCTGCCCGAGCGACATCACATAGATTTTCATGGGCAATAATGATGAAAACAACTCCCATGATCTCACGCTACTTCATTAATCTACGTTTTTTGTTATTGTGTCGAATGAGAGCCCCCATAGCGGCAGAAATGACATATTGCGTTTAATATGGACAGTGTAACATATAAAGCGTTGTGCAGATAAATGTGTCTATCTCAGTAATTTAATTAGAATGACTCTGCGATGAGATCCTTGGAAGCTTTTATGAGCGGTGCATCTCATTTACTAAAAACCCCTTATTGGACGGCCTTTACTGTCAGCATGAGGCCCATGATGCATTGGTGAAGCGGGCAGGCACAAGGCTGCAACCCTGATCCCAAGCCCCCACCTGCTTCGTGACTAGCGGTGCTTACCTGGGCCCCCTCGTGAATTATCTTCGCTGACTGCATAACTCATCATTTATCAACTTTCCCTGCATGTCTGGCACAACATCACCTCTCTCTGTTGGCCGTTCATCAGACGTCTGTCCAGGAAATGGTGAGATCAACAGCAACGTAGGCCAAGCTGCAGACATATTGGATATGATAAAGTGACTTGTGACTGTCAGGCGTTTAATTTCCTGCTATGATTATTTTAGCGCAGCAGATTAGAATTGGGTTTCTTAATGATTTTGTATATAATGGTGCGAGGGAGAGGACAAATACTCCCGGTTATAGAAAATGTTATTATTCAGACAATTTAACAGAAGCCCTGACGGAGACATTACTTGTATAAATATATATTTTTTGTATTAAATGGCAATGGATCTTGTGGATTTTATTTTCCAGTTTAATTCCATTGAATCCACCTATTTATTATTACTTGTAACTTTTTTCCATAAAATGAAAGGTGTTGCACGGCTGATACCTTTCTCCATGTAACTTGATCAAAAATTGGTCTAAAGTTGTTTCTAAGGCACTGAAAATAATGAAACACTTGTGTTTTCTTTGACAATTAGTATAGGTTTTTAGTATTTCTGTTTAAACATGCTGTAAAAACTGCTGTATGGCCTGGAGGACTGTAAGTGCACTCACTGTGAAGACTTTTCAGCAGTAACCATGTAGAAAAGCTGAACCGACTCTTAAGTCAGCTACCAAATCAGACTAAAGTCTGGCAGGTTGTCTGTAATGCACCACAGGGTCGTGTAATTCAGTATATTTCTGAACTTTTGTTCCCTCAGAAACCGCACAGGTCCTCTTACATTAAGAGACTTGTGGATGTTTGACGGTCAAGATAAAAATGAAAGGCTGATAGCACTTTCATTTTTACATGTAAAAATCTTCAGGATCCAGTGCCATTTTCAAAATCCATCTGAAAAGCAATTTCTAGTTTCCAGTGAGCTGAGTTTTTTCCCCTTCTTTTCTTAATGGAGGAACATTATGCGATGAAAGCAATAAATAATTTATACCATATAAACATGACATACTGTTTTGGAGTAAGTATACAAAAAATGTATGCACTTTACCATTTTCTGCTAAGAGGAAATCAAATGCTTGCATAAATGGATGTCAATCACACTGCAGCTTTGAAAAAATAGTGCCAATTAAGCATGACAGATAAAAGCAAAGTGGTTTCCACACATTTCTCGCCTTTTTGTTTTCTAAGATCTTCCTGAACATGTCTCATTACAAATCTCTTTTGTTCTGCAGCCGTGAGTGGCTTATCCATTCTCTTTGTGCAGAGCTTTGAGAGACAATAGTGTCCATCAACAGGACACTGAAAACACAAAGTGGATTGGTAACTTTTCCAATGTGATCACGCTACTGCTCAAAATGCCGAAAGCTTATTCTTTATCTTAGCAACAGCACAAAAAACACAAGAGTTTCAGTTCATGATTAGCTTGTTTTGCAGCTTTCAGCCACGTTACATCGTCTTCAAGAGCAGTCAGATGATGACAGACAATAAAACCTTCCAGTATTCTGAGCACATCTAGGACCTGATTTACACGATTTATTCTATTTTTTCTCAGGGAAACTCTGCTGCTGTCATCAAAAGGATAATGTCAATGCTGCGCGTAACTCGTATAAATGTGGGAAATTCACTATCTACCATCACTATAACTTCATTGGATACGCAAAATCCAGAGGAATATCGGACCCTACTTCAAATTGAAACATGTCGAAACCATCAGACAACAGGTAATGTTAGCATTCAGCCTCTTCTGAGCTAACATTACTGTCTGACACCGTTATATGATACAGTAGGAGAGGTGTAAAGTCATTCTGAAATATCTAACTATCCTGCTGTCTTTTCACCTGATGACGTGCTTGAAATACACGTTTGTGTTGGATTATCTGTAATCTGTAATAATATATACATATGAACATAATATCACATAACATTACTGGGTCGGATGAAAAGACTTCATTTCAAGCTTGATAACATCTATCTATCCATTGATAACATCAATTCCCTGCATTTATACAACTTGAACACAGCAGTATGACTTTATCCTTTTTGATAGCACTGTTTGAGCTTCCCACCCTGAGCGTCACATCAGAGGAAAATGATCATCATGCGAATATGGTCTATTGATACAATTCATAGTCATTTTTAAGCCCAGTTTTTGCCCGTGGTTGCCTGTGGTACTGAAGCTAACAAAAATTCCCCAGCAACCCAATCATCACGATAGAAGACATTTACGTTTAACTGCAAACAGGATGGTCGGATATTACTCTTTTTTTTACAGTTTTTTCAAAAACTGCAGGTTTTTTTAATATAACCTACCTTTCAAAAAAAATTCAGTGATTTTATTTTAAGTGTGTGACAATGTATGGTGAACTCTATGGGTCAGAGTATAGTTTTGAAATGTTCATTAGTTTTTGTTTATATTCAGTTTGGCTTTTGATTTCAGTTGAGTTTTGGTTAGTTTTATGAGCGCTTAAATATTTGTAATTTTAGTTAATTTGAGTTAACCCTTGTTTTACAGAAGCTAAAAATTTAGGATGAAAGAATGTATGACTTCAAATATGATTTACAAAACCATTGTTTAGTAAAGGTCCAATATTGTGCAAAGCCATTTTATTCTTGTACACCAAGGTGATTTTATTTTACAATTCTGTTTCTTTTAGTTTGCATTGCATTGTTCATAGCAATTTTTCAGTAAGTTTTTTTAAAACCCAAAATGATTTTGTATCAGTTAACAGTTACACATCCATAGGGCCAGATCCACAGAAGGATTGTGCAGCTTAAAACCAAAATCCTTCCCTTTGTATGTAAATAAGCCTGTTTACAAAAACGGTTACCGCCTGAAGAAAGCTCTGCATCCAAATCTTCACGTTTGTGAGGCTTGAATGATATTTAATTAATTTTTAATCATATAAAGTTGCAAAATCTTCAGTCAGATATCGGAGGGATCAGGTCGGTATGTTATCCCTGAGTTTCAGGTATTTAAATATAAAAAGCACTGACGGAGAGCGTACTGCCTTACTAGGAATATTTCACATTATTATCCTGCAATCCAGTAGTGTAACATCTGGAGAACAAACAAATGACAATCAGATCCTGACTGATCAGGTGTTAATAATGTTACTGGTGCTGCTGTGTAAATGCTCACAGCCTCTTTTGGAGTTTGGAGATGCCGTGACGAACAGCCAGCTGTGACACCAATCATTGTGTGAAATCCCAGATATATTCAGTGACACATAACATTATTTTAAGAGTGTTTGAGTCATTAATCAAACATGTTTCAGATCTGCCTCAATTACATTAATAGCTGGAGCCTATTTTGATGGACATTCCAGTAGATTGTTTTATTGACATGAAATACTATAGAAGCATGAACATTTGCTTCTATAGTATTGACGTTTGTAATTGTGGAGAGCTCTGTGTGTGTACATCTCAGCTCATTTAAAACATAATTTGAGGCTTTTTGCAGTTTCATTATGGATCAATCTGTAGCTAAAACACCTGAAGCACTAAAAAATCTGACACAAAACAAGGGCAAATTGCACTCAGGTTTGCATCAGCATATCATTCACACAAATTCTTTAGGAAATAAGTCCTTAAAATGGAGAGGATTGCAGACGCACACCGCGGACACAGTGAATTCTTTGTGGATTGGGCCTGTTGTCTGATGTATGGTTGCTCATTGCTTAATGCCTGACATTGCTATGAGAGCAGCAGCGGATGAGATCAGAGGGCTTTTATTAGGTTAGCTCTTCTCATTTTATCTTACATACATTAATCTGTTGGATGGAGTCTAGATTACATGTAATCTCTGTGTAGTCTGCCCACACTGCTCACATTTGGTCGATAGAGGGAAATTAAATGTCTGTGTTAGTCAGTACTGGGCATTTTGTGATCAGAGCATTGCTCATGTATCTCTGCCATATCATATGATGCATTCGCCTCAAGAAATACATTTGCACATGTTGACCTCCTCCAGCCATGAGGAAGTAAGTGATGCTAAAACATGCTGACACTCTTTGGCCTCAAGTGCTCTCAAGACAGTTGTGCTGCAATAAGACATGTAAAAGTAAAGTTGGATAAACAGATGGATAATCTTGTGGAATTATTCATTCACCCTATTTACGGCTCTAAATCTACTTTGTATTAAAGTTCAAGGGGTTTTAACTAGTCTCCATTCACTGCAGTATCAGCAGAACTAATTTCCTTCTTCATTCTTTTGCTGGAAAAGCACATTACCATTAATAAATAGTTAAATAACAAGTTACATACCGAAAAGCTTAATTTGTGGATGAAATGTATTGAGACACTAGTCGTTCACTGAGCACTGTGTTCCCTGTTGTTTGGCATTTAAAAACGTGACATAAGTGCAGTAAATGTGAGTAAGGACAGCCAGAAGTACAAGCATCTGGCTAATTGTTGAATTATTTTTATTAATCAAAAATCTAGTGAATTCCCTGCGGATTTTGTCTGTTATTGCAGAGTATAAATCTGGATTATTGCCTTTGTGACATTTACATCCACACACTGAGACAGCGGGCAGTGATAATTATGAATCGCATTGCTGTTTGGTTTTCCAGGAGACCACAATAACGGAGATAAAGCAGAAGATCATGAAGATTCCGGAGGCTAATGGAATCGTCATAGATGGGTTTCCTCGTGATGTCGGACAGGCCTTGTCTTTTGAGGACCAGGTGAGTCTCTATCAGATGTTATTTTAATGTCATAAAATGGTAAAGATTACTGCTTGAGTTCAGTCTTAGATTTATCAATAACAATAACAGTTCAATCACTAACAGTTCAGAGGGGAGTCATTACTGCAAATTTGTTTTCATACATGAAAATACCTTTGGAACCGTTGTGAGGTGAGATTTGTTCACTTTGTTTATTTAGTACAGCAGGTGATATACTGAACATTATTTTAGCATTTAAAAACTGAGGTGTAATGCATCCTATTGTATGTCATGAGAGCACTTCAGAGAGTTAGAAGCTGAGCAAAGACAAAGAAAGTAAAGGGCAAAAACATTGAAGGTGCACCAGTAGAAACTCTCAACTAATTAGATCACTGGGAATCGAAATGGTGATTACAAGACGTAGAAAGTCCCAAATCTACCCAACACAGAACATTAAACTAAAATAACATTTCTTCACGTTTCATGTTGAGACTTGCTTGATCACATGTTTTTTTTTCTTTGCCATCCAGTTAGGTTTCAGATTGATATAGACACTGCAGAAGTTGTTATCTGTGATAGAGTTACTGAAGTAGGCAGTCGCTGTGAGCCAAATATGCGAATGAGTTGGTTCCACACTACCCAGTGAAGCTGTTGTCATTTTGGCTTCATCTCAGGATCTGAGGATTGCAGGGTTGGGTGCACTGTGATTTGAAACCCACAAACACTGACTTGACTGATGTAAAACAGAGTTTATTTTAAGGCTTTCCACCCAATGGGCGGTCTCACAAGTTTCAACTGCAACTAATAAAACTAAATGAAATATCACTGACTTGATCTAAAATTATTCCAAAAATAAAACATATTTTTAAAAATAATAAATAATATGTATAAGTGTCTTAAGTGTCTTAGCCACTTATAGAAGAGGGCTTTATCCTTTTAACATGCACTCTTATCATGGAACCCTAAGCCAGGGTTAGGGGTTTGGGTTGGATTTGAGCCATCTTTAAACTGATGTAGTTTAGGCTTTGTTTAAGCCACATGTTAAATACAGAAACTAGAAGATGTTCCCTCCAAATTAAGTCTAATACATGCATACTGGCCTTGGGGCGACTGTGGTTCAGGAGGTAGAAGGTTGCCCACAAACTTAGGTTGGCAGTTTTATTGCCTGTTGCTGAGGAAGAGTTGGACAATGTTGGATGAAATGTTGACCGTGAAGCGCATTGTAAAGTGCTTTGAGTACCAGTGCTATATAAATGCAAGTCCATTCACCATTTACTTGCTGTACTTTGAACTGGACCTTATTTGCATCTAATAGATGAGCTGAAAAAACAGCCAGCGTTCTTGCAGCATCTGGCTGACATGTTCAATTTCATGTGAAATGTAATGCTTTAGGTTAGCACCAATCTCAAGTTTACACTGAATGTGCCCACAATGACTTAAATCAGCTCGTTTCAGCTTCTCATCAGTTGTTGAACTGTGAAATACATGTTTTCCAGCTGTCCAGTCAGTGCATTCTGTCTGTGAAATGTGCGGGTGGCGGCTGAATAAGCAAGGACTCAGCCCTTTGAGTAGAAGAATGGTTTACAGTCCTTGCATTGTCAAATACTGGCTCTTTCCTTGAGCAACACTTGCAATTTAATGTTAGAAACATTACCTGCCAGTTTATCAGGTAGCTAGGGAATGAAGGTCATTCAAAGCGTCAACATAAATGGAAATGAGCAATGCAAAGAAGATAAGTGATAAGACACGCACAACAGCTCAACGTCTAAAGAATGTAACAGTGTTTCTGGTGAAGCTGAGTCCCTCTGATTCTTTACAGTTCACTGGCCAATTGTGTTACAACACGGTCGATTGCTTTCAGGAGGATTGATGCTCATTATCGCATTTAAAGTCACTTAACATTTATCAACTTTTAAATGAGCACTCAGTGACTTTTAGAGTGGTTGGGAATAGGTTTGGGCAGTATCTAGGTCAGTGCCGGTAAAGACTGACCTTATAATCTGGTCATTGTAGCTGCATTAAATGGAACGAGAGGAAAGGACATCAGAGTCTCATGTCCCATTTGGACAGGATTAATATGCCAGGAGGAGATGGTTAATAAAGTACTTTCTATGCACTAGAGAAAATAAACCCAGTGTTTCAGAGTTTATTTCCTCAGAGTGCTACTGAAGTAGATGTACCTGGGAGGCGTAAAGATTATGTAACACCTGAGGAGATGTTCTGAGTAGTTAGATAATAAACCACATAACGGATGCATTTACACTAATGTACAATGTACACCAAACACATTTTCAAATGATTCACTGTTGCAGACAAATTTCTAATGTCACTAAAATCATGAGACTTTTGATGGAGTTGAGGGATCTTTCTTCGTTTGGTGTGAGGTCGTCATAAAACTCAGTCTGCGCTGTTTTCAATCTTCAGTCTTTTTCTCATCTTGACATACTGTTAAAACCAGAGCTGTTTAATGTCATCATAGGCTTTGAGTCTCTTGCAAATAATGACGTTTAGTGATATGAATATTGTCAACAACCAGTAGGTGCGCTCTTTCCACCTCCATTATCGATTGTGTTTGTACCAGAAAGAAAATTCAAAATACAACAAAAAAATAAATTGGTGAAAAGTCTAGTGTCTGTCACATGATCTGCATTATGCCAAAACAGCTTCTCGTCCAATCTCAGCAGTAGAGGATGCGTCAACTGATGGCCGTGTGGTGCTTAACAGGCAAGTAGTGAAGCAGTTAAAGTTAATATCAAACAGGATAACAGTCTACAAACTGTGGCTCCCCGTCGGCCCTGAGTGATGATTATATCTGTGTTTGTGGGTTCCTGCAGAGGAAACCAGATGGGGCTCTTCTGGAGGCTCCTTTCACTGAAAGATGTAGATCTCATCATCTTTCCAGTTTCTGCATCACTGAAACGTAAACATGTAATATGAGCAGAGCTGGTCGGATTTGGCATATCTGTTGTGATGACAGTTTGCAACCAGTGAAAAAGTTGATCTCTGTCTGACACTTTCTAATTCCTCCTTTCACATCAACTACTGAACTGGGGCTGGGCTCCGATACAGGTTATTTCATATTCAGATAACAATACGTATCATGTAGCACATTTTCTGTAAATTCAATGAATAAAGAGTTTATAGAAAATCACCACTTGAAAAAGACCTATTTCTTATTACATCTTCAGTTATATCCTCGAAAAATAAAAGACACTTAATTCTATTTTCTCTACTTATTTAGAACCTTTGTGCAAATTTTCAGTTAAGCATGTGGCGAAATAGAAATGATTAATATATAAAATATAAAAAGGAAAACACTTTTCAACTATAGTTGCAATCCAAATAAATACAGGCTTAAAAAATATGGCCCCTCTTTAGATACAAGCTCCTTATTTCTCCTTGGTTGGTCCGAGTTCTTCTCCCGTTGAGAATCGCACCGTTCGGTGTCATGTTCGCCTTTGCTCTGTGTTTGTTTTTGTGGCTTTCATGCAAATTTCCTGCTTACATCCATGGAAAAGAACCCCATATGTCGTCCAAAGGAAACAAAATAATGCTGTTAAGAGTGTGATTTGCAACACAATAAAATAAACAATAGAGCATAATATGAAACAGCAGACATTTTTGTATCGTATGTATATACTGAACTTGTCTTACACATACACACAACATAATACAAAGGTATAAAGATACACAAGCACTCATGCAGCTCTACACATAAATATATAAAAGCAACACATACTGTATATTCATATATTATACACGCATATGATGACAAGTAAATGCAGTATGCATTCATACACATAAATAAAGTTTCACATGTAAACTTTTACATGCACGCACAGTAGAAAAAACGTAATATGCACAATGAGAACTGATACACAACGTAATCAGGGCTTCATCATTGCTTTGGGAATCTCTTCAGTTAAGGTTTTAATTGTCTTGTTGACTTTGCATATTACATTGTACAATCCTGATATGAGCTAATAAATGAGGATGAGTCATATTTTGTGTCACGGTTAAGCCAATTAGCTCAGACTCGTTGTCGGCAGATGTGAGGGAGGCATTAACACATATTTTTGAATCTCCTATATTTAAATATGTTGTTGGTGTCATTCTGCATTTCTTGATAAGCAAAACGTGGCACAACAGGTGAAAACCACACGTATAGGTGATTGCTAAATGTATCATCTACAGAAAATATTCCGTGTTTGTGTATTTCAGATTAGAATAAACACATTTTTTTTCACTGAATCATCCAACAACACCTGATGTATGACATAGCAAATGCTTTCAGGCATTGTGTATGACTACTTTGGCTCATCACACTAAGCAGTGCGGATGGCTAACCCTCTTTCCTGCCTTCGTTATACGCCCTCGTCTCTCTGATAATTGTGCAATCTCTCCCTCTCTTTTATCTAAGAGGCCAAGTATTGAGAGCTCATACTGTGCTGCCTCCTGGTCCAGCTCTTCTGACAGCAGATTCCACTCAGTACAAGATCCCTCTCTGAAAACTGCCTGAGGACACAAAACAAAGATGATATATGTGGCTGGCTCATGTACAGAGAGAGGGATTTCCAACCGGAGGGTACTGACATAATCATGCACTCCCTCGTGTTTGATAGGGCTCACAATTGAGCTATTACTATGGTTATTATCAGCAGCTCCAGCTGTTTCAAATTGGGAGAAAATTGTGATTAAACATACTCCAGCTGAGGCTTTAAATCGAGATAAAATAAACACACAGTTGGTGTGGACTCACATCTGCAGCAGACACCCAAGAGTCAATAATCGCTCACACATTCAAGGAGACTGGAAGTCTCATAATTAAAGTGTTCTCCCATTTCTCATCTTGTACTTTGGTAAATTGCATTTAAAAATGCATAATGACTGAAATTCAATTCAGCAGAATAGATAATTTTTGTCATATAATGTTTTAAATTGTCATAAAACAATTACTAAAAGGGATGAAGTCACTTTGCAAATGGGCCCTGGGGTTAGATAAAGACCTGTTGATTCACTGGTGATGAAATGATGTAGATAACACACACATACAGTTGTGTTTATAACCGTGTCCCGGCAACCACTTAACACAGCTTGTGCAGTCAGTGATGATTGGACGGGAGCAGATGACCTCTTGGCCACTAACGCACAGATGCAGCAGCTCAGGGATTTACAATTGAATTAAGTGACAACTGGTTATTAAAGGGTCTTTTGTGCAGCTCACATACAAAGAGTGAAAATAACAGTGGTATGCTTTGACAAATGAGGCGCTGTAACCTCGTCTTATCATCTAAGCAACGTAAAGTAATGAATATCAAGTCCACAACTCCTATTTATAGTTATGTACACAGACATACTGAGTCTGCAGTCACAACCAAGGTGATTAGACTGAACATCAGAGCACATCCACATTATGGACGTATAAATGACAGAATATGAATATATGTGTTAGTGTTTGCTGACTTGCTGGCCTATAGGATGATGGATTAGTGCCCAGGAACAGCAAGAGAAATCAAACTGGCAGATGTGGGCAGCAGGACAAATGACACAAAGTTTGTGCTGGAGTCTGTTTTGTGTTGTGTTTTTTGCAAATGCTTGATAAAGTTTTTATAGTGTTAGTAAGCTAGCATTTAGCATAAGCTGCCGATAGCATTTAGCATAAGCTGCCTATGACCCCTCGCGCTCCCGCAGCTCCACCCCTTTTGTCCAAATGTGGAGACTTCTAGCTCCAAAAAGCCGACATGGTGACAGCCAAAACGTATACTCCTGCCTATACTTTACCTCTCTGCAAAATTGTCCCACAATAATTATTGTACATCTGGCAACACTGATGCTCCTTTACAGCTGCAACTGTGTGCAACACTAGCTACCATTAGCTTAGTGAGGTAACGTAACGTCAAAAAACTATGAGCACATCCCAGACTCCAACACAACCTTCATGCAAGCACACGAGCATTTGCACTTGCACTTGCACGAGCATTTGCACTTTAATAATTCTCCTGGGAGAATTATTAAAGTGATGCATACTTATTTTGGGTCCCATTATTGCCCAGCGCAGTGTGAGCTTGTGGGCGACTGAGTGATCCTCAGAGGACCCACAGCATCTATTTTCATTACTCTGCCTTCACCCCATGCTGCTACTTTGCCCTTTACACATCACAGCAGACATTTATGAGCTGCTCCTTTGGGCCGACACAACCGTCCTGTTCCTCTTTGTAGCTGCTCAGAGGGACAGTTTATCCCTTTATCTTCCCTGGAGCCTTTATACCTCCGTTCTTTGTTGACTACAGAAGTGTCTATCCATGTGGCTATACATAACGCAAGCTTACTTATTCAGGACCAAATAAGCAGTATGTTATAGACTACATGATTATAAAAACTACTCCGAGGGAAAATAATTGCTAGTTGCAGCCCTCATTTTGGCATAAACCCAATTGTGGCTTTATTATATATCATTATTACAAAGAACACAGACTGATACTTGGCTGTGTTTTCAGAGGTGATTATTACAGTTTTTTCTGCACATCCCTCTCTACCATCAGAGAGAAATTAAAGTAATGCTTTGTGAAGAAATAATTACTTGCATATTGTATTGTCCGTGGCTTCATCTGCCTCCTCCTGTGAGACTTCAGTTAAAAGTTATTTCTCAAGGGGAATGTGCAGAACAGTAACGTTACATAATTATTTCAGTAAGCTCTTATGTTCTATTTTTACTGCTTTTGTTTTCCGTTCATGTAGCCAATACAACTTAGCAAGGAAAGTGACATGTGCTGCGTAGGCTGGTGAGTCGAGACTGAGGTTCATCTTTTATTTGAAATGCAGACAGAAGCCTTGGTTGTTCTTGTAGCTGAGTTTTAAAAGAGACAACTATGTAAAAGAAAGGCCACAGTTTTAGACCTAGACAGCTTGATAAGTTTTAAAGTGTGCTCTTGCGGAGACACACAATGACTATTTAATCAACAGAGAATCCGAAAAGGGTGCACATCCAGGCCACTGTATTCAAAATAAAAAAAAAATATTGACAGAAAAATATTGCTGAAAGCCACAAAAATATAGAAGTGTAGAAATATATAGAAGAATATACAAGTATAGAAATGCACTTCAATAGATGAACGATAGATGATAGTCTTTTTCATGCCACTGTGGAAAAATGAAACCCAAATGTCACAGTTATGGGAGCTGCTATGTTGCATCTGTGAGTAGAGATTTGTATTATTTTAGAGATTTATTGATGCATTTAGATTTGTATTACCTTGCCTTAGATGTTCAGTTTGACAGTTATCTAATTTCTAATAAAGTCAAAAATTGTTGATTTCCAACAATGTCAAATATTTCTCATTGTTTTTTGCCAATTGAAACTTAAGTTATTATATCAGTGCGTGGAACACTCCAGATACCTTTCGCATGTGTAGCAGTCGCGTTACCTATCGATTTCCATATTGGTGTCCATGTTAAGAGATTGGAGCGGCCACACTGGCTATGTGGGATGTGCATGTCAAGCATTGCAGAGCAGAGCGTCATTGATAAAATAGAACAGATGATGATTTTTTATTCGTGAGGTAAGCGGTTCATGGCATAAACAGACATCATTAACGTCATATCAGCATTATTGTACATAACTGACACCTTTTGCTATAGTTTCAAAGTCTAGACAACATCCGAATGTGTCAGAGACATGAAAAGAAATTCCAGTCCCTCTTCCTCTTTGTTTTTCTCTCTCTCTGTTGTTGCTCCAAGGTTGAATGAAAATCATGTGTATTTGAACTCTTCACTTTTCTTAGAAAGTAAATTCATGGCAAAATTAAGTCATATGATATCAGTGAGAAACTCAGTGTAGAAAGTATGGTGGTGTGAACACACGCACACGAGCAACAAGTGTAGCGAGGCAGCCTCCACGCAGGGAGTGTGTCGCAGGCGTGAAAAATCCATTATGACACCAAAAAAAAAAATCACACACTGAAGCTTTAATATAGAAGAACGTAGAAGTGAACACAGGACTCCGGATGGATAAGAACATTTTTAAAACATTTTTTGGGCAATGTTTTGATCCAACAAATCATCCTCAGGCTAATTTGATGATTTACAGATAATTTAGTAATTTTTCATTAATAAAGCTGTTAAATGGTACGGTCATGAGGATGTTTTTCATATTACCAGTGGATTATACAAAAAGATGCAGATTAATCAATGTCCTCATCAATCAGTATGTGTGAAGACTTTTATTTAAATGATGTATAATGTCCGGTTTGATTTGCGGCACACATTTATTTTTAATTAAATTTTTTCTCCCTGAGAAATTATAAATGTCTGCCGGACGGTGGATGTAGAGGAAACGACCCCAGAATGCACCCGTTTATGGAGACAGATGGGAGTCGTCTGATAGTCAGCAGCTCCACATGCTTTACAACGCTGAGCAGAACTAGATCGATCAAAGAGAAACTGAAATGTGGACTGACGCCTTACGTAATCTTCACTGTATGAATGCTAGAGAGAGTTATTTCATAGAAGCATATAAATTATACTACTGTAACCTGTATACTGTATATAATAGTGTATATAGATTGTTCAGGACAGTAACAGTCTCGTGGGTTTTATAGGTTTTGCTTCCCTCGGCAGCAGCACAACAGGAGGCCACAGTACAGCATTTTTATTGCTTGAATTGCTGCCATTGGTTTATTTTTAAATGTCATTTTTCTTTGTTTGATCAAGTATGTTTAGCAGAAGGATGTTAGCTATCATACATTAGGTACAGCGATTGAATCAAGAACTGCAAACGTATGCCTCTTACTTTGTACTTTTTTTGTGTGTTTGTGTGTGTTTGTGGATGTGAGTGGAAGC
This sequence comes from Coranthus polyacanthus, assembly GCA_037367275.1. NCBI lineage: Eukaryota > Metazoa > Chordata > Actinopteri > Kurtiformes > Apogonidae > Coranthus > Coranthus polyacanthus. The sequence goes on from JAPQRN010000010.1 coordinate 20,013,783, forward strand.
AGATGTGAGTGGAAGCCTACCATTTCCTGGTTTCTAGGCAGGAGATATTATCATTGATGGAAAAAGCTGATTTTTAAAATAGATGTCTTTTTGCACTGATAATAAAACATTTTAACCTCTTAACATCCACTCTTTTCATGTAACCCTAACACAACCCTAACCCTTAACATCCAGCAGGTCACCGTAACCCTAACCCGGGTTAGGGTTACG
>JAPQRN010000010.1:20023146-20037412 GCA_037367275.1 Coranthus polyacanthus
TAGAGAACCTATAGCCAATGACTCATGTATCCTGTTTTTTTTTTGTTTTGTTTTTTTTGCCAAGCAATCTGACCATTTATTGTGGAGTTAAATACACATATGCTGAAAAAACATTCCTGGATGCAGATGGTAATCCAGAACACCACCAAAATTTAATAATCTCTTCTTTGTCCCATTATCAACATTTCCTGAAAATGTCATTAAAATCCACTCATAACTTTTCAAGTTATCTTGCTAACAGACAGACAGGCAGACAAATAAAATGCTGGCAAAAACATAACCTCCTTGGCTGAGGTAACAACGAGGCACTGTAGAGCTGGATCAGATGTGTATAGTGATAGTGATAGTGGCTTATTTGAAAATTATATGGTTGATTATGAGCTTTAAAAGCTCTAAATCATCCACAGTTACATCATCTGTACACACGACATGTGTGTTTTTGGAGAAACACTTTGAGTATACCAATATCCTGTCTCTAACCTCTGAATGAAAAACGTCCAAAGTCTCACTCAAGTGATTTGAACGTTTTGAAAGCTTATGGGTGGATTGTTCCAACTGTAAAGTGCTGTTGCCACTTCATTTGTGGTGCAGCAGCATCAACAGCGACTCTCACCCCCACCATATACACACACCCTTTCTCAGCGTGTCTTCTGTTTGTCAGGTTGTCCTTGCAATCACACACACTCGACACCTCAGAAATCAAACACTGGCAGAAGCTCAAGTGCTCTTAAAAAAGAAACTTGACGTCCACACTGAACACATGTAAACATATAGCAGTTATTCTTCTGCATAAAGCACATCTTTTGGAGCATTTATGTGATAAAAGCATCAGTATTTTGTGTCTTTAGAGGTCTCAGTCAGTTATGGTATGTTGTTCAGGGGAATTGCTTTCTTTCCACTGTCACTTGTAGCAGAAAAAAAAGGGGTCTTTTGGTCTGAAACTCATGAGGCAGGCATTGCTTTATGGCACATTTAACCCATCCCAACTCATTTAAGTGCATCCACGAGTGTCTGTGTGCATTTGCAAGTGTGAACAGACCCTTGAAATGAAGTTTCATGCCTTTCAATATCCCAGTTCAGTCTTTTTTGCACGCGTTTAAAACTGAATAGAAGGTTTGCATTGACATCACTTTCTTTCTGAAACACACCCCCTCAGAGTGGCAAAACACACTTCAACACTATGGAAACCAGGAAAAAAAATAATCCACCATCTGCTTAAATTAAAGTCGCATCACATAATTTTTTAAGCTAATGCTAGCTTGCTGACTCGGTAAAACGGTAAACTTCATCAAGCATTGCTTGACATGTCGGTTGTTATTTTATGGTCTTAGTGTAAGTTATTAACCACAACTACAGTGGAGCTGCAATGTGTTTTACTAAATAAACAGAAACTCAAAGAGTCTGACTCGGCAAGCGATCGAGCTGTCATACACACCTGTCAATCAAAGCTTGACACGCAGACATCTCAGCCTTCTATTCACCTTGAGATGTTTTTAATGGAGGAAAAATGTAAAGATGGACCCAATCACTTACTAAAGGGTCCAAATAAAATAAATGAGACCAGAATGACTCCTGGTAAAAAAAAATAAAAATAAAAATAAGAAATGGTTGACTACAATATAAGTCAACCATTAATATAAGTCTAAGGGAGCCGGGGCTTTTTAGAGCCAGCCTCTAGTGGCTGTCGGCAGTATTACACATTGGCTTCAATTTGGAGCCAACGTCCTTGCCCCTTGGTGTTAATGCAGGGACTGTCACATCACATGCACATCCTCAACACTGAGCATGCCAGCCGACTTAATTTCATACTAACACAAGGAGATCCTAAATAATTAACGTGCAAGCTTGTTATTCTTGAAACAATTTGAAAATCTGTGCTAAGAATGAAGACTTGAGGCACTCTCACAGAACACTGCATTAGGCCTATTAAAGGATAAAACCATTACGTTTTCAGATGTATTATGGATTATTAGTCATAAATCCCCTGAGGTCTATGTTGTGAATCATTTGTCATTTGTTTAATTTTCTGCTCAACCACAGTTTATACCTGATTTGTCCATTAGCATTATAAGAGGAGAATTAGCGTCTTAGCCTAATGCATGCTCAGTTCATGTGTACATTCAGCTTTTGGGGATTTAGAGAATCATTACTATACTGTGCTAAACCACACAAATAAAAGCCTTCTTAATCCAGCTTTCATATAATACTTCTGGGAGATAAATTAGCTTAAGCGCTTCTTGATGTTCATGTGGCATACCATAGAGAGGGTCTGCTTAGATGTTACTACTTCCTCCACTTTAAGGTGCAGCGTGGAGTGTTTTACTACAGTTCATTATAACGACGTTCATTTAGATGCCTGGATCCTGCTTTGTTTGGAAACATGATGTACAGAACAGAGGTTTTATCTCATTTATTAAAGGTAAGGAAATACAACTTATGAAAAGTTCACTTCCTCTTACCCGACACAGTCATTCATGAGCAGAAGAATAGCATAATAAGTTGTTTTTAGAACTATACTATTGTTATGAGCAGATATAAGAACATTTAAATGTGTTTATTGACTATAGCTTCATTACCTCTTTATGTGCCGACATAAAAAAAACACATACATCTCCTAACTGCGACATTACTGTGTCTTTTAAGCTTCTTATATTTGCTGATAAGGAGGCTGTTAGTGTTACTACAGTGTCATAATGATGTTCAATGAGAGCCACGATTAACAGCGTAAAAACCTTTTATCTCTGCATTAATTATTCTTGTTTTAACCAGAAACCACCCTTTTTAACAGGTTAAAACGCAACCCAAGAGCTGTCTCTAGAATGAATTTGAGCATTAAATATTTAAGAACAAAACCAGATTTGAAAGATTTGATTAAATTCAAATTGGATACGGTTCGCCTCTTCACTAATTATCCCTGTAGACAGACTTAATAGTTTTTTGACTAATGAATGCAATAACCTCTACAGCGTAATTGCTTTTTCACTTTTCCCTGCAAAAAGGCTTTTATGTGAAAGAAATCCCTCCATTTTAAATGTCAGGTCCAATATGGGAAGGCCTGAAACTTACAAAAGAAAAACTGCAGGGACTCATTTCTCTACATCATTGACATTGAATTAGCAAAAGTGAATTGTCGATACAAACGTCTACAAGTGAATGAATTCTCAGTTTTCTGTCACTGGGAATGAAAAAGTTTTGCCATCTCTGATGTGCAATTGCTCAGCTTTTTTATTTTTAAGATGTAGACGTATAATTGGAGGTTGAGGATTTTTTTTGTGGAGCTTGTTTCAAAGTTGACATTTGGACTTTTGCGTATGAAATATCACAATGATGAAGATGATGCATTAATGGTTTGTTTTTGTTTGTGTGTAGGGTGATTCAGCTGGTCACACACACACACACACACACACACACACACCTCCACAATAAAAGAGGAAATTACAGCAGAGACAGATAATTGTTTGTTGTGGCCCTGATTGAAGCTATCCTGTCATTCTGGGAAAAAGGACCAATCTAATTAAGTAGGCTATTCCCCGAGTGAGTTCAGCTCCAGCTTCCTTCCCACATGCTGTTAGATGCCACGAGGATATAAACAAACAACAGACACGCTGCTGTGTCTTTCTGGGATTGTTATCTCCCCAGTGGCGGTTACAAGGTATTCCTAGATTATTCCTGAAATATAAACGTGATACAAGCCTCGTAATTAATCGACACGAGCTGAATGGAAAGTGCGAACAACGGTCTTCATTAAAAAGCTGACCTACAGTAGGTGTCAAGATACTGCTTAATTTGAAGATGAAATTTGATTACTGCAAAAAGGTGTTTGGTCTGTGTATGTGGCTGCACCGTGACAACTTTCATAGGAAAAAGAGTATCAACATATAACAGATGGGCAACAGAATAGCTTCTTGAAGTGAAGCCTGGACAATAAACCCCACTCTCTATGGGAAATTGGCTACTATCAATTCAAAGCACACGTCAACTACGGTAAATATTTCCCAAAGGTGATTTCTCTATTTTAAGATGGATTTCATCAAACTGACTCACGTCCACATTCTGACAGCTATAACCACCAACCTCTGTCAAGATTCTGTCAGATGCTCAGGAGAAGAGCTACTTGCTAACCTTGTATCCTGCCAACTCTCTACTCTCCTCTAATAAATGGCCCAAGGTATACACAAAAAAACCTTATACATACAACAGGCAGCGGTGGAAGAAGTATTCACATCCTTTATTCAAGTACCAATACATCAAGTAAAAGTAAAATGAAAAGTATTAGCAGCAAAATGGAAAGTATTGAAGTAAAAGTACTGGTTTGGTCCCTCTGACTGATATATTATTAAGTGACACTGACATTATTAGTTTGTTACAGCAGATAAATCTGAGTACTCATCACATGATTAATAGGAGAAGAACGAAGAAAAAAGCAAGTTCTGATGCACAAATCTTTTTCTCTAATCTTGAAATGGCAAATCAGTAAATGGAAGTGGAAATGGAAATAATCACAGTTTGATGGAGCTGTTGTAGACATTTGAAATGTGAGCCCAACCACACACTGCTTTATGTGAGACATCAGAAGACAAAAAGGTTGGAAACCACTGGTGTAATCTTTAACAATGTGTTCTATTGTAAAAGTTTTTTATATTAACCCTTGTGTCAAATGTTCATGTTAAAAGTAACTAAAGCTGTAAAAAAAAATGTAGTGGAGTAGAAAGTAGAAAATTTTGCCCTGAAATGTAGTGGAGTAGAAGTGTAAAGGCATATAAAATGATAAAACACTCTCACCTCACAGCCATGAACGTTTGTCTGTTTTTGTATTGAATCACATAATTTGGCTCAGAATTCAATTCAGTTCAGTTTTATTGATATTGCTCAATATCTCAAATCACAGATTTACCTCAATGGGCTTTACAACGATATATGCAACTCCTCTCACCTTTGACCCTCGGTTCAAGGAAAAACTCGCCCAACAGAAAAAACCTTTTAAAGCTGCAGCAGATCAAAATCCAAATCAAAAGACTAAATATGAAGATAGATGACCTGACCTGAACCACTGTAATTTTAACAGGGTGCGAAAAAATGGAAGTAAGAGCCACAGAGGAGGGATCCCTCCTCCAGGACGACGCAATAGATGATAAATGTTCACAAAAATCATATACAGAAAATGCACACATACAGGGCCTGTTGTGTACAGCAAATAGTAAAGACTATATTTCTGCTTTATTTCACAGAAATTAACACCACACACCTGCGTTCATGTATGTGTTTACATGGTTACAAAATTGAGCAGTGCATACGTAGGCTACACATTAGACCTGCCTTTGACAGACTGAGGATCAGCGTGTTTTGACAGTGAAAATTAAGTCGTGTTTGTGTATGTTAGCATTTGAATTGTTTGTTTTGCGTGTCTGTTAGCTCGCTATTGTGTTGCTCGATAGCTAACATTACTTGTCAGGGATGGAAGCGTCTTAGTTCAGCTTTCAAATTCATACTAATATCAGACTTTTTAAGTTACTTTTAACACAAAAATTGGGACCGCACAAAAAGCAGCACAGCTTAATTTTATTGCGTAAACACACGATGACTAGACAATTCTCTCTCTTCTCGTGCTGTGATGACGACGAACCAGTTAAACAAAAGTGGAGCTTTTTGTAATGAAGCCAAAGCTCCTCTGTCCTTGAGAAATGATACTTAACTCTGAGGAGTTTGGGGCAGCTTCTTTTGTGCATAAATGGATTATACGCAGCCTCTCAGTTAGGGAAAGAACAAGTTTTGGTTTTACCAACAGTGCAGTGAAAAGCCCGCCGCTTGAGCTGCTCTTGATGCCAGACACAGAGAGTTCGAAGTATACTGATGGGTTTTTGAATGCCATGCTCTCCAGGGAATCCCGATTTGATCCTATGTGCTCCGCTTCTGCAGGTAACTCACAGGGCCTCGGTGGCTCGGGGGACTCTCCCACGCAGCACACTGTCACTTTTTTTAGCCTGTTACCATGGAAACCCCAGGAGGAAACTGGTGGTACATTTCTCTCAGTGTGTGCTGACATTCATTCATATTTTTTTTTTTTACTTATGAAAGTAACCCTGCTGAGTTCCCCCCCCCCAACATGAAAGCGAAGCAGGGCAAGCAAATATACTATGTTTATTTAGTTGCATCCATTTGGGCGAGCGTGCAGTCCCTTTTAGCTTTCGGCTGGCTGTCATCAAAGCTAATGAGAGAGAAGGGCGGCCAAAGCGCAGATTAGGGAGGAGGAGAAGTCTTCTTCAATCAACTTCCAGTTCACTCTCAAAGCAGATTTTTCATGGTCCATTTAAAAAGTGGCGTATGTGCAAAGAAAGGCCGGTCTGCCGCCGAGGAATTTGAAAGAGACCAATTGACACAGACGGGAGTCTAATTAATCTAGTGTCATTAAAGCTTCCGGTGTGTGTCGAATCTAAAATAACCCCAGTGTGTAGCTGCTACATCAGACCTCTATCCTAATGTTTGATGTTATAATGAATCTCGTTTTGGATGTTACGGTGGTTTAACACAGCGAGTAAGTCGGGGGAGCATGTGACATCGTAAGTTCAGGTCATCAGTTTTGTGTACGTCTTGCACAGTTCTGCAGAACAACAGAAAAAAAATTAGGAAATACTTTGAAATTGTAGTCAACATGTATGTTTCTTTTCTTATTTACATGCGGATATTGTTAGGCTTTGCTATTGCTACGACCAGCAGAACCCTGTTGAATCTCATTTATTTATTCGTTATTAAGGCGACATCTTGCTGTAGTTACTCCCTGGGAGAATTTTGCCAGGCAGCCAGTAGAAAGACCATGATTAAATATATCAAATATCTTTGAAAATTCCATCTTGGGAAAAGAATAAATCCCGCTGAATGAAATGAGTCTAAGAGTAAGCATTTCCTTTTTCAGCTGGATGCTGATCGAGACGAAGAAGAGGTCTTCTGTGACATCAGCATGACTTTGGACAACAAGCTGTTTCCCTCCAAAGAGCCTGCTGCCGGTAAGACACTGTCGGACATTTTACCAAACGTCATGTTAAAGGACCATTCCAGTGGTTTTTGCATAATCAGCCCAGTAAATCGTGCATTATCAGCGACCATTTCCCATTTAATGTGTGTTCTGGCCTTCCAGGGGCTCCCTGGGTTCAGTTCATTTCAGTCCACTATCAGATAAGGGTGGGCCATCCAATGATCTTATATCCTCAGTGTGTTTTATGATCTGCTTTTCAGAGGAATTGTACACCTGGCGTCATTAAATAAATAACATCGCTGTCCAAACTTTCCTACTCCGCTGATATTCATTTAAAATGGGTCGAGTACTAGTGTAAATACAGTATTTTACAGAGAATTGCATTATGGTTTGTTTGTATTAATGTTGCTAGACTTTCGAGTTTATTTAAGACTGTTTATAGCATTTCTTAGAGTCTGTCAGCAGTGTTTTTTTAATCCACATTAAAAGTCCAGTGTGTGATATTGAGGGAGATTTAGCGGGATCTAATTGAAGAAATGGAATATTCATTTTTAATAAGAGTCATGTGTTTTAGCCCATAGGTCAGGGGGAGTGGGGGAGGGGGGCGCATTTGGTTGCAATCTGCAACGTTACCACTAGATGTCATTAAATATAATACACACTGAACCTTTAACCTTCAGGAGTTTGAATAACATGGTTTTCTGCTGCTTTAAAATAATGATGACAGTAACAAATCCAGATCATGTTCAGTTGCTGGTGGCTGCCAATGTCTGACTCTGCAGTAATCCTGGTTTTTCACAGATGTAACAGATAACACAATGTTAACAATCTCTCATTATAATGAATACTGTAAAGTCATTTTCAGTTGAGACTGTGGCAGGACAAATTAAACTGTGGCCAGCTGTCACGATGTAGGTAATAAATGGCAAACGCTCTTAATTATCCAATACAGTCAAGTACTAATCATTATTTTAATACCAAACAAATGACCTATAGTGAAAGCAGAGACACCTTTAATGTAATATTGTGTTTTAACAGTGCAAATAGAGAAATCCATTTCCAGTATGTCTGCATGTCTACATATACATTTTAAAATTGAGAAGATTAAAATTCAAACTGTGGGTCGTGATTGGGGATTTAAGAAGTCGTGATGTGATATTTTGATTAGATTGTCAATGAGCTGGAACGACTCAGCAGAGCAGAGCTGATGCTCTTTAATAAAACATATGAGGGTTCCTGTGAATGAGTGACCTGGGAATCCATCTGGTGGTGCATTTACAGCCTGAAGAATGAGTTCAAAAGACTCTTTTGCATCCAAATCTTGACCACTGTGAGTTATGAATGCTGCCATGTTTTTTGTCAGGGACATTTTCAGGTGGATATATCAAGTGAAATTACTGGCACTAAAGGAAGTTGTAAGATTGCGGTTATTCGGCTTTAACATGCAAAATCACTGGGATGGTCCTCCTTATACTCATAAGATAAACTGACATCAGGTTTGAGTGCCAATTATTAATTATTATTATTATTATTATATCTAAGTGTCATTATTTACATTGAACAAGTTTGGTTTCAAGTTTTTCTTGTCTGTTGTTTGATTTTGATTCAAGTTTTATGAAATGTCACAATCCCAGAAGACACGGTTTGTTGAAGTTAACTTTTGACAAGCATATATATTGCTGCAGAAGGCGTTTTCTATAGTAGCTATTGGCCAAATGATGATGCAATGCAATGTAATAGATGTGAAGCAGCCTCTAGACTTTTCACCATCAACAAAATACCAACAGTCATAGTAAAGTACATCCTCAGGGGCTATTATATATGTATTGACTAATGCATGTGCATATGGAAAGGCTTCTGCAACAGTGTCCACAGAATAAGTGAAAAGAAAAAAAAAAACATCACCCACTAGCTCCCTGGTTACCACAAGAGTTGGCATAGCAACCAGTGAAGTCGGGTTATCCATGCTTTGTGAGAAACACAGAATCAACAAGGTAATAAGTCTTTAATTGGTCAGATGGTGTGATATAATGGAAACCTGTTGTGTGTTATGTAAAACCAGATAGATGAAATTGGATACCGGGCTCCTAGACAGAGGCTTTAGTTAATAGGGTGGAGAGTTTACGTTGGTGCTGACAGGATCTGGCAAAATGTGCCTTGTTGTGGTTACAAAGCAGTCATTTTTAACAGTAGGTGCAATATGTTTCAGTGCCCATACAGCACAGGAATCCCACATGTATAAAGGTAGCTTACAGCAAAGTATCGACTACTTTACTTTAGATGGTAAGAAAGGACCGGTTAATATATTTACTCTACATAGCTTACTCTACTGTAGCTTTGTAGGAAAGTTTGACAGCAATAAGATGATTTCATCACGTGTGCTAAGGCAAGGCTCATTCAAAGTAGCCATTTTTCTCGTGTGTCTTTGTGTTTTATATGATATATCTCATGTAACATGTCATGTAGGTATTATTAATCATGTTTTAGCCTATTTAATTTCCTGAAAAATGATTATAAAAAATGTGATGACTCATCCTGCACTTGGTGGCATGTATTCATTTTGCCACCATTACATGCTTTCTCAATTTTTTTATATCCCTCCCCCATGACTACAAATTCTGCCGGTTGCCCACGCAGACGACATACGAACTCTCGAGCAGCTGTGTGGCATCATTGGGTCATTGCTCCATAGGTGGAATTGACCGATCAGAGCAGATTCCCCAGATTCCTGCATTTATAGGAAACGTGTAAATGTGCAAAAGGAAAGAAAAAAAAAAAAAAAAGCACTCCTTTGGCCTCCTCATGGGGACTTTAAAAGCAGTGTTGCAAGTTTGCGATGGAGGAAACAGTCGGGCTCGAGCCTGGACTGAACTGATTAACTGCCCAAATGATGCTGTAGAGTGAGAAGTTTACTGATTTCTACTGACTAGCACAGTCTGACTGAAACACTGCAATAACCAGTGAGCTGACTGGGAAGCGTCACCAACCAGATGTTGCGTAATGTTAGTGTGTAGCAGTAACTTGCTCTATCTCCGTTTGAGACACTAACAATAAAACCTTATTTATTTATTTATTTATTTACAGCTCACCTCCCGCTGATTCTGTCTTGTCAGCCATGACTTCCTCCACACTTTTCGGGTTAGGACACAGCATACACCACCTGCTGATCACAACGGTCCACCTACATGTTTGTTTTACTCTTAAGTCATGTTTGATCAGTTTATGCGAGAACTCTGATCACTGGAAGCACTGGGAGTCCCTGGAATCACCGCTCTACAGTCGTTTAGTATAAATGCAATGTGTGGTCCTGCACTCTTGACTAAATCATCATGTCGTTATAGCTGACTCTTCTTTAAAATCAGCCAAGCTTTGAAAATCCTCTAATGTGCGCCAGGCATTAGAGCAGATTTACCACAAAAGACCTCCTCAGCAGGAAACTGAGGTTCGTGTCAGGAGGTGCAGAATCACTATGAGAGGACATATGGCACCACAAAAAGCTCAGGAGGTGAAACGCATGTTTACAATGAGAGCTGCTGTACGAACAAATAAACAGTATAGCGCCAAACAAACCTGGTGCTGGTGACATAGTGTCAGTCTGGAGTATATTATCAGAATGAAAAATAGTATCTTTTCCAGCTTAAGGGTTTCATATTAAATTCAGATTGATTCACAGTGTGTCAGCTTATAGCCAGAACCCTGTGCACTGGGTGATAACGGCCAAGCACATAATATGACCGCGGAGCACCTCTGAGTGATTGCTGACGTCAAAATTGCCTTGAGTCACTTAAAAACAACTTGACACATTTCTATGGACCCTATCCTCACACCTGAGAGCTGCCTGCTTCATGACAAGGTATTGAATGACCAAACAGACACAGTAATGTGTGCAATTAACACCACTTCAGCAGCGCAGAGCCTGCAAAATCTTAAAAGTAGATCCTCGAGACATTCAGTCATTAAGCAAGAGAGAAATGATGGCTCACTGTCAGACAAAGTGAGTCCTCTTCATGTTAGCTGAATTTTTTTAAATGATCATGCAGGAAAATATAATGGCATTGCTCTTACGTTAATAAATGATTCTTGCGGAAATGATGTTCGAGTCATATTAACCTTAAATCACTTAGAGTGTCCTTTTCAAGAATCCACTTGCACGCGTCAGTTATGCAGCTGCACGTACCGAGTCACCACTCTTAAGAGCAGAGTGACATCTGTGCATTTACAAACGTGCACATGTTTTCTTAAAGGTTTTGAGCGATTTAGGGGACCTCATTGCAGAATTGGAATAATTATAATAATATAATAATAATAATAATAATAATATTCATAATGATGTGTTCATTAGTGTATAATCTCTTGAAAATAAGAATCATTGATCCTCCAGGAGTCTGCCGTGTTTCAACAGTCGCATCTTTCTTCTTCTCGTTTTTTCTGTTTGGCATCCAGCATTAAGGTGCATTACTGTCATTTATTATATCTGAGTGTTAATATCCCCTAAACTAAAATTCTCAGAATGGACAAAACAAACACTGGCTCTATCAAGGGCATTTTCAGGTTTTTAGCGGCCACCACAGAGGAGGGTGAAGTGAGGGATATTCAGTTGGTTGTAATCCGCAACCTCACCACTAGATGCCACTAAAGATTACACAAAGAACCTTTAAAGGAGCTTCACACAAAGTGCTGGACTAATTAACAAAAAAAATCCTACTGTGTATACCACTCAACATGTGGAGATTTTCTAAACTTTTTTTCTCAACAACGTTTGCGCAAAGACTAACACCAACGATGAATGCATTTTGCAAATAGAATTGATCAAGTATCCATAACCCCATTGAAAAATGTTTAAACACCACGGGGAAAGTACCACAGCTCCAAAGTGAAGCCAGTGCAGAAGTAGCTTAAAGTGTAATACCAGTGTAATCGCTCCATCTACTTCTTAATGCAGTCACATCACATTTTTGGGCAACAATGCAAATAAAAGTTAGTAACAGTGGTAGAAGCACTTTACCAACCCAATGCATCAAGCAAGGAAATCATTCATCACAATCCCTTCTTAAAGGTGCATTGTGTAGGGTTTAGTTGCATCCATCGGTGAGGTTGCAGACTGCAAACTGAATGCCCCTCACAGCCACAAAAAATGAGGAAAAATATGAAAAGATCTCTAGAGCAAGTGCTTGGTTTGTGCTGAGCTAATATAGAAACATGGCAGACTCTGTGGAAGAGGACCCAGCTCATACTGGGGCAATGAAAACACACGATTCTTAATTACATTATACACTAATGAAAACAATATTATGAATATTATCTTCCATTTCTGCAAGTAGATCTCTCTAAATGCCACACACTGCTACTACCTTTAAGACTAGAGAATGCATTTCTAAACAAATAGATGGACGTCATGAGACCATTATATCAGGCATACATTAAAAATCTGAAAAAATCTTCTGAATTTGACGCATTCAACAATTCACATACCTCTGTGTTAAATCAACTGAGAATGATTCTTTTATTTATCATGGGGGTTGTTAAATTGCATTGCTTTAATGGTGTGGGGAAGTAGAAGAAGCCGCTCAAGAAAAGGCCAAGAGAATTTAAAAATAGACTGGCAGGATTTAAAGGCAAATCCTTATGAGAAATTGCCTTGTAGTCTATGTGCTGCTTCTAGCACCACATTTTTCCCAGGAGAGGAGAAACCTGCCACTCTGCTCCATCTTCATCCATCCTCCATCTGACTGCATAAAAGTCACCGCCTAAACCTGAGTGACATCGCCGGCCTCGGCAGCAAAACAAAAATCATACATCAGCCGCCTTTATACGAGGACAAGATGTTTTCTGACAGGTTGCTGACTCGCAACTTGCAGAGAGCACACAGAGCAGGAACGCTGTTTTGGAATGCATTTATTTATTTGCTGCTTTTCTCTGTAGACCTGCTACATTTTGAGTATTTTCACATAATGCACATCAAGAATTTCACAGTCTCTCCGGAATCTGCACGAGTGTTTGAGGTTGCATCCTCGCTGAATGTAACCCAGTTCTCTAATCAGGAGGCTCTGCCGTGCGGGCGGAATCTGCCAAGGGGGAGTGTTATTCACGACCCATTTCCACCGAGGAAGCAGATGAAGATGCTATGTGTTAGAGGCTCCCACGTTTTCCCACTGCAGTTTTTTTTTTTTCTTCTTTTTGACAGGAGGAAATTGTCAGATGGAGCTGAAATTAACCATTACTGAGAATATTTTACTTCGCACTTTGCATTCTGCTGCTCAGGTTGAACATCAAAGTGCAGATGTGCAGCTGAATGTCACAGCTGGAAGTTTGTTGTGGCTCTGCATGCTGTCGTGGGACACACCATACAGTGACAGCACGAGCACAAATGTAGAAACCATGTTTTTTTTTTTACATGTATACAAGCAGATAATCAGCTTGGAGCGAAAGTTATGTTACGAATCAGCTCAAGAACCAGTGTTCCAGTGTTTTTGCTTCTTATGTGTTTGATCACCAAGGAAAGCACATCCAATTAGGCTTCTCATTACGTTCTCCACTCCAGTGAGCTGTAACTGTTTACTGGAACATTTTCACAATGAAACATCTATTGTGCTGAAATGATTGCTCAATTATCCAGTTAGGCAATCGACGGAAAATCAATCAACTTTGAAAAATGGATTTCCTTTTAACATCCACTCTTTTCATGGATGTTATAACAGAGGATGTGTAAGGCTTCATTTGAAAGGAAACATCTTCTAGCTTCGTGTTTAAAATGTGGCTGAAACACAACCCATACTACACCAGTTTAACTATGGATCAAATATAACCTATTCTTTGAAGATGAAATAGTTTTGGGTTTTGGACTGTAGACTAAATAAACTGCATGAACACACCACTTTGCCTGGAGGACAAATAAGAACGAATGTTGCATCAAACAGAAACATTCAGTTAAGGCTTTGACAAACAAGTCCAGAGGATATGTTCTCTATTACTTTTTCATGTCAGACAATTAAAGTAAGTCTCTGGCAAATACGAAAGCAATATCCTCCCTGAGGTTTGATATTTGAATAGTTGTGTGTGTTTCTTTGTCTTCAGGCCCCAGTGAGCTGGACCTCAGTCTACTGGGTGAAACCAGCAGTCTGGCAGATGTTGCTTGCAAGTATGAGGTAAGATAATGACTCAGTCAGTTGGATTTTAAAGGTATGTTTGTCTCGTGGATCGCGATGCCCCTCCACTTGGCATTGGCATCTGACTCCACCACATCTTGTAGTTTACATATTTAAAAAGTCCTTTCACAGGCTTGTCAAAGAAACCACT
>JAPQRN010000010.1:20037512-20047580 GCA_037367275.1 Coranthus polyacanthus
ATTGGCATCTGACTCCACCACATCTTGTAGTTTACATATTTAAAAAGTCCTTTCACAGGCTTGTCAAAGAAACCACTGATGAGACTACGTTTTACTCGTTCAACTTCATTTTATTTGTAGATTTACATCCATTCCTGCCATTCGGGTCAATAATGCATATCAAAAAAACAAGGACACTTTAGGACTAGTAATGAGGTGAAAACCTGGGCATCGGAGCACCAGTTTGCCATCAGATGCATAAAAAAACATCACTGAATGGTTCAATAATAACTTTTTTACACCTTTTCCTGTGAATGCATAAAGCGCAGGACAGCTTTAACCCCATTAGCCCCATTAGTAAGAAAGCACTTATTGTCACTGAAAAGAATCTTAATGTAACTGATTTGGGGTCAATTCTTAATGTAAATATTAATATTTCTAATAATGCACCAGGTTAGAGGCTTCCTTGTACAATTTACAGTATTATTTCTCTGAGACTCTATTTAATATCCAAACAAATGGTACTGGAACCGAAACACCCAAACTTGAACAGGCCTCAGTTTCAAAAGTACATGGATGAGTTTGTCTCTGACACTGGAAAATCCCAAGAAAGTCATCCTCGACACCTTACAGTACATGTTATTTGACTATTCAGGCTGTGAAGAAATAGAAGAATCCTAATCCATCAGCAGCCCTCAGCAGGACCCTTACACTTATTATTATACAGAACAAGTCAAGTCCAAAATCTAAATGATGTCCCCTTCACCCCAATCATCTTCCTAAAAACCTTGCTCGAGTAACTCGGCCACAACCTGATTCTCTTTCCACAGTGACATTTCGATTCTGTTACAGGAGTCAAAATTCAAATCGCCGTCGCTAACGCGCTTTGGTGAGCTTTCTTTTCTCCTAATGAAAATCCTCCCGTTTAATCACAAATTACAATCTCCATCTTACCTTTTCAAAAATGGCAAATGCATTTCAAAGGCCGGATGATTCAGCGAGTTACTTGCTCGGAGAGCCGGGGACTGTTGTTGTGTAATGCTTGGCGGTGCAGCAGACTATAGAGCAGTTCCTCCACACATCTCCTGACGCTACAGTCAAACATGACCCTGACCTCCGCCTCATTTTCCATCCTCCGAGCGTCTACTGAAAAATTGCTCAGCTCTCATGGTCTCTTTCCTCTCCGCTTTTCTCTATTTCATCCACTTAGGTTTGTTGGTTTTTTTTTTTTAGATTTCCTTCTTTTTTCTTTCACCAGCTCTTAACATTGATTCAGTCAAAGCAATTCACACTAGGAAACTGCTTTTGAGTCTGTTTACCGTTGGTTGTCCAGTGGTGGGGCTGAGTTAACAGTCATTTTTCATTTTTTTGCACTGTTCCTCTGACTCCTTCCTTTGCAAAATCAATAAATATTTGATGCTTTAAGTTAAAAGCAACAAGGAAATATGCTACCGCAGATGCTTGGTCTTTCAGTAAAGACTTTCATTCTGTAATCAAGGTTGGATATCTATATTTAAGGTATGGACCACTACTCTTTTTTTTTTTACTTTTAAAACTATATACATATGTGGGACTGTTTGGAATAAAAATATTTTTAAACACGCATTGTTACGATTTTAAAAACTTTCTTCCAGTCGTTGAAGTGGATTGGCTTTCAAAATATACACATGAATCCTACAGGTCTATTCAGTAATTATAGGTGACAGAGAAAACGACGCGCTCACACATATAAGTGTCAAGCTAGTTGATTGAAAATAGCTCATAATAGAAAGAAAACAAAGGTTGTTTATTGTCAAGTGTTTAAAGAAAAAGCCGTGCAACTGCTTCAGAAAGACCACAAAGAACACTCATTGCATCTGTCGCATAAAAGCTGCTACTTAGTTGTGTGTTGTGTGTTTTTCTTATCATCTGTTTCCAAGGTCAGCTTTTGAGCCAACATGGATTAAGTCCTCAGAAAAATGGAAATGTAATCTACTGTTGTATAGTAATTGCTTCTTAATGGATCCGCTGTGATTGTCTCATCATTTACAATCATTTTTATTATCACAGACTGATTCCAAACCAGGATCTGATGGGAGTGTTTCATTATCACTGGTGGTAATAGGAAACTGGACTAAAAAAAAATAAATAAATAATTGGATTTTCATTTCAGGAAAAAAAAAAGTGGTTATTTAATTTAAAACACAAAAAGCAGGAGTTTTTCCTTTTGTTGGTCATAAAAGGATGAGCAAGTTTTCATTTTCTGTTTCATTGAAAATATAATGAAACAGAAGAAAACAATATTCATACAATACAAGAATCAGAGCTGCGTCAGTATGTGTGTGTGTCCTCGTGTCGCGGCGCAGGACATTTTTAAATATCCAAAGCACTACAGCGGAAACACTATGTTTTTCTTTGACTCGTGCAAGTATGGCAGCGTGCTAATCGACCCCGTGGTCTAATGCAGAGTGTAGTGGCCGACATTCGACATCGCAATATGTTTACATTGCAATGAACGAAAAGCAATGTGCTGGCACCAAAACCGAGCCGAGTAGAGTAAAGTCAAAGTGAATTGAATTGATACATCAGTCAAAATGCACCATATGTGTCTTGAACTACGTATGGACCCGCTTTATTACTATCACCATGAAGAAAACTGTAACAAACAAACACATTTTTTTAATGAACACACACTCTCATTGAAAATAATGGAAATGTAAATCCACGCCATCGTCTACTTTGAAATCAGGAAGGATTCCTTGGTGGGATTTGCAGTAGTTTTAAAGTGGCAGACTGCATAATTCAGACCTCTGGAATCAATGTTTTGATTCAGTTTATTACCAGGAATAATTAACGTGAAAGTAAAGCTATACCATCTGTCACATACTCTTGAGACTGTATTAAAGTCACTTCCAGTGGCTCCACACAGCTGTTTCATTACAGTTTCATTGCAATTAACATGAACATCACATCAACTGTGCTCTCAAAACGTAGAGGCAGTTGGTTTGACTGCAGTAAATATGTTTTTTAAGTCATGTTTCCTTTCCTGAGACAAACTATTGTTTTGGTAAACTACGTAATGTTCCGTGTTCATGTATCAGACACGGCACAAACACAGCATTGTCCTCCTTGGTGTTCTTGCCTTGTAAATGACCACATCCGATCTCAGAATATGAAAAAACAGACCTTTTTAAAAAATAAATTTTGATCCCTTTTTGACCATTAAAAACAAAAATGGCTTGTATTTCAATTTTGAAGTCAAATAATCACTTTTTGTTTTATTTTTTCTTACTTGTTCCCAAAAAGAAAATCACAGGACATGAGAGAAAACCTCTCCAAAGTACCTAATACTTCAGTTTTAATACTGTGTGCTTTTATAAAAAGTTTTCCTTAGTCATGCGAGACAAAAGCGAACTTTAAGTGAGGCGGATCGATACTTATTGACGGATGTTACCCACTCGTCAGACCCAGGATAAAGCCTGAACTATCAATCCAAACCCTGTCGAGAAAAGCCTCCAGCAGCTTGAGGACACGAAGAGTGCAAACAAAAAGACAGCAGTGTCCCTGTGCAGCTCTTCCTGTGGAGAGCACTAATACTCTTTGCAGTGTGCAGCACTGTCGTCCCATATTTGTGGCTTCAGATACAAGCTGGAGATGGATTTTGTTTTGCTCCACAGAAGGTAGCGGAGGAGGGGGTCAGAGAAGAGCAGTTATTTTAGCTCCCCGGTGTCAACAGCTCTCTGGGTCTGCACAGTTGGGTAGCCACAGATCACAAAAGCTCCCAGAAGGAACCAACAGGGTTTACTCTGCACTCTCAACAATGTATCAGGCACAACTGAGCACCAGTCAAGCACACTCTGTTGGGAGATGAGCCGTCACAACATTTTAACTGATGATTGTCATATGAATAATTGTGTTTAATATTTAATTTGAACAATTTGTCTTTGTCTGATCGTTTTACGCCACTAGTATAGTATAACACACATATAGTTCACCTAATGAACGCAGGGTAAATTTGACATGAATAACAGAACAGCCAGCCACCGGGCCAGCAAAACCAACAGGCAACAGAGGAAGAGAGATTCCTATGTGTGGGCTGATGGTGAAAAGTGGAGTTATTCCTCAATATCACACTTGAACATAAGATTAGCAAAGCTCTGAGAATGTGATTTAAGAGTCTATCCATTCCAAGTACATCCTAGATTTTTTTTTTTCCTAGAGGAGTACCCTTGGGAGACTGTCATCATCTCAAGGGGGATAATAACCAGGGTCGTCATCACCACCGAACTGAAGGTGATATGGGTTTAACATAGATAAGCCGTCCACTCCGGTTGGAAATGTGCTCATGGCAGATTGTAACAGCACATGCTGTGATGTTAAAAGCCAAAACCTCTTGTTTTCCTACCTGGTAATACTACAAACAGACTTTCTAAATACCTTCACTCTTGAGGGAGTTTTCCAAAAGGTCAGTTTTCAGTGACCTAAAAATGCCTCTGCTTGTGGACGAAAGGCCAGAATGCATAGAAAAAAAACTACATTTTTAAAAAAACCAGTGTGCATGTGGACTATTGAGACTTCACCAAGAACCGCAAAGACTAATATAAGCTGATAGAACATACAATAATCACCTGATATAATGTATAACAAACCGCTTAATGCAACAACTGTAACCACGTGCTGCTATGATGTTTTGACCATAAAACAATGGTTTTGAACTTCCATCGTCACAGCGTTACATCTGAGATGGGGTAGTTTCTCATGCTTCTCTGTTCTGTAGGATGATGATGATGTGCGTTTTTTTTTTTTCAGCCCACCAGCGCGTCTCCAGGCGTGCCGCTTACATACCGCGGCTTTAGAGACACCTTAAGACAGCTGCTACCGTCATAATTGTCCCGCTGTTTTAGATGCCTGTTCGACTTCTAGCCACATTAACTTTCCAGCTGCCGGCAGAATGATGTGTCTCGGTACATCTCGACAGGTGTTACACAGATTGCCGCATAAGTGAATAGTCTAGCACAACATTTAGGTAAAAAAAAAAAAAAAATTAGGAAGACTCTTCTATAAATCCCTGAACACAGCAGAAGACACATCTTTTAGATTCTCTGCTTTGATCTCGTGCCACATCTGTTGGACTGGCAGAGCCCTTCCTCCAGCTTCCACTGAAAATTTCGTCTGGTGTATACAGATCTGTCAACATGATTTAATATGAGGCTTATTTGTGTTGTGTTTTTGACGTGTGTAGGAGTTGTGCGAGAGAGCATCGCCGCGCACAGCTCGACATACATTAGCGTCTTTTCAGGAATGAAGGAAAGCGGTCTTCTGGACTGTTTGTGAGCGTGTTTATATACTGTAAACATCCTGTCCTGGTCACGTGTGCGCGATGCGTGTTGTGCGCGTGCTTCTCTTTCTCTCTCTGAGTCACCGGACCAGTTGGTGTACCCACATGCCAGGCCGGCTCATCGTGGGCACCCAGCACTCTCCCACACTGACGACATTCATTTAACACTATCAGAACTCGGGGCTTTGATTTATTCTGTGCCTCTTCTGTTCTCCTACGTAGAGCATCTACACTTGGACTTCACAGTGACCCCTCTGCAAACAGCCGCACGCCTAAATCACAGCCATTAGACGTCAGTATCGAGCAGCGAGAGGTCAAGAGCTGGCATTAGATGGAAATGTCAAGGGAGGTCGTTACGTCTTCAGTCATCTGTCTGCAGCTCATGCCGTACGTTTGCGGCAATGATACAGACCTGTTTCCTGACATGCTTTGAGCGATCCAGCTGAGTCTCGAGAGCAAACTGCTCCATTTAAAAAAAACCAAAAAAAAAACAAACTTGGTTTCAGAACAGTAAGAAAGTGAAAGAAGTGGCGAAGTTGGCACTGACTGCACATTAGTTGTTTTTCGCAAACAACGTGAAATCGGATTGTCAGTTTTCACACAGTGGAATCCTTTTTGGTGCGAAGTAAAAGAAAAAAAAATGGAGGTGATGAAAAACAATCTGCTCTCCTTTTGGATTGAAAAACAAGTAAACAGTTGATTGTTTCAAATGCCGAAAGACAGACATTTTGGATAATACGCTGTATTATGCAAGCATGATTCAAATTACATGTCTCTCAAAGTGCCTTGAAATATTTAAGTTCTTCTCCAAACGCAACAGCTTTGTTCTCTCTGTACATTCCTACCTTTTAATGACCCTTAAACACATCTTCGTACATAAATTAATCTAAAATAACTGTGCTACATCAGTGCAAAAATGTAAGAAATATTCACACCGTAACCATTTATTTTGACTTCCCCTCAGACATGCTTTTTACATTGTTCTATTCCTGCTGCTACCAGACTGTTAAATCATTACAGTTATGGCTTTTTAATGTTAACACTTAAGTCATTATCAGGCCATTTGTGCCGGACTGATGCAGATGGCCGAAGCTAAGAAGAATAACCTTGGAAACCTGCAGCAATGAGAGCAATCATTTTTTTAAACTGGTTTCAATTCCCTCTCAAACAAAGTGGAAAATGTCTCTGAGCCTAATTTCTCTGGCCTGGTTTGACTCTGACATGTGCTTATAACTCTGTGATCAGGATTCAGTGAAGAGACTTTAAGAGTTTCCTCCAGGCTCGGACCATGTGTTTGCTGTGGGGAGACGGGGTTTACACACAACTCACTATTTTTTCTATTCGACCGCTGTTGTTATTCTAAGGTTCGTGGTTTTTTTTAAACATCTTTGAAAAATCTTTGAACACTGTACACCTACTTTTTAAATAGTTTCTCCGTCTTTTTATTAATTTGACACACATATTTGAATAGGTAAGCAAACATCCCTGTACAGTTTTGATGAGGCCCTTTCCTTTTTCATCATGTTTTTGAATATGTTAAGCTCTTGCAGACTGGCACAGTTAGCATAGGTTTGGCCGTGTCTATTGATTCTTGCATCAAAAATTTAAAAACCTATTATATTTTGAAACACTTGCTGCATCGGTGATAGCCACTGATGCCAAGGCTGTGGCCATGGAGTTAACATTGGAGCAAAAAATCGAATTTTTTTCTCGAATTTTCACAAATTTCCTGCTCTTCTAAAACATTTAAAATGTACTAATATATAGGATGTGCCAGTGAAATCAAAAAAACCAAGCTGAAAGACTAAAGAAAAAGCTGTAAGAACTCTGGTTATTCCAAATGAATCATTGTTTCTAAATACCACAATACCCATGAGCCTCAGCTGCTGTTGCCATGGTGAGGAGGCCTTAGACTGTTTCTACAAAGTGTGATGTGTAACTTCAGCTACAGACAAATACAGACAACAGGAGAAACAGGAGAATTTGAAGCTCTGTTTTAGGTTTGTGTTGTTGCTGAAATGCATCCTGGGAGTTGTAGTCTAACATAGTTCTTAATCTTTTGTTGGTAAGTGACCAAGAGTTTGAATTAACCTCTCTTTCTGGGGCTGAAAACCCAACTCTAAAACTAAATAAAAACTACAACTAATCAATTCCTCAAAACAAAAATCAAACCAAATCAAACCAAAACTACTTATTCACTGTCAACTAAATGAAATAAACCATTAATATGTAGTAATAATAATAATAACCCACAGAGATGACATATTGATACCAACATATTGAAAAAATAAAAGCTGCAAATGAGAAATGGAAAAGTCTGACCTTCTGTTATTAAAGGTTATTTAATTCTGTGGTTCACTAGGTTGAAGAGGAGGAGGAAGAAGTCGGGTATGCTGAGGGAACCACAGACGGTGAGTTTCAAAGCGAGATGTTGAGTGGATGACGCTGTTGATCTTGACTGATTGTCTGCCAGTCAGTATTTTATCTGTTTCTGTGTGCACACACAAAAGCACTCCCCATCTGTCTTCTTAATCAGCTGAATTCTGGGAACAGAAACCTTCCGTCCTTAACAGTTACATATTTCTCTCCTTCTCTCACTATCAGTCGACTCCATTGAATATTTCATCACACACACGCACAGAGTTTCATTGCAGTAAATGCCACAAGTGTCATGTGCCAGATATCTGAATGGACCCCTCCCTGCAGTGCTGTGTGTGTGTGTGTGTGTGTGTGTGTGTGTGTGTGTGTTTTCATCAGCGTCGCCCTCCATCAACAGTATTGACTGATTGACTGTGTTACGCAGGGGGAGGAGGGTTCATCTCTTGATTCACTGTCATCAGTTAGACCTTTTGTTTATCTTGTCAGCTAGCTGTCGCTACACTAATGCCGCTCTGCAGCAGCCAGGACAGCTGTCTGATTAAAGGAGGACAAATCCTGCAGTTGGGGGGAGCAAAATCTGCATGAGTCAGGTTTATTACATGCAATGAATTAAATACATTTTGAATACAGGGCTTGGACAGTGTGGTGGGTGGGTGTGGTCACTGGTCTGTTTTTTTATATCCATTCGTGATGTTATATGACTTGAAATGGAATGTTTTGCTCTATAGGAAATTATAGTCGCGAGTTTATACTATTCTGTTAATCTACTAATCGAGAAAGTAATTGGTAGATTGATCAGTAGTTGCAGACATATTTTTCAATCAAACTATCAAATAATGATTTGGTATTGGCTTCCGCAATCCAGGTTTAGTTGGTTTTTTGTTCTTTTTTTGAGCACGTTCGTCACATAAGGCCATGTCATGACCTCTTGGTGTCCATTTTCAACCCTAGTTTTTGATGTGCAGGGTGCCAGATAGAAGACAGTGTAAGTCCTTAGATGTCTGAAAATGACAACATGGCCGTCAGAGGTGACGTTAAGTTGCGAAACCCTTAGTAGGAGGTCGTTATGGTGGAATACCAAAGTTCGTGGACCGTGTCATGATGTGTTTATTTTTGTGTTTTCTCTCTTTGTCTTTATTATTTTAGCCAGTGCTCTTACCCGTTTTCCCAAACCCTAACCCCAAACTCCTTTCCTAACCCTAACCAAGTTGTTCTTATACGTAAACATAACCAAACCGTAACCGTGGCATTGTCTAGACGTCTTTCAGATTACCCTGTGTGTCAAAAAATAATGCTCTAGGCCTATGCATAGAAATGTGACGTCCTGACCAAGCGTCAGTGTGTAGGAGTGAGAATGCATAGCTTTTTCAAATAAAGGAACATTAACATGCTTTATATTGCCAATTCATGTGCTGGACTACTGTACTTAACCTGGCTGCTTAAATTGCATAAAAGTTGATAATTTATACACCAGCTTCAAAAAAGTCAAATGTTCAAATTTCTCTCTTCTGACAGGTTATTGTACAGAACAGAGGAAACCAAAGGTCATCTTCATGATGGGTATGTACAAGTGGTAAAAACACACACACAGACACGCATATATATGTACAATGCGCTTCACACTGGTGAAGCCTACCTCATTAGAAGGAGCTGAAAACACACACTGACACTGGATAAATAATGAGCAGCTGCTGTCTGCTCAGCTGGCTGTGAGTTGAACTGCCCTCAGTTGTACACACTCTCTTACACACACAGTCACACACTGTTGCCAAAAGGCAAAATCGTACCAGTGGGTTGATCGGCTGCTTAAAGAAACCTAACATCAGAGTGCAGCGCTGATGAAATGCTGCGTTCAGGCGCGTCGTCTGAGAGAAACTGACAGATGTGTGTTCCCAGAGGGTCTCATTCATTTCAGACCACAGGAGGAAAGTTTAGGAAATAATAAAGTTTTACAGTGGAAGTTTACTCCTGTAGAACTCTTTGCTTCATTGTTTTATTAACATTAGTGGACTGGAAAGAGTAAAAGCAACAACACAAATGCACTCACAAATGTCACATAAGTCAGTAAAATAAGTGTCAAATCAAGGATGCTTCACCTATGACTGTTTTCTAGACTTGAAAAATTAGGCATCAAATATTTCATTAAGTCGTATTTCAAAGAGAAAATCCTAACATTTTGTGGTGGCAGCATCAATCTTATAAAGACTTTCTGCCTCCTACAACACCAAAAACAAGCCAGTCGTATTGTTGTCGTCAGATACAAACTGATGGTTTTCTTAAGTAATGCTAATAATCTGAAGGTTTTCATCTCATAAGCATGTTTGGTTTATTTATGAGTTTTCCTTCGGTAATAATAAACGCGGTGTGTTGGTCAGTCTTAAGGACTTTTTTTT
>JAPQRN010000010.1:20058980-20082555 GCA_037367275.1 Coranthus polyacanthus
ATTAATATTATCAGATTCAACTGTGTGTGTGTGTGTGTGTGTGTGTGTGTGTGTGTGTGTGTGTGTGTGTGTGTGTGAGGGTGTGAGGGTGTGTGTGTGTGTGTGTGTGTTAACATTCAGCAAGTAGTTGAAATAACTTGTTAAACTTGAGTTTAACATAACATTTCTTAGTTGTTTCTTCTCCTAGCTTGGTGAGTTTCACCCTTATGATCAATTCTGGCTCCAAAAAAAACCAAGACGATCAAACGTGAGGCTTCAGGACAGTAGCCCACAAACTAATGACTGATGTCACAGTGGATACGCCCATTTCTTCATACAGTCTGTGGATTAAACTGTCTGTTCAGGTAAAGGATGGACAGAGCTATGCTGGGAGTAACATAAGAACTCCATGTACTAAGACAAATGTTATCCCGCCTAAAAGTAATAGGACAGTGAAGAAGATACCAAACAACCAGAGGTCTAATCGGGCCTCTAAAGAATTGCAAATGACAGCATTTTTTAAAATCCCCGTTACAGAGAAATTCAGGCTGTCTGATATTTCTAGATTAAAAAGTGGTGAATTGAACTGATTTTCAAGCAGCTTGAGGCACAGATTTACTTCCGCTCGGTCTAGATAGACAATGTCGTTCAAGTGAGGCCCATCTGTCTAAGCTTCTTATTACACATTAGGGTCATGTCCCATGTGTTGTCTAACATGCATAACACTTATTTTTATGTTGTCTGAGTGACATAGTCATAAGGAAATGGAGAGAGACAGTGAAGGAGGATGAGTAATCCCTGACTGGGATTAATGAAATGCACCTAAACGGGTTTACATACATGGCGCAAAGAATTACAACAGCTACTGTCCAAATATAAATAAATAAATAAATAAATAAATAAGTAGAATGACAGCAATATCAGAATTAAGCTTTGTGTCCCACAGCGAGATAGAATGCTGCTCATGCTGAGTGTAAAACTGCAAAAACGGCACAGTCTGCTTAGGTAAAACGCTACTGTACTGTTGCCTGGCAACACAGAAAGTGCAATTTAATATTCACTGTGAACTGTAATCCTTGTACACTTCAGCTTCACGTCTGCCACATGTCTGCAGACAGAGAGTAGAGTCTGTTAAGAAAGAAAGCCAGCATTAAGACGTCAGGCTTGTTGTCTGTGTGAATTTGGTGCATTTGTTTCAGCTCGCAGGCATGAAATGACACTTTTGTAAGGGTCTAATTCTAATTCTTATTAGCACCGAGGTACACATTTCACTCACTGTTCTTGAAAGTGCAAAGTCCTTCGTATCTGATGCTTATTTCAAAACTACTGTGGTGCATTTTTACGTTTTTTTTTACATAGGTTTTGCATCTGAGTTGATGCGTCTTTGGCAGCTTGTTGTCTCAGCTTGGTTTATAGAGTAGAATGAATGAATACTTCAATTATTTAAGAGTGTGTGGGTTTTGACAAGGTCATGTCATGGCACAGCCGTATGTAAAATATAAACCAAGGTCCTACTTCCTCACTGCTTCTTTGGTCTGAGTTCTTGCTATGTTTAACTATGATTTAATTAAAAGCATAATTCTACACAGCATGTTAATGTTTCTTCTAATCAAACTCACTGTTTATAATGGTGCTCAGGAAGTCAATGAATGGCAGATCTAGCATTTGGCTTTTGATGGCAGCAAATGTTCTGACTTAGGAGTTTTGAAACTGAAATCAATAATCGTTTTGGATTCAAACACTGGCAGAGACTCTTTTTTTTTTTTTTTTTTTTTGTTTTTTTTTTGATAATGTTAAAATCATCCTGAAATAGATTAAGCGCCGCAGGGCTGATAGCACACTCTTTTTTTTTGTATCACACTGACAAAGATCATCATTTACATAAATATCACACAAGGCAACTGCCCAGACAAAGATCTTTCACCATCCCACTGTCTGGCCTCTACACAATACAAAATATGTAACGCAAATTATTCTACATCACCACAGACTTAGTTCAGTTGAGGAAAACTCACGACAACCCGAGGGAAATAAACCTATAAAGTACAGATACTGAGCTCAGCACGGTGTGGTGTTTTCCATCTTATGGCTCCATCAGAGAGAATATAAACCGCTCAATAAACTGTTTTATAAATCTACCTGACCTGCAGCAAGCAAAGACATGTAGAAAATGCAGTAAAAGATTATTCATTACTGTCTAAATCAATCACACATGAAGAAGGGGATAAAGTGTTAAAAAGTTTATGGCTCAGTGCAGCAGCAGCAGCAGCATAAACAGCAGAGCGGTAACGCAGCAGATGATCTGTTACATCTGTTACATGAGAAAAATGCATCTTCTGCAAATCAGTTCATTATTTTACTTAACTACGCATCTTAAACGTATTATTATATTCAAGAGGTTACAATATTGTCATCCAGACACACACACAAGTGCCTCGTTCGTATATATATATCAAGTGGATGTAGGTGGTCATTAACATTTGTGTGTGCGATCTGCAGGACACACTGCTGGAGCTGCTCTGTGAAGCCGTGGCGTCTTCAGTCCGGCAGGGAAAAGGTCTTGTGATCAGCGGCTTCCCCAGAGACCTGAGACAGGCGGAGGAGTACGAAGCCAAGGTCAGAGCGCCGTGGACTGACGGGAGACAGCAGACATGAGGGGAAGGAGCATGAATAAAACGAAAAACAAGTCATTCACAAGGAGATAGGTGTAAACAGCACAAAGTAAATGAGTATGGAGAAACAAAGGACATAGGCCTACTGCTCTAGAAAAGATTATTAGACTATTTATAGGTATGTGTTTGAGGAGAATGAATGATGTTTATTCCAGAAACTACTGACAGTGTTTCTCCCAAATTCCAGTACAAATATTGTCATTTAGAGCATTTATTTGCAAACAACGGCAATGGCAGTGTTCTCAAACCTCAAATAATGCAAAGAAAACAAGTTTGTATTCAATTTTAACTGAGGGAAAATTCAGAAGTCAATATTTGGTGGAATAACCCTGATTTTCATGCGTGTTGGCATGCTCTCCGCCAGTCTTTCACATTGCTGTTTGGTGCTTTCTGCCAGTCCTGGCTTTGTTTGATGGCTTGTGGCCATCCATCTTCCTTTGGAGCACACCCCAGAGTCTTTCAATTTGGTTTAGGTCTGGATTGGATTTGGAGCGGTCTCTTTAATTTTTTTTCAGAGTTATATAGAGAATATAAGTGAAGAAAAAAGAAATGGTGCACATAGTCTATCTGGATAAACCCAAACAGCAAATAAAATCCAAACAAATCAGACACAGTTTAGGGACAATGACTGAAAATGCTTGATAACCCTTGGTTTTGAAGTTGGTGTGTGGGATGAAGAGCAAAAATTTGTCAGTTCTGACGAGTCTGGAGGTGGAATAGGGAGCTGTAGTCTGGTGCCAGTGCTTTAAAAACAAAAGAATCTTAAAACCAATTCTGTACTTCACTGGTAACCAGCGAAGAGAGTCGAAATGTGCTCTCTCTTCTCTTCTTGGTACAGTGTGGAGTCTCACTGCCGCATTTTGAATCAGCTGCAGGCAAGAAAGGGTTGACTGACTTATTCCTGCACAGACAGAATTAAAGCCGTCTGGTTTAGCTGAAGGAAGTGTTTTGTCATCCAGGATTTAATGGAAATAAAAGTAGCACATTTGGACAAAGAAGAAATGAAAGATGTGATAGGAATGACAATGGCTCAGTCCCAGTGCAGCAATAACACTTTTTATTAACTGTAAACAGATACACTAACAGGACAACAGGACAGTGACGTACAGTATCAAGTGAAGATTTACTGCTGTTAACCAGACTTGCTCTTTTCCGGTGTCTTCATTAGATCGGGGAGCCCAATGTGGTCCTACTGTTGAACTGCTCTCCGGACACCGTGTCCAGTCGTCTGCAGTGCTGTGGGAAGTCCAGCTCTGGGGCAGACAGAGACAACGTCCTGCACAGGAGGGCTGAGAGTTTCTGCAGAGACAGCCAGCCGGTGACAGCTCACTATGAACGCAGGAGGCTTCTGCACACAGTAAGATACTCTGTTAGAGTGTGAATGTGCAAATGCATTAGGACCATAACATGCAGCTGAGGTCGGACGTTTACCTCGAAGAGATGCAGTCAAAGTCGTTTTTTTTACGACCCCAAACACACTCAGAGGGTCAATGGTTTACTGCGTCTTTAAACAGCCTGGAAGCTTCTGGAAATTGTTGTTAATCGTCATGATTTTAGAAACTTGTCATTATTGGGAGTCATTTAGGGGCTGTACCTGTGGCTGTGTTTGGAGGCAACTGGTCCAAAAATATCTCCGTCCACAGTAAAGAGAGCTAAAACATAACAGCAGAAAAAAGCAAGACTAAAGTTTGTTTGTGACAGATGTCACCTTTTTGGAGGAGTGTTCCTTATCAATCTCTTGTGATGAAGAGAGAGCTGAGCCAAAAGGCAAAGTTCTCAATTTACCGGTCGATCTACATTCCTACCTCCAGCCATGGTCACAAGCTGTGGGTAGTGATGAAAGAATGAGATCGTGATACAAACGGCAGAAATGAGCTTCCTCCGAAGGGTGGCTCTTCCTTAGAGATAGGGTGTAGTCCCGCTGCTCCTCCACACTGAGAGGAGCCCGTTGAGGTGGTTCAAACATGTCCAACTGGAATGAGACCCCAGAGCAGACCCAGAACTATATATATATATATATATATATATATATAGAGGCTATATATCGTAAGCTGGCTTGGGAACGCCTCAGTATCTACTATCATCTACTACTATCATCTGAAGGCATCATCCAGGAAACTGAAGCTTGGATGGAAATGAATCTGAGCGAGAGAATGATCAGCCTTGTGTTGCCACAAAATTGCCAACAGTTTTAGGGTAGCTGACGGTTAATCAGGGCGTCATCTGATTGGCCACATGTTGACATGCTGAGTGTGAATGCATGGAAAGTGAAAATGAAATGATTTTTCCTAAGCATCGTGATTCAGGCAGTCTTTTGCAATGACAGTGACACTATTGATATTACTTCAATCAGTCAGCACTATTTTTCAATCATTTGAAAGCCATTACTTTTAAAGGTTCAGTGTTTAATATTTAGTGGCATCTAGTGGTGAAGTTGCAGATTGCAACCAACAGAATACTCCCCTCACACTCCCCTATGGTGACCGCAAAAGATGTGTAAAGCCCCTTACTACGTAGAGTCAGTGTTGGGTTTGTTTCTTCTGGGCTTTTTAGTTGAGGGGATATTAACCCTGGTCCATATACAGACAGATAGACCTGTTAGATGCAGTAATGCAATTCAACACTGGATGTCACCCTTTATAAAACGGAAGATCATTCTGAGGTACTGGTGTACTACTGGCGTACTCCATGGAAGGCGGTCCACTCTCTCTAGATATAAACAACTCATTCTAACGTAATGAAAACAATGATTTTTTTTACTTTCCCTTGATTAAAAAGTATTGAATAAAGAATATTATAGTCCATTTCTGGAATTAGACCCCTCCAAATCCTCCTAAATCTTTTTAAAAGTGTGGACGAGGTTTAGTCAGGACTACGTATTTTGGTGCTTTTACAGATTTCCTCATAGGGGAAGTAATTAATCACGCCCTTCTGTTTTGAGGTGAACTTTTCCTTTAGAATTAGCTGCTTGAATGTGTAAATGTCACATCAGGTGTTAGGCTGCGTATGTGGGTGTCTTATGTAAGCTTAAATGCCACAACATCAGTCTGGAGTGGGCTTGCACCGCAACAAGCTCCTGTCCTAGACGTTCTGCACATCAGGGCACTGATGGCTTTTAAAAGGCCTCGTCTCAGCGTGTTTCTATCCCGTCTGCAGATTGATGCTGAGAGGTCGCCAGATGACGTTTTCACCCAGATCTGCCAGGCCATGGAGTCCTGCTCCACCTTCTGATTCCTACCGTTTCCTCAGACTCTGCTGTCCAGGAGGTCCCGTATCTGTCTGAGGACCTTCACCCAGTTTCTCCCATATCGCTCCAAGGATACTCACCTGCATCACCTCACACCTGCACCAGACATATGCTCATTAACCTCCAGTGGTATGCATGCCCCACCTGATGTTTTGAAACAACAAAATCCGCGAAACATATTTATGCTTTTGACACAGATGAAGCGCCTGGTTGTCACATACTGCTTCACCTACATGCATTGTGTCTCCTACATTGATCGACCTCAATATATGCTGCCAACTGCCGGACCGAGGAGATAACTACTGTACAGAGAAACTAGCATTCCCTGCTGTGACGGAGAGCATGTTTCTAGTCGAATGTGAACCTCTCTGTCGTTCCCCAAGGAGCTGAACAGAGAATTCCCACTATGTGCTCTCCTGCACAGCATCATGCTTTATATTGTAACAAGCATGCAAGAATTACAATCAAGCTTACTGCCTTTTGTGCATTAAATAAAAAAAAAAGCCGAAAACAGTTAAGAGTATTACCGCATTTGTATGTTTCCGAGTTCATCGTACAGGTGCTTGTTTGAGTCGGGTATTTAACATTCAATAAAGCCAGTGCATTTGTTAAATGGAGGATGTCTGAGTGTGTGCTTTTGGTGTTTTGTGTGTGTATCAGAGGCAGGGAACGATCTGATAGCCCCCTCTGGTGGTGAGAAGCTCACAACAAAAGAATGACAACAAAATAAAAGGTCACTGAGGGAGCAGAGAGACGGTTTAAAATGCAAAACAGATGGTGAAGGTGTCCGTCCAGAACAGTGGAAATGCCAGTACAAACGGGGCTGTCTGGGAATGCTGGGAGTGACCGGGAATGGCGCAGACTGTATATAAAGATATACTGTATGAAAATTAAATGGAGACTTTTTTCATTCTCTAATTGTCAGTTATTTTCATATTCACTTTGAATACTCCGTTTTGCTATTTTTAAGGATTGTAATAATATAGATCCAAAATTGTGCAAAAATGCATCGTCTTCGGTCAAATAGCGACAACAAACAGCCATCCCAGCGACTAATCCCTCGACAAAACCACAGGAAAACCCTGAGGTCGACTTTTAACATTTCACTTCAGTGCCCTCGTCTAAATCCGACAGGTTTGCTCTCTTCTCTTGTGAATTTCTTTATCGTCAGACAAACGTGAGGGATGCAAAATCTTCAGGGGTGAGAAAGGCGACAAACATCAAATGTTTAAAATATCAGTTTGAAAATGTGAATTTATGCTTATGATCTTTGCTGAGATTAAATTCATTTGAGTTTGAATCCCTAAACATTAAATTCCGTGACTTTCATAAAACTTTCTTTGTGATAAACACAACGTAACATTCTATAATAAAGTAACACTGATTCTGCACAATGACTAGGCATACTTCAAAGTACACTGTGCTGTAAACACTTCTGTATTTCTACTTAATATTTTTAAATCAGAAGTTTCATTTGCAACAGTATTTCTTCACTGTAGTATTTCTTCTTTTACTCACGGATCTGAACACTTCTTCCGCTGCCGCCTAATTCAACTAAGTGTTTTTTTTTTTTATTCCACTCTGTTTATCTCGGATGTTGTGTGAGCAGTGTTTTGATGGTGGAAAGTGTCCATGTTGTGGTTGTGCATAATGCTTTTTTTTAAGTTCGGATCCTGCGAGACACTGCATTTGTCTTTTGGTTCTCGAGCTGAAAAAGTTTGGGAAGACCCGGAGTAAGTCTGTCTCCACCATATTTTATCAAGTCTGATACTGTGGTTGAAGAGGAACAAATACTGCAAAGTCTTACTCACAGGGTCACGAGTAGCTGACTTTTGATGATAATATATATTATGGAACAGGCCTTTTTCTTTGACCTTAATTATTCTACATCTTTACAACTTCACTGCACCTTTTTTCATCCTTTACAGGAGCTTATTCCGCTACAAAATAAACCGAAATGGGCTCACACCGAATCTGCACCGCAGGAGTTCCACAGAAAACTACAGCAGCAGAAAGCAGGCAATTTGAACGGATCTCTGTTCCCCTGGCATGTGCTTGACAGATGCCTGTTGCTGTGAGGGAACATTAATATTAAAAAAGTGAAAGGAGTTGTGGAAAATGTCAAAAAATTCAATGTACACCTGAAGAGCTAAGGAGACGCAACTTGGCAACACAAATACCAGCAAGAGATTTTGTCCTACTGTCCTATTTATAAAGGGCATAAGGAATGTACTTTTTGATACAATGTCCTCAGTTCATGTTGAATTTCTTTTCATTGTAGAATTATGAAAAATTGTGTTTTAGGAAGGAATTTTTGCTGTAGAAAATGTTATTTTGCCAAGTGTGGGAAAGTAGGAGGAACTTTTTAAGACTGAGCTGTGAATGCTTTGTTTTGTGGGGTCTTGTAAATCCATGAGGGTTGGGCACTTTGTGTGTGTGCACGTCAGAAATCAATCAATCGAAGATAATTAAATGGATATTGTCTAATACATATTGGACAAACAAAAGCCCTCCTCTGAATCCTGTAGAATCCACATTCAGTTTAGGCCAGATGATGATGATTTAACTCCAGCTTTTTAAATGTGACAAATGTGAGAATAATAATACAGCAACCACAGGTATAGAAACACTATTTTCACATACTTTTATTTCCACGGTTCTCCTCTAGCTTTTTTTTTTTTTTTTTTTTTTTACATTATTTTTTTTTTTTACATAAGAAAAGAATGTTATACACAGATACTGAAGCAGGGCAAAGGGGGTGAGGGAAGGAGACGAAAACCATACAAAATGGTGTCTACTCAAGCACAACAAAATCTATGTGTATAAAATTGTGTGGGTTGTTCCACTGTGGAGGCACCAACCACTACCTCAATTCTTTTTTTTTTTTTTTAAATAGATTAATAAAAATACAATCTTTTAAATGGACCTTTCGAGTGGACTGCAAAATTAAAGAGGATCTAGAGGCATGATGAGCTGATCAATAATCGGGTCGGTGGTGGACACAGGAAGGAAGGAACAAGTTGTGGTCAGGTTCAGAGGTGGAATTGCCCAGGAAAGAACAAAAAAAAAAAAGAAAAGAAAAAAAAAAAAAGGAAAATATTTCTTTTTTTAAAAATGGCACACAGCAACTAGCGCTGGCTACTTTTCACCATATACTTCTATACTCAACATGATCAACAGCGGCACACACTGGGGAAAGGAAAAGAAACAAAAAACAAAAACACACTGGTGTATTTTTTCCCATACGTTCCCGTTCGCCTGCTAAGTCTGCCTTCCTTCAAAAACTCTCCGTGCTGTAGTGTTTGCTTGTTAGACATCTTTAGTGGAGAGAACAAAGAGATGTCGGAAAGGAAAAAAAAAAGAGATGACGAGCGTGTGTTTTTGAAAGGTGAAGGGGAGAAAGCAGCGCTGTGTGACAGTGGTAGGGATGGCTCCATGCTGACAACATGGTGCAACACATACAGGTGTGTCTGCAGAACGTCGTGTAGGTCAGTCTGCAGCCAAAAACACATCGGCCTCATGGTCAGAACACCGCCTCGCCTGAATACAGTCGCAGCAGCCCCGGCTCCCGCTGAGGAAGTGCGACTCATAAATACTCAATCTACGGATACCTAGCTAGTACATTTTTCACTCTTGCATAACACGGAGACCACATACACACATACAAACCACCTATGTGTATCTCAGTTGATGACTTCACAGTCCACTATGACACACATCTCCATTAGGTGGCGCTTCACCAGACTGATCGTCAATTCTCCAGTTTGAAAGCAGCACAGGGAGGTAACAGGAGGGCGATGGGGGGGGTAAGGGAAACAGGGACAGCCCTCCTGGAGTCACAGAGCTCAGGAATGTTGGTGTGCCTTCTGTTTTTTTTTTTTTTTTCCTTTTTGTTTTGTTTTTAAAAATAGTGTCGTTCAAATCACAGATCCATTGATTAACCTGGCTGAGGTGGAGCGGGGCCCCCCATGTTATGAGGAACCAACATGGCCACCCTTTTTGCTCAAGTCAGGGAGGCCAGTTACCAACAGCCCCCCACACCAGCAGCACTGTGGTCTTCTGAGGCCCCTGGCTATCTGCCTGCCTGCTTGCCTGCCTGCTGGCCTTCCTGCCTGATGGCGGGTTAAGCGGTTATCTTGGACTTGGAGGATGGAGCCATGCACAGAGTGGCCTGTGGGATATGTGGAGAGAGCCTGGAGCTAGGGGCGCCCGGGACCCTGTCATCTGTTGGCTGGGAAGTAGTTAGGGTCCAGGTAGTTGTACCCTGTGCTCTGCGGCAGGCAGTAGTCCCTGTCCAGAAAGGATTCTGGCTGGTTCACCGGCTCCAAGTGGTGGTTAGGTTTGTGGGTCTCTGTCTTGAACAAGCTGGAAGATGCGAAAATGAGAAAAAATGGAGTTAGTCTACTGAACAATATAGTAATAATATACTGCTATTTTTATACATTTAAAACACATCAGAAGATATAACAACACATGCTGATTTATTACAACAAATCAATCATTTGTGCTGAGGATCTAATGCCGTTCTTAAAGGTTCAATATGGAAGATCCATGCGTGCTCATGTACTTACATGAAGTTTATGTTGGAGCCTGTTTTGTGCTGGGAGCACAATCATCACAATCATTTGTTGATGTTAGCCAACTCCATTTCTATGCTAATGACCATCTCAGTTGCCTACAGCCATGATAACAGCCACAATACACTGATTTTGATTAAAGGACTTGGGTCTTTTTTTTTTTTTTAAATCCTTAACACCCACTCCTGAGTGTTTCAATGCCTCTCTTCTGTTTCTCTGTAGCGTGTGTGTTGCCTTAAACTAATGACAAAAAAACGACCTATGTGACTTACAGTTTGTCACTCATGTTTCACCAGTAGATGTTACTTTTCACCAACATGCAACTGAACAACACAGCTGTAAAAGGATTAGCTGTTTGCATGTCATGTGGAGCATGTTCCGTTATCAAAGATATGATTATCTGTTTCTGGACCAGGGAACACGCTTGAGGTTTATTCATGCAACTGCACTTCACGTATTTTTTTATGTGCTTTCATGGTTTGCTTTAAATGCATTTAATTGAAACTCTCAAACATTCTATCAAACAACTGTATTATTGCTATTGAAGAAGTGTTAATCCATTGAACACTATTCACTGTTATTAACACCCAGACCCCTTCATGACATTAAATATATCAAGAGCGGGATTTTTCAATTCTACCTCAGTGGTTAGGAGTCAAATGGTGTTTGCCTCAAGCTTCAGCAGCGACACCAGTTCTTTGTTTTAAAAGGCTAAACATTAAAATAAACCAAATCACTAAAATGTTTCAAAAGTTTAGTTTAGTAAATGCATAAACAAAATAAAAATGTGATGCATCTGAACACTGAGGCAGTTTAGTTTGTAGTGAACATGTGTTTACACCCATCATTTATTTTAGAAACTGGACTGAAATCAATTAGTTGTGCGTAAGATTAATCAACTTTAATAACAGAGGTGGAGAATCTCACCAGTCGGAGCAGTTGGAACAGAAGTCGACCGAGTTGTCCTGTGGACAGTCCTGACAGTGCCACCTCACTCCCTGGATGGGCTCCATGCCACAGACATCACACTGAACATAACACACACAGAAAAACTCAGAACACACTGGTGAAGTAAAAAAACATAAATAAATAGTAACAGGTCCTTGAATATCCTCCGATATTAGGCCCTGTCCACACTAATATGGATATTTTTGCAAAGCAAACATTTTCGGCTACACTTTGGTCTCTCATTCACAAGCCACACGTGGTGAGATTTTTTTTTAAAAAACATCTTCCAAAGTGAAGATTTTTTTAAACCTGCGGTTAATGTGCATCTGTGCAGACATATAAAACTGCAATAAGTTGTAAAATGAAAGTCATGTAGAAAGATTTTTTTTTAAAAACTTTTTTAGGGGGAAAATATCAGACTAGAATAATATCCTTGATAGTGTGGACTAGGCCTTTGTGTATTTATAATATACACATAGCATCAAGTAACAAGGAAATACTGTGCATTTTTGTAGCCAATTACAAATTACATACCACTGAATCCATAGAGATTTTTTTTCACAAATATGTGAAAGACTTTCTGAGATGTAGCCCCGGCTTTTATTCTGCAGGGTGATTATGTTACCTCACTCAAATATTGAGCAACGCTATTATAAATGTAATTACAACATAAACTTTCCTTTTGACCAACCTAAATCCTCCTGCCTGTGTATTATTTTACTACCCTTTATACAAACGGAGGGAAAAATAACATAGAGTTACTGTGTATTGTACAGAAGTGTGTCACCTTGTAGCCCACATGCCGCACACCGGCCTTATCTTCGTGGATCTCCTGAAGCTTCTGTTTTTTCAGCCTCTTCAGCTCCAAAAGCTCTTTGTACTCAGGCAAATTTCTCAACTCCACAGGAACACCGTCCTCATCCTGGGTGCGCAGGAAGGCGTACAGGCACGCACACACACAAACAGAAAGAAAAAGACAAAGAGGATATGACTGATAGGCATCAGGGTATCGACAGACAAAACACCTCTACATGACTCCAGGGATCAGATACAGCCGTTCTTTCGATGTTTTGTACCCTCCCGACAAATATGCTGCCATTATTGATCAGTCTAATATTAGCTGAACAGGAGTTACTTATCCATAAACACCAATCTTCTGTTTGTCAGATATGTTGAAGCAAGCAGAGATTGTCTTTCAGCCTAAAGGACATGAGTGCAAACCTCAGTGCCCTTCACAGAAATGCTAAATCCTTCTAGCCTACGCCAATCTCTGATGCCTTTGTAGAGGAGGGAAAAGTGTAAAGGTGAAACTTTCAGTCACACTTTCAGGTCTTGACAGGATATGTTTGAGAATCTTGCTAAGCTGCTGACGCATTTGCCCGCAGCACACTTTTAAACTGCCCTGCAAACATGGCCAAAGTAAAGGACAACCTGGTGAAGTGAGAAACACCTTTGCGACTTTACTTCATACCGGTGATGTCAGAGGTTTTGTTAACGCGCTGGTGGAGCCGGCAGCCTGTGTTCTCAGCAGGGCAGGGCGACCTGGCTTTACTTAAAGGTTACTGCCATCAAAGGCAGAGGGAGAAAATGTCAGTGCCTGGATAACGGTGAGAATTACGAGTCACACAGTTCAAATGGAAAGAGAGGCGAGGCTGGCCGGCCCCTTGTTCTCATTTAGCCAATTTTAACAGTATACACTGCTTTGAATGGAGGGGAAAATGGACTTGCACAATGGAGGGCCAAATACTCCTTAAAGTTGTTAAAAGGCAAGTTAAGATGGAGAGGGATAGTCTGATATTGTAGATGTGACAGACAATTTATTTTGCCTGGTCTGAAACAGATTCAAATGAAGCCGATATTTAAAACAACCGAACAACACAGAATATGAAGCTTTAGTGTAACTTCTGTTTAATGTTTGAAGGAAGCGATTGAGACTGGATATTGACCAAGAGGAGGAGGAGAAGTGAAGTGAAGTGTTTGTGATTAGTTTATTATGCGGTTGGTACGTGATCAGCGACACCAGAAAGTAGGGGGAATAGAATCAGTTAGAAGATAGCACTCTCTCAGAGAAGCACAGGACTTGAAGAAAACATGTGAAAATGCTTGAAGAGAAATGACCAGGCGACTGACCGAATCATCAGCAGAAGGGTCCTGTGCACTGCCGTAATATGCAGAGCGCTCGTCGTCTTCATCCATGTAGACTGGAGGCTCATAGGAGGTCAGGAAAGTGGACGGCCGGTACAGGTGCTTGTTTAGATGATGCTGCCTCTTACTGGATGCCTGCGGAATAAACAGCAACGAAAGCATTTCATTTGTACCACTTCCTTTAGATGTCTGTGCAATGACAGGCGCTACTACAATATTTTCTGTGCTCTCAAACACACTTCCACACAGATTTTAATGAGATTAGTTACTCAGTTCAGTTAAACTGCTTTGCATGTGAGCAGGAGTTACCTTTTTAGTGTACATGCACAGGTTGGGTGTTCTTCCAGGGACAGGGATGCCAGCTTTTGTCAGTTTGATGAAGTACTTTTGAACCCTACTGGCAACCTGAAATGTTTTAACAGGAAAATTGCTATGTTAATATTTCCCAACTGAGAAGCAGCTGTTTGAAGTAATTGAGGTCACGCACGTGTAGCTTCCAGGTACTTGCAGGAGGTGCAGTTATCACACAGAACCTAAGCCTTTCAGCGATGCAAAATGTGCATTCTTTTCAATTTTAACATCCATTTCAACCCAATCTGCCAGTGTTAGGACAGGCTAATTAAATTTTTTAAAAATCACACACAAACTAAAGTACACAATAGTACAGCTGTTTCTCGGACACACGTCTTGTCAAAGTTCTGTCTATCTGCGTCACCTGTTTTGCTGTTCGATTGCCGAGCTCGTCAGCGATCTTCTGCCACCTCCTGGACTCCACTTCCTCAGGAGGAAACTTCACAAGAAGCTGCTCCAGTTTTTTCTACAAGAAACACAAGAGTTAAAACCATGCTGGGTCAAATGCTTGTTTATTTCCAGTACAATTCATAACATATTGGTTCATTAGTGTTTAATCTGTGGGTGTCTGGGTAATGTTAATACACTGTTTTATTATAAACATGGGATTACCTTTCAAAGAAAAGTCTATGAATGTGGCTGGTTAGCAAAACAAGGGCTGCGACTTATGATTTTTTTCATAATCAACTCATCTGATTATATTGTCAACTAATCGATTGTCAGTATATAGCAAAATATGCCTGTAATAACTCCCGCTCTGCTTAATGTATTTAAACAGATTTCATCAAGTCAACCAGTGATGCAAAAACCAAATATAAGTGAAATATGGTATGACTTAAAAAAGTATCAAAAGATTGCGATATTTGTTTGAACTAAAACACAAAATCAGATCAATATATTAACGTTCTGTCTAAGGTCCTGTAGATTTCAGATGTTTCACGATGATTATTTTTTAATAGGGCTGGGCGATCTGGCCAAAAGATCATATGACGATCTTTTGAGGTAGAATAACGATCCACAAACTGAATCTCAATTTTCTCACCTCTAATAAAAAGCAGACGAGTTACAACCAAACTATAATCAACTTTCCTCTAGTTTTCTCTGGTTCCTGGAGGCTGTGTGTGACGGCTTTTCGTTGTTTTGTTGTCTGACTAGAAACTCTGCATTTTTCGTATTACAATATTTTGTCAATATCTAGATCAGTTCACATTTTCCTGTACATACATCTGTGACAGCTGCAGTGTTTCTCTAAATTACCTAGACTGTGGTGGACTCATTTGTCCTGCCGGAGTTTTATGATGAATCAAAAACAGTTTTACACTTTTTAACATAACTAAAAGCATCTGTGTAAATCAAAACTAACTACACGTTGGAATTCAGAAGCCGGACCAGCAGCTCACGGACTTATGGCAATTCTTCGTCATTATTTCTTCAGCAGCACTAAAACAACATGTTACATAAACAGTAACACCCTAAGTTAATGTGGCCTGAAACTGAACACTTTAGTGGAGACAGATGTTAAACTATCGCTATAATATATATACTTTACAGTATATACACACACTGAAATAAACTCACTAACCTACCAACCTATGTTACTGACGTTAATGTTACAAACCCATAGGCTAGTGTACACCTATGTGCAACGCTCTCTGTAAAATACTGCAATTACACTGGTAAACAGGCCACTTAAAATGAATGTTAGCTGAGTAGGAAAGTTTTGACAGCGCTATTATTTATCTTGATAATAACACGATCTGTACAATCACTCTGAAAAGTATGACAAATTAAGATCGATCACAATCTAATATCGTGAGATTGCCCAGGCCTATTTTCTAATAATCAAATAATATTAACCTTTTATTATTTTTGATGAAAATGTTCAGCATCTGAAACAGTTTCTAAGGTAGTATAAACAAACATTCCTGTACACACTCGATGCTTTGGTAAATCCTTCCACGTCTGATGCATTTTCTTCCTACCTGTTCCTCCACAGTCCACAGCTGGTTAAATGTGTCAGGCTTGTTTGGGTGACAAATCCTCCCCCTGATCATCTGTCAAGAAAATACAAATGACAGGCGCGTTATTAAAAAGACAGACACAAAACAAAAATAATGGGAACTCCACCTCTTGAAAAATTCTGTTCATATGAACTGCTTGACGCTCTGAATGTCTGACAGAGAAAGCTGGGCTGTCAGATGAGACTCGAGATGCGTCACTGGGAAGATGTGGAAAACAGCTACTGTTTTGGCTCACAAACAAAAGCCTGTTATAATTCAGACAGTGTAGTTTGGAAGAATGCAAATGTGCGTGCACAATTCAAACAGAGCAGCAGAAATAATCAAAGTGATGTTTACTTGGGACTAAATTCTCAGCGCTCGCTAATCCCGAAATCATTAAGAGAGAACCCTTACTGCCCTTATGATGAGGGAAAATATATACACACAGCAAAGGCCAAGAGTAAGACAATCAGAAGTGTGTGGAGGGGTGGGTTACTCGTGTTTCCACGGATACGGTAATAACCAGATGATATGTAGGGCAACCTGCAGGAGATTGGTGACTCACCAGCTACAGTTAGGAGCAGATGTAACTCCTCCTGCACTAATGATTTACTGGGAAACAGTTGCAGCAGCTTGTTTGGGCTGTTCAGATTGTTTTAGCAGGAAGAACAAGCATACCTGTGTTTGCCTGCCATTCTCTGGAGCATCACTAGTGGGCAGAGAGGAGTACATGGTGGAGGATTCACCTTCCTTCTTGGGTTCAACTGGACTTTTTGGTCGAACAGGCAAACCTGAAGAAGGAAGTGAGCACAGTTTGTATTTAGGCTAAGAAATGACAGATAAAGATTTAAAAAATCATCAATATTAAATGATGGACACTGTCATTTCTAAATGTATACATGCCTTTGTCAAAGATTAACTTAAGGCGCCTGGTTTTTCGTTTCTTGTCGCAGAACTCTCTCTCGAAGTCACCGAGACCTGAGGTGTACTGCTCCCACGCAATTTCAGGGAGCTGGACAACTCTCTGGGGACACGGCAAGCCCAAATTGACCTGGAGGTTAAAGAAGGAAAGGTCAACATCGTGCCTCCACTTACTTCAAGACAAGGCCAGAGAAGTGAAACCAGCTAATCAGCTGTTCACAGACAACCGTCAAACAACAGACGACAGACACGGTTTTATGTTTTAGGCCATTTTTTTTACGTTTGATGGTTAGGTATATATGTTGTGATCATTAAATATTTATGTTTTTCTAACCCTGATTTGAAATCTATAGTAATCAAAGCCTTCATTACATACATGATGAAATTAAAACTTGTTTTATATCCTGGCAGACTAAGCCACAAACCTATACAAAGGCCCAATCATGCACAAAAAAGCGATATACTGTGAATCTTTAAAAAAAGAAAAGAAAAAAAGAAAAGAAATCTGTGATACAATTTTTTGGTCATAACATCCAGCCCTACCATGAACCATTTGATGTGACTAACAGAGTTTAAATCAGCATTTTCAGACACCTAGGTGTGTCAGTCAGCAGCATCATTTTCACTATTTAACACTCAAACAAACAAACAAAGTAACATAAGCACACAGGTCAAAATGCAATTTTAAAGCAGGTACTAAGCTTAACTCCCAAACCAAGTGTTCTAGTTTTAACTGAATAACAGATTTGCCCTCATGTTTTATTGAGGAAGCTGTCAATAAGACCTAAGTCAGTAAAGGCAGCAGGCACATCCAAACCAGCTGGATACAAGTGCAGAACTAAATCAGTCATACGTTGGAAAAGGAATCGTAGCGTGTTGTGCACTGCATTTAACAAACCCCCAAATATTTATTCGAGCAACGTCCGACGCAGCAAGGTGTTCTTCAGGGAAAAACCAAGAACAAGATATGAAATGGCACGTTTCAGAGAGTGGCTGATGCAACGCAACCAACTCTATATAACCCTACAAACAAGCACAAGGTACAAGTCATATTTTGTAACAACTCAAATGAGATACATGTTGTGCATGTGTAAAAAAAAAACAAAAAAAAAAAAAACAACTGCCAGGCTCTCAGCTTTTTGCTCGTCAAGGACACAGGTTTGTGTTTTCTTTACCCGTTTCTGCAGCTGCTCCACAAAGCTGATGGGATTTGCAAGTGCCTCTCTCTGGTGTCGTGCCAAAGTTTCCAAGTCCAGGATGGCCTGTGTGCGTTGGGCCTCAAGAACTCCAATGGTCTGCAGCAGCCTCTGATAACTGACAGAGGGGAAAGTGAAGTTAGACGTGAGTGGAAGGAAGGGACTGCTTACATTATTTAACCTGACACTTGCAATGCTGCAGTGCATAAAACTTTTAGACCCCAGACTATGCATAATTCAACTACGGTGCTGTGAACTTAAATAAATGCACCAGACATGAGGCATTTTCTAACCCTCCCACCTATTTTGCAAATGATGTGTATACAGGTGCTGCTAAATCTTTCCAGAGGCTGTAAATTACAGCAATTAACTTCTCTAAAAGGCTCTTTGGCAGATATATTCTGTGGAAGTTCAGACAACAAATAAAAGCTTAAATGGTAAAAGAAAATGCATTAAAAGGCAAGTCCAGGCAGTGACTGTGCACATGACCACTTAGATTTCATAGCAAATATCAAAACCTTCACATGACAAACACTTTGGCTTTTGCGGTGCTTGAGGAGCCTTCAGTGCTGAAGAAGTCTGACCTTTCCACTCACACCCTCTGGGGCAACAGGAGAACTGCAAACTGAGCTGTCAATGACTAAGTGTGGGCCTGACTCAGATGCCTTTACAGTGTGAGCAGAGCTGGAGGAATCGACAGGACTGTGGCAACATCCTGCTTGGCTATAACCTAATGCAGGTGCTCAGTGAAGCAAAGTGAATCAATCTCCCCTAACAGGACATGAATGAAAATCAATGCAAAGGACGCAATTTATTCAGCAGCTGCCTGTGGTTTGAAAATCCTACAAGCACAACGTTCAGATGAGTCAAGTCATGTTTAACCTTATATCACTTTTGTTACACTATTTGAGGGACTCCCGACCTGTAAAGCATCGGTTTGTAGCGCGCTACAATCAAGGTTATTGAAGACTAACAAAATGATGAAAAATAGGTGCTGGAGAACATTTGTGCAAAATGAAATAAAAATAAAAAGGCTTTACAAAAATGACTAAAACTGCCCTGCGTGTTTACAAAACTAGCTAAAATCAACTAAAATTATAGAGAAAACGTCTTTACTTTTTGTCTTTGTCAATCTATGTCATATGTGCATTGTGTTTTGGATGAATATGAAATCTATCTTGCAATTTTTCAGCTGTGCTAGTATTACACCAGCAGATGGCAAGCATTTCGAATCTCACTCCTGACACAAACCCCATACTACCAAAGAAAAGACAAGCTAAACTAAAACCAAGCATTTTTGGGGGAAAAAAACTTCACTAAAGCGCAAACCCACTTTAAAAACAAATTCAAACTAAATTAAATTAAATAAAAAAACAAAGATAAAAGGTAAAATTATGTTACAATGCAAGATAAAAACATGTCTTTGCAACAGTGCCATGAAAACATACTACTGTACATGTCCTTTGCTACATAGTGATTCTAATGCAAATGTGAGATCTCTGCACAGAAGAGTAGTAAGCATGCTGACTTCCTTACATGAACAGATGATCTGTGCATTGATCCGTTTTAGGGAAATGAAGGGGACTTGGCTCTGCTTCGGAGCACTCTGGACTCCCTCCAGGTGTCCAGGGACAAGCCTGGCGTTCCATTGCCACCTACTGGGCCCAAGGGCCACTGACAAAAACTGGTGCCAAATGAAAAACTGGCCAGAACAGTCGTCTTGCTATGTTAATGCCTAATAGTCAGGGATTGAGCCTTGCTCCAGGAAAACTTTACATGATAAAGGCTGAAGGAACTGGGCCAAGCTACTAAAAAATGTGAGACAAGCTGTCCTATACACACATGCATCATCCATCATGTCAGTGTCGATCCTCCATATTCAGCAACCCTAAAATGCCTAGTCATACTTCCCTAAAGTGACTCCTCGCTGAATTGATCCGAGACCTCAAAATACTTCTTACTCAGCACAACCAAACCTTGGCATGACACAGAAACTTGATCAAATTACCTTGCAATACGAGAGCAGTGAAATCTTATTCCAAAGCCGATCTCCAAATTTG
This sequence comes from Coranthus polyacanthus, assembly GCA_037367275.1. Taxonomy (NCBI): domain Eukaryota; kingdom Metazoa; phylum Chordata; class Actinopteri; order Kurtiformes; family Apogonidae; genus Coranthus; species Coranthus polyacanthus. The sequence goes on from JAPQRN010000010.1 coordinate 20,079,077, forward strand.
AAATATTCACCAATACTGGTGTCAAAGACAAAGGGACCTTTAAGACCCTAAAGACAGTCCCCTCCTCCACATCATGAATCAGCCGACCTGCCACAGAGCAGTTAGCAGAGCCTGGCTGAGCGCAGCATGGGACCTGTCCACTAACATAAACATCCACTCCAGTATGACAAATGACAAGAATGCCAGACACACAGCTAAATAGTCAGAAAGAAATCATTTTCTTCTAAAATAACCCTTTTTAGTGAGGAAACAGAGGATAGAAGCAACCAGCGTGGTCATTTTACATCCAATCTCCTTGGGCTTTGGATATTTGACAATTGGCAACTAATTCACACAATCACAGCACCAGATTGAAGGTGGAAATTAAACGCTGAAAACACGTTAACTTAAACAATAGGATGGAGCTATACTTAGATGCGGACCAGTGTTTTCAAAAATAGCTGACTTAATTTAACACCGCCATGCGTTGGTGGTGCAAAAATCCACATAGGTCTAGAATTATTTTTTTCATTATGCATATGGGATCTTCTGTAGCTGTAGTCATCAACCAAAAATCTCTATTGCAATAGGATAAAGATATTTTTCTGTCATCAGTACAAGACCAAGTCAACAGTCATGTAGCCCAGCAGTTCACAACCTGGAGGTCAGAGCCCTTTAGTATGGCTGCAAGATACATCTGAGAGGTTATGAGATAATTAACAGGACAAGAGAGAAGAAACATTGTCCTGATCTTCAAATATTACTTCTCAGTCTCTTAATTTCTTGTAAAAAATAATGGGAAGTTCTGCCTCTGTGGCCTTCAAAAGGGTATTCAAATAAGAACATTTTTGACATTTAGAGAGAAAAAAAACATGCTAACTGTTCACAACTCAAACACATTCAGCCTATGAGAAGTAGTAAAAAGTAAGTTAAAAAAAGTCTGGTAACCATCAATGTAGCCCAATTAATCAACAGAGAAGCATAATTAATATTTGATAAAGTTTACATACACACCAATATTCCACTATTATACCAAATATGACAACTTACTGAATTTAAGGCAGGTCATATAAACGCATATTTAATTTCGATATTCCAAATTAGGCCTTACGAGAATACAACATTTTCTGATTAAGTGATGAGTCAATACTATGTGGGTTTTAGGCGCATTCTTCAGACATGTCTCAGTTGGGTTTTTTAGGGCAGTCTGCGGCACACGACCTCTTTTGCATTGGACACAAACCAAATAGCCAACACTAATTTGCAAGGATGGAGTTTGCAATCCCACCTATTTTTAAACATTCTGAAAGACGTAGATATCAACGGGTTTTTGGATACTTGCTAAAATTGCAACATCAACCTTTTCAAGACGGTGGAAGATGGAAAGAGGGTAGCTGTGTTCACAGTCAAATGAGTCCACCACGGGTGGAAAACTGAAAAAATAGTATTCTGACACAAAGAACGACACTCGTGGTTCCAGTCATTCCACTTCTCCATATTTTAACGTGATGAACATGTTAGGGTAGATGTGTTGCATAATTGGAGTATGCATGGCTGCATGTAAACGAGAATATTAATGGAATATTCATTTTCATTAGCCATGTAAACAGCTTAGTAGAAATATTGACGTTTCTGGAGTGAGGGCAAAAAACAGAATATGCTGTGCATGTAAATGGAGTCAAGTGTTTTGAATACATTAAAATTGATTCTCTTGAAATACTGCAATACTCTCAGCACATAGAAATTGTCATCTGCTTCATTACATCACTGATCAATTCAAAACCACCGAGCATAAGTAATGCAATGATTACAGAATATAGTGATCAACATGTGTGAGAGCTACATCAACAAAAGATTAGGAGAGAGCAGAATCCCCAGGGAGCTTCCACGTACTCTTTGTTGTGTTTAAGGGCCAGGTGGTCGGACTCAAAGTAATATACGTCTGGCTCCTCCTCTTCATCCTCCTCCTCAGCAGCCTGACTGCACATCACCTCCTTGCTGGTCTCTGTGTCTTGGCCCTCAGCAGGCCCACTGTCCTCACCACCTGCCCCATCTCCAGGATCCACAGAGATGGGCTCCTCATTAGGGGGGCACAAAGAGTCTGAGGGAGCAGGTTCCTCCACCATGGGGGAGTCCTCCTCCTGCTCGAGCCCTACCACCACCTCCCCCTCTTCCCTTAAAGGACCATTGTCTCTTGGAGGAGAGCTGGGCTTGGAGGAGGAGGCTTTGCCACCAGTGGCAGCCCTCCTCGGTGAAGTCCGCAGGGTGTATCTGTGTTCATAGAGCTCTGTGAAACTGGGGGGTGTGCTGGGTATAGGGGGGTTGCACTCTGGCTCTGTTGGGGAGGGGGTTGGTGCTAGTGGGGGTGTAGTTTCTCCTGAGTTGCTGTTGTTGATTGGACTATTGTTCCTGTTGGTGGTAGTGCAGGAGGTGGAGGCAGAGGCAGCAGCTTCCTGCACCGGTGTTAGCGGCCGACCATTGGTGTCGCTCTCGCTTTCAGTCACCTGCTCCTCATGGGCCAGACACAAAGGGTCTCCCACCACGTCGACCTCTACCTCCTCCACCTCCTGCTCCTTAGCCACTATCAACTCAGGTACAGGATCCTCTGGAACAGCCTCAAATGTCTGCACAGACGAGGCTGACAGTTCCCCTGAGCCAGAGACCTCCATCTGCATGGGGACAGAGTTTCTACAAGGCACAGCAGGGTCAGGGGATGAGGGAGCCCCCGTCTGACTGCCATTGAGCAGCGACGGGCAGTTTGTGGCAGAGGTAGGATTTGCACTAGTCTCTTCAGTGAGTGTGCAAGGTTCCTCTGCTTTATTCTCTCTGAGTCCATTAGAGGCCTTGTGAGCATTAGGGGGCTGAGCTGCCCCATCACACTCCAAATGACCATCCCCTGCTTTTCCCTCCGTCAGCACACATTCCTCTTTACTGAGGACAGGTGAGGCAGAGTTAGCAGAGTTTTGGATGGGAAGTTCTTCACAATTTTTGTCCTTGCTAGACTCTGGGACAGAGACTGGACTTTCAGGTTTCAGAAGCTCAGGTTCCTCCTCGTGTCCCTGAGACTCTCCAGAGCGGGAGCACCGCTTGGCCCTTTTGATTTGAGGAGAGGCATCCCGTGCCCCCTTTCCTCTATCACAGTTCTCGGACTTCTCAAGACTAATGTCTTTTTCCAAGCAGGATACACCCCGCTTCCTGGAGCTGGTCCATTGTTCCGCCTCAGCTGGTGAAGTATTCAAGTCAGTTACCTTGCCCTGTAATGTGGCCTGCTGCTGACCATCTTGCTGAGTGTCCAACTTCGACTCCTGCTTGGCGTCCGGTTTCGACTCCTGCTTCGATTCCTGCTTGGCGTCCGGCTTCGACTCCTGCTTGGCGTCCGGCTTCGACTCCTGCTTGGCGTCCTGCTTCGACTCCTGCTTGGCGTCCTGCTTGGCGTCCTGCTTCGACTCCTGCTTGGCGTCCTGCTTCGACTCCTGCTTGGCGTCCTGCTTCGACTCCTG
>JAPQRN010000010.1:20105976-20148415 GCA_037367275.1 Coranthus polyacanthus
ACCTCATGTCACATGATCTCATGGGGACAAAGATGTAAACAAAACTTTGCTGTAGGGATGCTTTACAGTGAAAAAAGCAGAAGGCTGAATGAGTCTGAAGGAAATAGTCAAGGAGACATGGTCAACTTGTGAGAACTGGAGGTGTGATGTTTACTGTCTATTTTGATATCTCTCTACAGTAGTATGCTAGCTAATGTTAGCCTTGTTCGCCTGAAGGGCTAGAATGTTTACCTTTGCTTGGCAACACAACGCCATCTCTCTCAGTGACTATCAAACATGCTTGAAAATTATCGGGGCGGCTCCGATCAGTCAGTGAGAAGGGAGAATCAAGATTTAATCTGTGAACCCCTCACATTACCAGATAATCTGGGCCGAACATCGGACCCGACCAGCCTTGAACCCCCACTTCTAGTGTAGGGCCAGAATTACACACAAAAAAAACCCATCATACACACACATCCACATACCGATTAGCTAGGTTGTGTGTGTTGAAACACAAGTCAATGAGTTACTTCATTTCCAAATAAGAAAAATTATGATTGGTTTTGCTGATGACAGCTGATGAAGATGTGTCAGGGGACGACCGTGGAATTTGAATATCAAAGACTGACCCAACAGAGGCAGAATATAGCCTACGTTTAAAGTTACCTAACAAACAAAATACACAATGGATTAAAAAAAACAGCAAAGTGAAAGTATAAAAAGGAAACGGAAAGTAGAGATAACTGCACATTATGCCACAGGGTCCAGCTGCAAGAATCATGCAAAACAGTCTGGAGAGTGTTTTCTAGTTAACCTTTTAATGTGCTATTTATTGTTATCTGGACATGAAATAACCGACATTGGAATATGACATTTTGGTCACAACTACTGACCAATGTGTTCATTTTTTTTTTTATTCAAAAAGTTACTTCCACAGAGACTGGCACAACATCCGCACCAACTTCCTATGTCGGACATCAGTTGTGTGCTGAATGTGTCAGGTTACAGGTGGAGGCAGGGGGGGGGGCAGACCAGTGCCGCTCTGGAAACATGGCCGAGTTCTGCTGACCTGCTCTGACAAACACCAGCGAGCCTGGCAGCTCAACAAGAGCCGGAACGTGAGCAGTAGCAGCAGCAGCAGCCCCTGCATTATTCATCAGGGATGCATTAGCCTTCACACAGCAGGGCACAGCGGAGCAAAGAGGGCAGGGCTGGCAAATGGGACACACCAGACTGCGCACAGCAATGAGACTCCCCCATTTAAATCTTTTATAAAGCAAAGTAAACCAGGGAGGACATTAAGAACACGCTGAATTTGAAGGGCTTAGATGATTTGTGTCCCTCATAATGTTTAGTATTATACTAAAGGTTTTATAGCTTAAACCGTACACAGTGATTTTTATTATAGTGAATAATTTAAGTAGTAAAACCGGTCTGATTACGACAGAACTCATGTCATGCTTACAAAAGTTTCAGGCCAAAATAAAACCTTGTAAAATACTTATTTCACTGCGGCGCATGTGTAGGTCCAACTACGGATGTACAGATATATCAGCACAACATCTTTTTGACTGACATCTACTATCTGCGAATAAGGTGTCACCAACAGCAGTGTCCGAGGCTTATCTGTTTCTGTTATGTTAAATTCATAAATTTGTATGATTTCATTTTTCCTCATTCAAAGGGAAGGCGGAGGGCCTAAAAATTCAGTTCAGTTATGTTTTTACAATGAAGATTTCTTTGTTTCCCTGGTACAAAAGGAGGAATAAATCAAACAAAACTAAAATAAACAAAACAGAAAATAACATTGGTACTGGCATCCACTATAGGCCAAACTGCTATTTTAAACATCATATTGGTATTGGCCCAAAACTTTTCTGGGCATCCCTAGATCCAACGTCTGTTTCGGAGAGCAATCCCCTCCGAGACCCTGACTGGGTCAGTGAAATAAACCCACACTATGCAAGGAATGTTTTCCCTCGATAGTATAATTGTTCCTGATGGAAATCTGGTGAGCAAAGAGGGACAGAGGAAAGATCAGAAGCCACATGTCGTCTGACTTTTCTTCGATGTCACTGTTATTTTAATGTCGAAGTAAAAGGTGAGGTGTGGAGCCGATGTTTTAAGAGTATACACGATTGTTCAGTCCATGTCAGACATATTTTTATACAGTTTAAAATGTTATACAGACTATTGCTCCAGGGAAAAGCTACAAAGCAGCTTTTTACTGGTGTTTCACCTGTTTGTAACAGATGTTGATCAATGATCAGCAAATTAACACATGCTTTCTGGTCATGCAGTAAGCTTATTGAAAGAGCATCTTTTGAGGCTTTGGGCAATTTTAGTCATTTTAGTTTGTTTTGATGCTCTCCATGTTGATTTAACATTCATTTGCCTTAGGTGGTGCCCGGAATGACTTGGGTGCTGCTCCACAGACTTAGAAAAAAGAAAACCTTGAATGTGATGTGTCTAATGTGAAGCACCTTCGTCTTTTTTTTCTTTTTCACTTTTCTACTTTTTAGAGAAACACTTTGTACTAATTTTAACAATGACTGTGACTATTGTTACACAAGATGTGCAGTACCTGTTGCCTTTTTGTACTTCTGTATGTTCTTTAAAAAAAACAATAAGTATGTTTTGCACAAAAATAATGATTATTTTATATAATGGTTATAATGTTACCCTGCCTTCGCCGGATGTAAACTGAGATTGGCTCCAGTACTTGATGTAAAAATATGTGTTTCTCTCAATTACCAAAAGCACAGAGAAGTGGAGACGTGGAAGTGGGCTTCTGAAATTGGCTAAATTAGCTGGACCTTCAAGTTGCAACACTTGATATAATCAGTCATATTTCCTCACATCGCCCCTGTTCTCACTCTGGATTTGCAGAGGCCCTCATTCCCAAACCCTTCTCTCATTGCATAGTCAAGAGATTAAAATGTCTCCTTCCCCTCCGGGCCTCCAGAGCACTAATTAAGCATGGCCTTCATTCTTACAAGATTTAAAGATGGCTTCCTCTGAAAAAACACAAAGAGTGGCTTGGAAGCTGCGCAGACAGATGTCCTGGATAAGGAACCGGATATCAAATTCACTGCTGATATGATTTAAAATTGGTCAGCTCATATTAAACATGTTCACAGTTGCTTGCTTTATCCAGTATATGTCTTCTGACACTTCTTCTAAGCAGCTACCCAAATGTTTGCTTTCATATTCCTCTTTCGCTCCTCGTAACCCTACTTGGCCCCTGATGTGCCGAAGTAAAAGCCTTAGTCAACATTGCTAACGCTGGAGGCTGAGTAAAGCTGCTAGAAGGGCTGGATACTGTAACCATGGAGCTGACAGCGCCACTGAATCTCCTCCACTTCCCCGAGGAATGGCAATTAATAATAGATGATTCACTGCTGAAATTGTACTGAAAGTGGGGATGTAGGCAGACAGAGGTAGCTTGATGGGGTTTTTTTTTGACAATGCATACACTTGGAAAGGATAAAGAAGCACGTGTAGGTTCTCTGAACATAGATTAAAAAAAAAAAATGTAAAAATAAAGCAATGCTGCAGGTGGTGTTTATTCCAAGGATGTAGGCAGACAGAGGTAGCTCGGTGGGGTTTTTTTAACAATGCATACACTTTGAAAAGGATAAAGAGGCACGTGTAGGTTCTCTGAACATGGATAAAATAAAGCAATGCTGCAGGTGGTGTTTATTTCAAGTCATGGCTCTAGATACTGTGAAAAGGGATTCCTGTTCTGCCATCTGCACCTCCTCTGACACCTCCATTCATCTTTTTGATTACGATCCTTTTAAATTCAAAATGTCAAGACATCTTTTTCTTTTCACTTCAGTCACATCCCTTCCCCATGTCCAGTTTCCGCTCGAATTCTTATTTTCCACTTTAAAGGTTTGAGATCTCTCACCTGCGAGTGGACGGTGCTGTGGTCGGCGTGAGATTCCCCGCAGCCCACATAAGCACAGCCGTTCTAGACAGAAACAAACAGAAGAGAGAGAAAATGCAGATGTAAACAGACAGGCATCACATGCTTCTCTTAAGACATGGAGGTGGAGACGTTTCAAAACCAGGATTTCAACAAGTTCCATTTAAAAGATGTTTTACCACCAGTATCTGATTTGGTGACTTTGGCAATGCTCCTAATGTGAATACAGAACAGTATTTTACAAAACAACAATCAATGAAAATAATCGTTGGTTGGAGCCTCAGTGATGACAGGCATTTGCTTGTTTTTTTTTGGTTTTTTTTTAGATGGCAGCTTCATGTTTTTCTGACTTCTGGTGTGATTCTATGACTTTATGCCCAAAATTCCAAAGTTGATCACTTTCTCGCAGAAGCTGTAGCACGATTCAAGTTTGTTATTTTTGTCAGGCTTCAGCCGAGAAATAAACACGTTTCTTCCCAAGCTCAAGGTCACTTTGAACTTGCACTTTCCTGTATTAGATGAAGCAGAAAGAATTTTAACATACGGCTTCTAGAAATTTTGTTTTTGGATGAGAGAGGGCACCGTGTTAGCCCACGCACCAACACTGCGACACACGATCTGGGTGTGGTCTGATAAATTCTGACCGCACAGTTTGCATCAGTGGATATTCATTTCAAGTAACGTTAACTTCATAATCTAATCCATTTTTAAACCGGGCAATAATTGAATTTCAAACATTTTATGGTCTTTATTTGATTTTTGACTTTTTAGGGACCCACAGAAACCTTGAAAACAATCCAAATAAAAAACACTTGATTTGTTTGTTAGCACTGTCTCACCTCCAGGCATGCCCACAGATTTGGTCCTCCAACTTTACAATCTTGGCACTGGCCCTACAAAAAAAAGAAGAAAAAAAAAAAAAAAGAAAGGAATTAACTCAACATGTCTAAAATGAAAATCATCTGGTTGGTGAAGCTGCATTAAAGTTATTAAAGATTATCACAGTCTTTGTTATGACTATGAGGATGGCAAGGACCATGAGGTAGAAGGACTCACGTGTGATTTTTGAATAAGTTCCTCCTTAGTGATCTCTCCCACACAGTCCAGGTGGGGGCAATCACAGCTGGACGCTGGCGGCATCACTCACCCACGGTTCTGTGAGAGATGGAGAAGAGGAACACAACATTTAGTATTTCACTTTAATTTTGAGTCCGTGTTAATTTACTGATTATCATATTTATAGAAACAATGCAGAATGTATTTTTCGTTTAAAGGTTTGTCTTCTTTACCAAGCATAGATTTGTTACTTGATACTTGACGATAGAAGATACAGTATATATCCAAAGAGCAGAACATAGGACACGCAAAACAGTCACGCTACTGTAATCTGAGTCACCAGCAGAAGCCATAAGTATTTCCGTGCCTGCATGACTGACAAATTCCTCTTATTATCAAACACTGACACGCCGCACCTCATGTAGAACCGGCAGTGTTTGACTGGTGTTGCATAAATGATTTTAGTGCTGACAAGGAAGAAAAATGTTTTGACTGAGACTAACAGATGTATGAACACGTTCTAATGTACATATCAAATTCTGCTCAAAGGCAGTCCTCATACTTGGACATAAAAAACTATAAACGTGTCTCTCATGCAGCTTGACTTTATTTTAGAGCTTTTCCCTTGACATCAAGATATAAAGAGGAAAGCCTGCTTTGAGATGGGTCAGCAAATGTGCACAAACATGGCTCCAAATCAAATAGTACCTGCTGTAGCAGGAGTTAAGGAGGGATTAATCATCATCAGGTCAACAAGAGTGGACAAGATACAGAGGCAGCAAAGGCTCAGGAAAAAAGTAGAGCAAAGCCTGTGCCTTTTGGTGCACAAGAGCTCGTCTCTGAGGCAATGAGCCACAGGAAGGCACTGTAGCATTTCTACTTTCCTTACAACAACAACAACAACAGAGGAGGGTCTGACACTACCCAACAGGGCCCACAAGCCTTGCACAGCAGTAGGTTAAAAGGCTGATTTTTGGTTCTGAGTTAAAGTTGAAGAAATCAGATGGTTATCCATGGCTTTAAATTATTTGCAACAAGAGAAAAACATTGTAAAAGATGCAACAGGACCAAAACTTTGAAGGTGATGCAACCAGATGAAAACAACCTAAAAGACATAACAAGACAAAAAGGGCACAAAATGAAAACAGGTAAATAACGCAACAAGACAAAAACAACGTAACAGACACGACAAGATGAAAAGACGAAAAGATGAAAATGATGCAGCAAGAAAACGGGGGAAAAGACGCAACAGGAAGTAAAGAACACAAGAAGGCCAAAACAACATCATGGATTATTTGTTTTAAATGACTCTTTATGGACAGAACATGGCAAACACTTGCCACGTGTGGAAACCTACAGGGAGAACCTTCAAAACGATTAGAATGATAAAATCCTTGTTCAACATCAAAAAACAAATCAGTAAAGTTAAATAAACCAACAAAACATTGAATAATAATTCAGCTAAAAAGTGTTTTAGCTGACAATGTAAACTAAATTAATTCCGCCTTCCTGACTCTCAACATTTCTGTATTTGAAAAATGTTCGCTTTACAAAACAACCAACTGTTTTCTGGTGAGGAGAAATCAATGGTAATAGCTGACAAGTGATCTGCCTTTCCAGGGAAAGCATAGAAGACTTCTGAGAAATACTGGGCATATAAATGAATGAGTAAAATGGAAGGAAAGAAAGATGTGAATAAGAAATGTAAAGTATAGCTTCATAACATATATACAAAGTAGCAAATTACTTGCAGGAGTCAATGCGCCTGTTCATATATGACGCAATTTAAAGGAATTGAAATGATTTACCACAATGACTTGCAATTTCTTTCCAATTTGTTCCCCATAAGGAAAAGAAGCACTGACCGTGTAACCATTTTGCCCAAAGCAATGCTTCACATAAATTGGCACCCTGGCAGAAGAGGAGTATTCATGTGATCAAAGGCAACATGACAATAGAGCCCCTCAACACATTCATTCAAACTACATCAATATGGTACGTGGTGTTGCACAGATATGATTTGCTCGCAAACCCAATGAAAGCAAATGTGGGAAGAAGAACATATAAATCACAGGGTACCAGGTCACCTATTATTTTCTTTTCTTTTCTTTTAGGTGTCCACAAACGCAATTTAACTCTTAGACACAAGGTACTGTTATTACCCTCACTCTGCCATACGCATTGTGTATCCCAATAACAGTAAAGTACGTGTTCAGTCCTGTTTGGGTCAATAATGTGTTTCCAAACCTCCTGTTTATCAAAAAGCCATACTTGGTTATTAGACTGGAGCTAGACTAGGGAGCTTCTTATTTTAAATATATGATGTAAACATATAAAATGATCACACAGGGTCAGATAGAAATCTATATATGTTTTACCAGGCTTCTAGGAATCTTCTTAGCTCTGGAGGCATAGGTTCAAGAGGTCAAAACAAAAAGCCCACAGTGCTCCTGCACTTAACAGTCACTGTTACAGCTAATGTAGTAAAACACAGCAGGGAAATCGAATTAGCCAGTGGTTTCACCCTCCAGCGACTAAGCAAAGCTGGTGAAGAAGACAATATCTATCCCTGACGCTTTCACCATCACAAACCAGCCGAAATCATTTCAGTGTGCACACATAATAATAATATTCGCGATTTAAGTCGGCACAAAGAGGTGTTCACTCTGGGTGGGGCGTTGACCCAACCCCCAGCGGTGCACGTGAAACAGAAAATGACAACGTCAAATTAAACAAATGCTTTCCTCAGTTAGTGTCCTATATTTACATTTAGGGGTGATAATTTGTAAAGAAACCCAGGGACGTATCTAAAATAGCACACAATGGGCACAATGGTGTGATATGCGTTATGTTGATACAGCTACCTAGCAGTTAATGTTAGCTACCTACTAGGTGTACGGTGCGAAATCGCATGGGTTTTTCAATAATTACCCATTTCTCATCTCAGATAAAAGGCTAATTCGGTTTGCAGAGAGGCTTGGAAAGTAAAGAGAGCGGACAGTACAGATGTGTGTGGCTTTGGCCTTGTCCAATGCTCAAACTGAGCTGTCAAAACCAGGCGAGGCGTTGACAGCGTCACAGACTGACTAGCAATCTTTCGCTGTGGCCATTAGCATTAGCCTGTTGGTAGTTATTGGTCATCTGATTAATTGTATATTTGGTGGGTAACAGATAATACGCGTAGTGACGTTAAAAGCAGGCGATGGGTGAATTAAGTCGCATAAAATAGTGTGTGAACGAGAAAGTTATCTATCGATGATCATCTCACTACTAACAACTAGCTAACGTTAGCTAGCTAGCTAACGTTCCTGTATTACAAGATCGCCGACGATTATCACAGTGACTATACAAGAGTGAGCAGCAGGTAGCTAGCCTCACCAAATAATGTCAGCATCGGTTTTACCTGCACGACAATAAGAAGTCAGTCTTCACAGGTAGATCCAGTTGCACCCGATGTCTTGTTCACAAATTCAGTCAGTGTTAAGAGGCATAATTCAAAGAGCAATCCTTCACATTTAACTACGTTAACCGTTCCTGTCGCTCAGCGTGGTTGCTAACGTTACAACTGACTCCGCCCCTTTTCCGGTTACAAAACTCATGTAAACCCTCCCCATCCTGCTGTAAACATTGCATTTGAATTTACACCTTTTACTACTTATACTTTTCTATCTGTATGTTTATGCATTATGGATTAAAAAAAACAACAACATAGATTAAAAATGATTGTGTTCTTATGTTGTCTCAGAAACTAATATACATGACAAGACAGGCTAACTGATGTGTATATTTGCACACTGACATTAATATATAATAGCCAAACATTATTTCCTGTGAAATACTTAACTGCACTCGAATTCCTGGAATTAGGAGTGAGTTGGCTGGAAGTGAATAGAGGGTCACCAGCGGGTATAGACATTAAAGGCAACATAGTAAACCCATCCCAAGCGCCCTCTAGTGTGTTAAGACATACAGACACTTTTTACTTATAAGCCAAAAGAAAATATGTCGTCCTTATGAGTTAGCAAAATTGTATTTATGAGACAGAAGGTAAAGAATCCGATATAATAAATCAAAGTATTGTCTTTTAAATATAATATAAAGAAATCAAGCCTAAAGTGGTAGGAAGCCTAATATGATAAATCATTGAAATTATGACTGTATTTTGATTTAAAAAGTCAAAAATGATTTAGAAGCATATTACTTATATTTGCCAGAGGATTTTGTGTTTGTCACTCAAAGTTTCTGTTTCTTTCATAATTTATTGGGGTTTTAAATAAATAAGTGGTGATACAGAAATATGGATTCTTGGAATGCATAGTCTATATACTGTTGGGTTTTTTCTTTTGTACTTTATTAATCAGCAAATGATCATGATAGTGGTATACAAAGAGCACTTCAGGAGTACACCCATGTAAAACAAATAAAAAGAACACAGGAGAAATAATTCACAAATGAAAGCTTGCAAAAGTAATAAAGAATAAACAAAGCTGTTATGAACATTCTGTGTTGCTGACCAACTTCATATGTCTTTAAAGCTTTTACATTTTTTGATGGAAGAATCCACATAGTTACAAAAATGTACAAAGTAGGGTTTCTTTTTCCAAATTTGCATTTGTGCATAAAGTATTCGGCATTAATAATAATGAGGTTGATTAAAAATTCAAATTCTTTGCTTACTTGAATTGTTTGACACTGCAACCTGAGTCCAGTTTTTCCATGCCTGCATGACTGACAAATTCCTGTTATTATCAGCCACTGACACTCTGCAACTCATGTAGAACTGGCAGTGTTTGAATGGTGTTGCACAAATGATTTTAGTGCTGACACGGAAGAAAACTGGTTTGGCAAACAGATGTACGAACACATTTAAATGTACATATCAAATTCTGCTCAACTGCAGTCTCTTATACTTAGACACAGAATCTATACACATGTCTCCCCTGCAGCCCAACTTGATTTTGCAGTTTTCCCCTGACAACAAGTAAAAAGCTACGAAATCAATAAGCCTAAAGCTTATTAAGCCCAAATCCTTATTAAAAATTCAAATTCTTTGCCTACTTGAATTGTATGACCCTTGTGATAACCGAAAATTAAATACGCTATTCAAATTTAAATGTAAAATCAGATTTAAGAATTTCACAGATCAAATGCATAGACTTATGAGAAACGATATTATAATTAAGTATATTAAGTATATTAAGTATATAGGTAGTATATTATAGGTCTTACAATACATCCATGATACATAGACTGTAATACTTCAGGAACCCGAGCGAGGGCGCTTTAGCTCCGTAAAACTGACATGGACCCGGCTTTTATTTTGAAATTCAAGCTAGATGGGCTCGCGCGGTTCCTTGGTCCTTCACTCTCAGCTGCTGAGGTCAGCCGGTGGACCGGGTTTTCACCGGGAGCAAACTTTAAAAGGTAAACGTGCTTCCATTCATATTCTATCCACTGCGTTCATCAGAGGCCCCCCAGCGAATCGGCTTTTCGTTGTTGTTGTTTGTTGACCGTTTATTCTTGGCTGGTTTGAAAGGTGTAGCTAGTTATGTGCTAGCCATTATTAGTTAGCCGTTAAGCTAGCTGCTTAGGCAGGCCAATAACAGTTGGGAAATTTCCTCACCATGTGCAAATAAGAAACTGTTTTAGAGCAAACTGTCTCTGCCGCTTTTATCCATGTGAGCTTTTCATTTCTCCAAAATATATCTACTGAAACACCCAGAACAACTTTTTTTGTTTGTTTGTCGTATCACTAAGTAGAAGTTATAGACTATATAGTTTAACTGTATTCGTCGTCATTTTTTCCTTCGTAATTTTGAACGAGCGGTTATTTATTTATTTAAAAAAACTCTATGAAGAGGTAATGAAAGTCAAATAAACTATAATGAATACAACGTAATAGCAAAGACATAATCGTTTGGTGCATTTACAGTATAGTTATAAATATCCACATATGTAACAAAAGAAATAAAACAGTGGAGAAGTACTTTAGATATTGTTATTAATGTACGTCTGGGGGATTTTGTAATAAAAAATAAAACGCAAGTATTTCCTAGCATATTAGTATTTTAAGTATTCTTTCTATGTGTCTCCCTAGCTATCCCTCCCCATGTAATGCACAAGTCATGATTACAAACTACAGTTCATCACTGCCATGCTGGATATGCACCCATCAAATAAGACCAAAACATATATACATTATATAAACTATATACACTGCTAGATTAAGACTGAGCTTCAAATTGACTTATCATCCATGTGATGAGCCACATGGGTCTATTGTGCACAGTTAATTGGATGTTGCATACTGTCATGTCAGGTGGATACACTGGGGATTATAAAATGTGGTCCAACAATGTGGGGCTGCTTATTGAGATGGTTTGCTTGCTTGCTTGCTAAGCCTTTAATTCATTTATCTTCTCAGTCAGTCACTTTGTTCAGACATGCATACATTGTTAAACGAGGCTAGAAATGTGTCATACCTTTGGTGGTGGCCATATATCAGTAACTAGCTATCAGTGTCGCTTTCATGCAGTTCACAATTGCACTGAAACATTTTCTGTAATCAGGAAATGTTTTTAACAGTATTTTAACAAAATTTATTAGGTGAGGCAAGCATTTCTACTTTCACTGTACATAATGCACTGCATGCTAGAAGCTTACTGTTTAATCCTTGCGTGTCACTCACTCCTGTCGTCTTCTTCTCCAGCTCCAGCAGAATGATGATGGGGATAAGGCAGTTTCTGAGACATGTATAGACGGCCACAATGACACATGAGACCCTCTCAAGCTCTCAGCTGTCTGTCAAGACTGCTGCCCTGCGCATGGTGGACCTACCCCTTTCCGTCTACAGCTCCCTGGCACAGGTGAGGGTCTTACGTAAAGTAGCAAGCTCATAGGTAACGTTCATATTGGTGTTAAACTCTATTGAAAACATTTGCCTTTTGCATATTTTAGAATTTGTTTCAGTCTGATGTTTCAGTCACATATTTGGACAGAAGAACTTGTCAACTATTAATTCTGAATTCTGAAAAAATATATATATATTTTTAATTGTTGAAGTCCCTCTCCACACAAAACAATTCATGTCCCATCCCTGCGATGTTTGATGCTGTTTTTTTTTTTTACATTCATCTGATCTGCTGAAGGGGGGAAGTTTCTGTGTTCACCTAAAATCTGAGTTTAGAGTGTGTACTTGCCAGCAGGATTTGTGAAGTCATAAATATTTTAGAGATAACTGTGATGTAGTATGCAATGTGGAAAGCCATCACTGCTTATACCCTGAAAATAGACTTTTAGGTAAGCGTGAAACGTGGTTTTCGAGCAGTTCAAATTTTGAAAGAGAAAATGTTTCAGAGTTTGTATTTTTCAGTCAGGGAGGTGGAGAAACTGCAATTAATGCAAAGTACTTTATGTCTGGAATGGAACTTCAAAGGTTCACTGTGGATGATTTGTCTTTGCTCATGTACTCACAGTTTGTGATGTTTGTGTTGGAGTCTGTGTTGTGCTGGGAGCTGGTTGTTTTTGGACATTAGCTAACTACATTTCTAATAGTAGCAATTCTTAACAGTAGCTTGTGTTGTATGCTGACACCACTGTAGAGGAGTAGAAAAAGACACTGAAGAAATCGAGAGCAGGTCATTTTTTTGGAAAAACCAACCCGAACCCATCTCCAAGCACAAAACAGACTCCAACACAAAGTTCACTTAAGTGCATGAGCATGCATGATCTTACATATTAAACCTTTAATGTTAATATGAAAACTTAATGATAAAGGATGTCATATTTTATTTCACTCAGCTACAACAGTCAGCTCATAAAACTGGTTTCACTTAAATGTGAAATTCAGAATTATACTCCGTCATCACATTCTCAGCCAGTGGCGCGGCGGCGTGCGTAACAACAGGTCAACTAAAATGATGATCTGGTCTGGTTGAATTTGTCACATTCCATTCAGTGTTCCTCATCGCCGTTTTCTGACACTCCCCAGCAAATTTCTTTTGAAATGTCCAGTACTATAACCTGTTAAAGCAGTTTAGCTCTGTGACTGACGACTGGGTGTATTGAAAAGATACTTATTTAAAAATGCATTTGAAAGTGTACATCCTCTAAGGGCACTTTTACTAAAACTCTAACCTCATGCTACAATCTTAACATTAAAATCTATTTGAAAGTAATTTAAAATGCTTTTAAACAGACAATTATGTTGCATCTGAACAGTGGAATTTAAATTATTATTATTATGTCCGCACAAGACAGAAGTACTGCTCACTGTAGACTTGCAATGCAAACTGCAACATTCTTACTCTGCAAAGACACAAATATAGCTAAAGATTTACAGAGTTAAAAAGTCACACAAAAATCTCTTAAGATTGTAGTGATGGAATATTTAATCTTTTGTGTATAATGTTTCAAGATGGTAACCAGTATTTTC
Source organism: Coranthus polyacanthus (assembly GCA_037367275.1). Taxonomy (NCBI): domain Eukaryota; kingdom Metazoa; phylum Chordata; class Actinopteri; order Kurtiformes; family Apogonidae; genus Coranthus; species Coranthus polyacanthus. Next base: position 20,119,380 of record JAPQRN010000010.1, read on the forward strand.
TGTTCGTGTTTCGAACCAGTAATGCATGAGCAGCGTTTGTGTGTCCGGAGTCACGTAGCAGCAGGTCTGATATCATTAGAAATGTCATAGCAGCACGTCTGACAGGCAGATGAAGCCTTAACAGAGACAGTCAGATGTCACTGCAAGCCTGTAGCAGCATTTGATCATCCCAATCCATTCATAAGCTTTAAAAAAAAGTCAATATTACGGTTGTTGTCGCAGCTCCAAACTCAATGTTTATGTAATCTTCAGTTGTTGTGAATGTGCAGTGGCGCTGTCAGTGTGGATTATCTCCCTTGTCATTCTGTGTTACTATGTATAGACACAGAAGGGCTACACACGCTATCTGAATTGGATTTTTCAAAACTCTGCCTGACAGGCTGGTAGTCAGTACTCAGTGGTGCCTTTTGCGCCTCTGTTGAACTTTCATTAGTCAGTCATCATCCAGCATCAGATAGTGCTGTGGACGGGGACATTGCTCAAGACCACAGTGTAGTAAACTGTGTCCACTTGTTCACGATTGATTTAGTTCATTTGACCAGCACAGCGAACCATGCAGCTCAGGACATATAAATGCTTCAGTATTTAACTTTAAACTCCTCTGTACACTGCCTGTTTTCCAGGTGAGTGTCAGCACAGGTACCAAGAAGCTGGTGGCTGCCACGGCCTTCGGTGCCGTCTCGCTCCTCTTCCTGGCACGCCGCTTCCAGAGGAGGAAGGGCAGAAAGAAGACTCACACCCCACAGTGGGAGCAGGCAGACTTTGAGTTTTTCTCCAAAGCCTCTGTGGAGAACGGTAGGAGACCTACTTAACTCCCTGACACTGAGATATTTTTTCCCCTTAACCAGCAGCTCACTGACCTGTGATCTTAATTTAGTGAGTTAGGCCAGTTACTCGTATGTGATGTAATCAGATGACACTAGGCTGCTACTGGGTTACCTTGAAATGCTCTAAAAGAGAAATGAACAGAATTGTAGGATTAAGTAGAGTCAACTGAACAGTTGAAATGTAACCTGTTTTTTCCGGTGCTGACTTGTTTGATAGGGGTGTATTTGCAAAGTCAGATAAGTGTCTCTGTGACCTTGTGTCTGATTGCCTTGTAACTGTGAAACTCTTATACTGTTAAAAGTTGTCGGCCATCTTCAGTTTTAAAAATTTTCACAATCTTAATGATTGTGGGATTAATAAGAGGTAATTTATACAAATGCTATATGAATACAGCAAATAATTATTCTACATAGGAAGCTGGTGTTGTTAAGTGTGGTGTGGTGTGAGCAAACAACACAGTTTTCTGATCTTTTGCTCTCTACACTCCCATCTTTGTCTATCCAGATAACACCAGCCAGCAAAACATTACTCTCTCCCTCAACTCCAAAAATGGATACTCAACTGGTCTGGTTCTCACCACAGGATCCTACAGAAAGCTGTCTGGGTCTTTGCAAAGTCTGGCCTCAGTAAGACAAAGGCTGAATTTTATTATAAACAATTTGTCTACAGAAATGTCAAAAACCAACATTCAGAGTGAACTTTTCTGCTGTTTTGTCCTCAGGTAAAAAGCATGAACTCATCCAGCAGCAGCACCTGTGCAAATGAATCCACGTGTTGGGACAGACCAGGGGATGCTGACATCTGCAGCGTTGTCAATTTGCCAGTCACCACACCTGAAAACTTATACCTGATGGGTAAAGAGGATTGTGCAGTATTTAATTTCACTGTGACAGTAGAGATGCTGATGAATTCCTTTGAATCAGTTTTTGTTCTTTGAGAACAGAGCTATCAGTCACTTGTCTTCTTCGTCAGATTCAGAGTATATGTGTATGTGTTTGCAGGTATGGATTTGTTTGAGGAGGCGTTGAGGCGGTGGGAGGAAGCGCTAACATTCAGGAGCCAGCAAGGTGAGGATGACGCAAGCTGTGCCTCCATCAAAACAGGAGCTGGAGACACCATCGCTGAGCAGAGCATGGAGGTAAACACAGAGACACACCGAATAATAGAGATATAGATGTCTGTTGATGGTTATGCAAAACAATTAGTCCTTTCATAATTAACACATTAATTCTATGATTAATTTAAACTGTGGGTGTGTTAATTTGTGTTTTAGAGTGTAACCACCTTTTGTCTGATTCACTCCTGTTTACAGTCTATGGTCTGAAATAAAACTAATTCTGAGTAACTTACACGACACCACCGCCGTACAGACATATACGCAGCTGATAGCAACATGTGTCAAAGCACTTCTGTATGAAGGTCACATGACATACCGGTAGTTGGTATGTGATAATGTAAACAGGCTGCTGCTTATGTAAAGGGAGACTACGCCCATTAGTTTCTATGGAGTGAAACAGAGTCATCATTCTCTTGGGGAAATTCACTCAGCACTTGAACATGGAACACATTTTTGTTGTTAATAATCATTTATATTGGTACATATAATAAATGTTTGCCATTTAAGCTGATTCCTAATTTCAACGGTCTTGATGGTATTGAAATTCAAATGATACTTGAACATATAGGCCCGGGTTTTGTTCTTATTTCTGTGTTTTGTGTTTAAAGGTAAAAAGATACTATTTAACTAAAGGATTTGAATATAAATATACTTCTTTTGTGTTGATTCTACATTGATTCTGTGATTTTTAGATTTAAATATGGATTACTACAGGCTTCAGCCATGAGAAGAATAAATGCAGTTAATTACAGCAAATTGTATGATTAATACGTTACTTTTTTAAATCAATTGACAGCCCTAAAAAATCCTTTTGCAAATAGTTTGGCAGATATTGTGAGATGAATCATAATTTTAGTGGGTATGGTCATTTTTCATTGAATATATATGAAAATGGTGTGATTGTTGCTGGAGTCTGTACCAAACAAGCATGTTCTCTTACTTATTAATTTCTAATGGTATGTTGTGACACATTTTACCTTTATCAAAATAATTGCAGCGCTTGCAGTTTGGATATTGCAATTTCAGTAATATTTCTGTTAGTTGTTCAGCCCCATTCACATTGACTAGAAAAAATCATCAAAAGAGCTAGTATTGATTCAACCTTTCTCCACTCTGGTCACTGTTACATAATGGTTTGTTCAGTGCTGCCCACAAACACTGTCTACAGCTTACATGCACAAATAACACTGAACACCCACTAGTGTCACAGAGTTCAGCCTTTAAAACAGCCTCCTCGTGGCTTTCTAACCTTGTCGGAAGGATTTTGATTAGTGCAGGTCAAATAGCTAAGCTTTGACACCCAAACAGACGTCCACAGATACACACAGGTCCTCTCTAAAAAGTTTACTAAAAATTAGGTCAATGGCGTCGGCCAGTAATCAACTGATTCGCAAACACCTCAAATGAAGGGGTGAAATTTGTGCCAAGCAGCATGTTTTTAATGGGTATTTTCTGTGTTAAGGTACCGAGAGCAGCTCAGTAACGGGAATAATTTTATGAACCTTGTCTTTATGTGATTGTGTTCAGGACGTCATCAGCGCAGAGTTTATCCACAGACTGAAGTCTCTGCTTCAGCGGGCGTACCACCTGCAGGAGGAGTTTGAGGGAGTGCTGGGCATGTCAGAGCCTTCATCCCATAGCAACAGCCAAGGTGAGTCACTCATACAAACTTATGTAATATCCATTACTAACACACGAATGTAAAATCAAAGGATGTGCAATAAATGATCTAAACAATGCAGTAGAATGCTTTATAGAGCCAGTAGTGTCAGTGAAATGTTGTTTTAAGCATTACACATTTTATTTTAAAATCTCCATCGCAGATAAAATGGCAGAGATTTTGTCCCGAGACGAGTTAGATGAGGGCTGCCTGAGAGACAGCATCAGCATCGCCTCCACCGACTCGTTTGTGTCTGCTGCTGAGGTGAGACATGTTCTGCATTTCTGATAAAATTAAGAGTAAAATCAAGAGAATCCTGCAGACATCGTAAACTCAAACCGTCTGCAGTATCAAAGCCCTGACTGGGTCACAGCAAACATTCAAACAGCTTTAATCTTCCTTTAGGCTCGCCTCCCTGTGTTTACCATCACTCAGCTTATCTCCTTTACCCATTAAGTCAGCGGGGGGCTCGGTTTCTAAATCCCATGCTTGTCAATGCACTTGACCCATAAAGAACTAAAATAAAATAGCTTTTTAAAAATCCAGGGCTGCTGACTGAAACTACAAAGTGAATTCCTTGAAATTAAAGTTTTAAAAGATAAGCCTTTTATATATGTCCTCTATTTAACCAGGGAAAAGTCTCTTTGTTACAATAAATACTCATTGTCAAAAAATAGTGACAATATGGTTGTAAAAGTGTAAACACATGGTACTAATATAAAAAGCAAATAAAGCAACTACTGTTACACAATGAGTGAACACAGTATCCAGTTAATATGTAACACTTGGTCAAGGACAAAAATCCAGTTATGAATTAAAACTAAATTAAAAGTTTAGGAGTAGAATATTGTGAGAGCCTTCTGAAAGTTAAAGGTGCTTTGACGTTTAGCAGGTTGGTGGTTAATATGTACAGAACGTGTCATATAATTTTAGAAAAATGTGAAATTATTCAATCAAATTAAGAAAACAAGAACCTACAACAAAGACATCTTGCTGTAATTGCTACCATCTCCTGACCCATGAGTGTAAGGCAGACCTGCTAGCCGTAGAACTGGGTCACTATAAATAGACCTTCAACATTCTCCATCAGTGTTGGGCATAGAGCTCACTGTTACCCTGCACCTGCTTTTACTATAGTCTCCTAACGCTACAGCAGCATGGAGAGGTATCTGATCAAACTGACCAGAGCTCTATATACAGTCCATGTTTAGTACTTTTAGAGCTGAAATTATAGAGTAATCCAAGACTCCCCTAAAACTACAGTTTCAGATCAGGACTTAAGAGCTACTAATGAGCTTCACAGTAGTTTTTGGTGCCAGCCCTTCAGAATAAAAGCATGCGATCAAAGTGAAAGCTGTAGTTTGTGTATACTCTTGCAGTGGAAAGTTATCTTTAGGCTTACACATCTGCACACTTTTCAGCTTTTCAGCTTATTTTGTCTACAATCCTACATACTTCACTCATACTCATACTTTTTCTACCTCTGCGATCCGCCTCAGCTGTCAGAGCACAGAGAGCTGAGGAGCGTCTTGGGTCATCACCCCTTCTACGAGGACGCGCTGCAAATGGCAGAGGAAGGCAAGATCTCCTGCAGGGTGCTGCGGTAAATGACACTGATCGACATAACACCCATGACCTACAGAGAGCATACATACATAACTGAGACGTTTCATATTCATCTACGTAACATTAAATGCCTGTATCATCTTCGTTTTCGTCAACAGAACGGAGATGCTGGAGTGTCTTGGGGACATAGATTTCCTCGCCAAGTTGCATTGTGTGCGACAGGCGTGTCAGGTATGTGTTGAATGAATCACGGGTACAAATATGACACATGAAAATCTGTGTTGTTTTGACAAATCCTCTAGTGAAATATTACAATTAGTTCCTGCATTCCTAAATGCGCAGTATTTCAGCTGATAGTATATACTGTTCAATGGCAGATTCATTACCTTAGTTTCTATTTTTTTTCCTCCTGGGATGGAAACAGGATGAAGTCTTTCTGGGGTTCTCTGATGTGTTTACCTAGTGAATATTAAAGCCACAATAAAGCCTGAATGTAATGTTTTGTCTTCAGCTCATTTTGTGTGAGAGGGTGACCAGGATCTTTCTGGCTGATACCGGAAAGAAAATCCTATCTTCCATTATTGTTAAAGCCCACAAGGTAAGACTGAACAATGTGTTGAAATCTAGTGAATTATATAACCTCCGCTTCTTCAGAGGACTTTACCATCGTTGAACATTATCCATTTGCTTTTCTAGAGCCCAAAGAGGTTTGAAGAAGTGTTTGAAGAGATGATTTCCTTTCTGGAGCACACGGAGCACTGGGAAAACACTGAGGTGGAGCTCGCCACACGAGGGGTGAGAGCACTACTTAACTGTTTCTCCACTGACTTCATCCAGCTCTCCTGTAAATAAATAATGATATCAAATGTTCATCCACACCAGGTGAAACATTTGAACTTCTATGACATAGTGCTGGATTTCATTCTGATGGATTCGTTCGAGGACCTGGAGAATCCACCGATCTCCATCCAGAATGTGATCAACAACCGCTGGCTGAACAGCTCCTTTAAGGAAACTGTGAGTAAACACATGCATTTAACAGTTGTTTGTTTGTTGTAGGTGGGTTTCCATCCAAATGGATTGAAATTTTTTATCAAATATTCAGAAAATCGTCAAAGGAAAATGTGAATTAATGCGTTTCCATCCACTACTGTTATGCAAATAAAGTAAGAGTAAATGGTACATTTTTCTACCTCCTCGGTTCTCAAAGCCCTTTACAATGTGTCACATTCACCTATTCAGTGTCATGCTCAAGGACACTTCGACAAAACCTTCCACAGCCTTTGTCAGACATTTGTTTCAACACCTCGTCATGGTAGTGTTTCATTGCTGCTTCCAGCAAAAATTGCATTTCATGTTTGTTTTCTGTATTAATTAGTTTTCTTGTAATTGATTTTAATTGTAATTAATATGATAACTATTGATGCGGTTATAGAGTAAATGGTTCAACTGTTTTCACAGGCGGTGGCATCCAGCTGTTGGTCAGTACTGAAACAGAAGAGACAACATATGAAGGTAGAGTTTCTGCATCTTCAAAGTACTTGCAAACTGCAACAGGACCACTGACACCTCTTTGTTACCATCTCTGATTTATCAGTAACCTTTATTTTATTTTAGCTCTGTATATATATTCAAGTGAAAGCCTCATTTTGAATATAGCCCAGTAAAATAGTAAAAACAGCCTGCACATATCTGTGTGCATCTGATAAGAGCCCACATTTAAAGACAACAGTCAGTGATAAAAGAAGGTAACAAAACTGGGGAAGATCTTCTAAATAAATAAACTATTATGAGAGGGAGGCCCTCCCAGGCTTAGTGTGCAGCTCACACTGATGATAGAGCATGACACCATCAGAAAACTGTTGGGTTAATGAGGTGTTTAATGTCACTTTGTAAAACCTTTTTGTCCTCTTTGTCTCAGGTTCCCGATGGCTTCATTGCTCATTTCTACACCGTGTGTGAACAGATCAGCCCAGTCCTGGCCTGGGGCTTCCTGGGTCCAAAGAGTTCACTGCACGACTTCTGCAGCTTCTTCAAGGTTCATCTCAGAAATAGACATTTCATTTAACCCCCTCTCTTCAACAGTGTTAAGTCTCTTTTTCCTGAAGGTATTAATCTCACCTACTTTTTTTTCTGTCTTCTTTAGGATCAGGTGCTGTACTTCCTGAAGGACATTTTTGATCTGGATAAGGTGCGGTACTGCTCAGTGGAGAGTCTGGCTGAAGACATGCTCCACCTGCTGCACCGGCGCTCTGAACTGCTGCTGGCCTATCTGGGAGCCGACTCTCTGCGGCACCTAAACGGCTGCAATTCCCCACAGGTACAACTGTTGCCCAGCGCCCTCCTGGAGGCGAGAGTGCAGTAAGACGTACCTCCAGTGAACATACCTCCAGACAAGATCCCACCCATTTAATACTACACACGACAAATCCTCAGCATTTATTCTGCGTTGCCTTCACACCAACTATCGGACCAAAGAAAACTATCCGTAGGTGTGATTTTCTTTGCTTTGATAGCTGTGGAAATGTTACCTGAGGTTTCACCACCCAATTCAAGAACAATCACGCAAAAGAAAATTGATGACCAATGTCTGAAATTCACATTTCCCATCATCTCCGCCTCCAGATAAACTGAACCAGCGGTTTGCCTTCACACATGATCGTCATTTATGGTGCAGCCTCCTCCTCCTCACCTCATTGTGCCATGGTCTGTGCACATTAAATTATCATAGCAATAATATTTGTAATTTAAATTTGCTGAGTGACATTGATTTTGTTGTAGTAGATAGCACACTGTACAAGCAGATGCGTATTTATTGCGGTTCAGAGCAGTATATTTATTTTATTTCACAGCTAAGTGATGCAGGGTATATTTTTAGAAGTAGATGTGCCTGTATGTGTTAAGGGAATTGTGCTCAGTGTAAACATACAGTACAGCAGTATGCATAACAATGTTGTATGATAAACTTTAGAGGCATCCTACTGAACATAAGCAATGCAAATGACACTAATTAAATGTGCTTTGGTTTGATTTAAGCACGTTGCCCAGGGAAACCATGAAACAAAGGGATATGTAAACATAAATGTTGGTACTGTTCAACAGTATTGTAGTGTCATTATAAAACTGAAATGTCGAGTTTGTGCTCCGTTATCTAAAGCAGGTCAGTTCTTTTGGCTTCAGCACCAGGATCCGCTTCACATTTGTGTAATGTTTAAATAAATGAAGCCCTACACCCACAGCCATCATTCACTCTTGACAGAAACCGCTTATGCATAATACCACAGCTGTCAAACAACCTGTTCCTTGGCGATCACTTACTACGCCTTATCAATGCACATATTCAAGCCTTGTCTTCAGTCGGTGAATGTCTTTACTGTATGAAACGTCAGCCTGTGACATGTGAAAAACTGCTTATTGTCTGCTCTGCTGAGAAGTCACTGCCATGTACAGAGCATGAGCCATACATGTAATTGTGTTAACGGCGAAGGTTTATTCCAAAATGTTAGGGTCACTTTAAGAGTCTGATGGGTACAGTAATATGATGGATGCAGTCCGTCCTTTTGTACTTTTGAAGTGGAGTACATTTCATTAGGGATGCACCTATCTAATATTTTGAAGTGGTATTGATGCTAAAACTGACATTAAATAGGTCATGTATTCACAATGGAATGATTGTTAAACACCAGAGATCGAACAAATTATTCAACTTAGTGTTCTGATAGTTCTGTACTAAAGACCAGTATATCTTAAGTTAATCAATGAACAGAATTTGGGCATTAAATTAAATGATTTTGGATTTGTGCATTCCTACCTTTTTGGAATGACTCATTTGTCCATACAGGGAAAAAATGTGTTGGTTTTTTCTCATGTTAAATGAAAGCAAATAAAGAGGAGTTTCTTTTTTCTTCTTTGTCAAGAATTATTTTCTATAGTTAAATAAAACCCAAGTACATTAATCCAGTTTATTTGTTACAACTTTATTACTGAACATGGCAACATTTTAAAAGTCAGAACAGTTCATTCGAAAAAAACAAACCAGAAGATTCGATAATATACACATCACAGGAAACCTTTTTTTTCGTCTTTTTTTTTTTTACCTCTAAGGCATGCTCCTTATTTCTCACTTCTGTTTAGTCTTCTACACCCCCACGAACTCTGAAACACTTAGCTCAAAGGAAGAGCATCTCACATGTACAGAGCAAACAGCCACAAAGAAATTTCAGCATGACCTTGAAACTACAGAAGAATGTGATTTAAACTGATAACCCCATTTAAAAACAAAGTATATGTATCATTCAAAGTACATCAGTTCCTGTCCTCGTCCAACTTTCTAAAGCACATGCCTATCTGTGGTATAAGATCAAGGCTTTTCCATTGAATCAATACAGATCAAACGACTATCAGACAACTCGAAACACACTGTGGCATTGTTTAAAAAAAAAGCAAACACTCAATCCAAGCTGAAAACATATCTAACCAACACTTTGCAATCACAGTTTCAAATTTCATTGCGTTGCTTTGGGTTTTTTGGTTTTACCTTATCACTGGAGCTCTTGAACGGTCTACGTTCAGCAGTGGGATTGACTCAAAGGATTCCTCCTTTTGGGGACAAACTACGACAGGGCCTGATTCTACGACCTAAGCTTGCGGCATCCTCCAACACTGTGAGCGAGAAGTGAAGGCAGCAGCGTTTCAATAGTAGATTTGCACTGCACTTGAGGGCAGATTCACACCACGACAGGAAAAAAAAAAAAAATACAAATCCTGACCTAATAGGTTGATCATATTGCTAGCAGGTTTTGCATGGCATGCATTTGTTATACCAGTGTCAGAAAGTTCACTAAAGCATCAATTATACAGTCGCTGTCAGACTTACCGGGAGGCAAAGATAAGGCTATCAACAAATATTAAGCACATACGACAAAAAGACAGCATTTCCTCAGTGAACCTACACAACAACTTTTGCTCAAGTTTAAGTCAATTTCAAAAGTCTAAAACTTGGTGTGAGAGGTCATACAGCTCATATCATGCAGTTCATTCATAAAGCAGATCATATGTTAAAAAAAGGGGCTGTTGATACTTATTATGGACATTGCTTACGACTAAACATAAATGCATTGTAACGACACAGGTAAGCATTTGTTTGCATATATATATATATATATATACTGGTCATGTCACTGGACAAAAACACTGGTTTCCTTAGGTTTCGCTTACCTGTGTTATTGCAGCAGAACCTAAGGTGCAAGGTCTGGGATGACACTGCAAAGATCAGATATATCGCACTGTTTGCCATCAGTGAACAATGCAGTCAAAAGAATCTGACCTTAAAATTAACAACAGTGCTTATTCAAAAAAATAATAATTATCATTTTCAATTTAACGTTCTGCATCTTGTGAGCTAATCAGAAGCACTTCCACTACTAGCATTCAACATGCTCATAAAGGACATGAAAGAAAGGCCTAAGCATGCTACACTGGATTTATGCAGCAGAGTTTTCTAAGCAATGTCAGTTTATCTTGCAATAAAATGGCATTTGTTTTTTAAAAAAAACAAAACATGACAGTCTCAACTAGACAGTGGCACTTAAGCAGGTCAGATGTTCAAATATTCAAAATGCAAAAAATAACCACATGGAGATCTTTAAACAGTTCCTACCGACAGTGTTAACAGAGCTGACATTCAAACCCTCGGTTCAGAAAATCCAACTAAAAATGCTACCTACGCCAAAAGTCTAAAAACAATCTACAAAGCAAACTGTGTCGACATACTGTAAAAGATTCAGAGTCTGCATGTTGTGGAGTCACACAAGGGGAATACGTCTCAGAAACATGTGGTACAAGAATCATCAAAGTCTAAAGGCCTAGGCCTCTCCTCAGAACATTTGATACTTACCCAGGAAAAGGGGGGGGAAATGGCAATATTTGACAAAAAAATACTACATCTTTTGCAATTTATAAAGCATCAAAAATAGGCAAGTATCTCTCAAAGTCAAAGTGACAGCATTGTACTTACAGTATAGGAGGGCTCAACTCATGGATGAAGACTGCTTAGCCACCCCCGAGCCTACAAATCTATATTCTTATATTGGATAAACACTAACAGAATGGGCAGAGCAAAAACGACTTTTTTTGCAATGTTTTATATTAAAAAACATGTTTAAAAAGTCCAACAAATTTACACATGAGTTAGTTCACCATTGGAAAATGGGCAAGACAAACGTTTCAATGCATTTTTTTTGATACATTGGCAATTTACCTGACTGTCCTGGAAAAAGAACAGCAGAAAAAAAAAAAAAAACACTACAAGTATGCAACATTTTTTTGCAACTGTGTTTTCTGAGGAACATGTTAAGAAAAATACTTGCTTACCGCTTTTCTAAACTTGCCTGTGGAGGAGGAAGTGTCTATCAAGGCAAAATAACAGTGCATACTACCTCAACAATGTCAGCAAACCAGGCAACAACAAAAAAAATAATTAACAAGAGTGCCACAGCAACGCAGTCAATGCATGAATACGGTACATATAAACCTGTCGACTTTCTAATGACAAACATCGGTCTACTGCTGAAGTCAGAGCAATGTCAGGAAAACACAAGTGTTAAAATAAATTGTCTAGCAACTGGGACGTTTGTAGGTCTGAACCACTTCAGGATCATTGCACGCACATATCGTTTCTAAAAGCCTTATTGACAGTTGGAGAGAGACAGGACAGCACAACTTTGAGTCAACCAACTGAACCCACGCACGGCCTGCATACCCAATGCTCCACCCCCCCCTCCCCCAGCAAAACAAAAAAACGTACAGAAAAACCCTTTTGTTTCAAACCACCCCAACTTACCGACACAGGAGGTTTCAGTTTGTTTTATTGCAAAAACACAACAGGCAATAGCATTTTTAAAACTGAGATGATTTACATGGTAATGTCTACAGTTTAATAAACATGAGTTCTAACCACATTTAATGTAGATACAGGGCTGGAATGACCATATGTATAATTACCTCACTAAAAACAAAGCATTTACAAGAGAAAGGAAAAAAAAACAAAAAACAAAAATAATGAAAGAGGACGTGTTCGCCGGGTTATCTGCCATCTATGTGAAACACTTTCAAACCAAGGAAATTTAAGATCTTCATCAAGGCGTCTGCATCCAAACATTTAACAAAGGATTTTGTTTCGACAATGTAGCATTTACTTTATGTCCACTTCACATTACTGGCCCTGTGCAGAAGAAATACATAGAAGATACATTGCATGTTAACAGCAGAAACAGTGGACTCAGCTTCCCAAAATAAAAAGCTAAAAAGCCTGTGTAGGGAGGAAGGAGTTTTGGTTAGGTTTGTGAAGCTGCAACGGTCACCGGAGCCCTGTAAAAACCTGAGGAAGGAACGGCGTTAGGGCACACAACTATTGAGAATTAAGTGGATGTGGAGGGCAGATTCTTATTGGGGGTGTACCTGAGGGGCTTGTGGTGCTGCACCCATCGTCTGAGGGTTGGCTGTGCCGTAGTAAGCGGCTTGCTGCCTGTAGTACTCAGCCCAGGCAGCGCTGTAGTCCGGCTGGCCTCCGGGCTGAGAGGCTGCTGCCGCCGCCGCTGTGGCCTGAGGGGCCGCTTGACCTGGACGGGAAAACGACAACGCTGATATCACCAAACAACTCTTAAATTCTGTAAATACGATCGATGCTGGCCACTACTTTATCATTAGCCGCAACATGTAACCTAAATGGGATGCAACCCTTTTCAAATTAAACCAATTACACTGCTGTGAAAAAGTCAATCATGGTTTGTTGTGAGATTCCTGTACTTTAATATGTGCAGGGTTCAGCATTAATGTTTTTTTCCCCACTTGCAAGGAATTGACTTGCTCCTATACAAATGGTTGTACTTAATAGCAGTTTTCAAATAACAGACACTAAAGTTAATTATCAGGTAACCTGCATGTACAACGCTCAGATGAGAAGGACACCAGATAGGTCACTCCCATCATCAGAGGCAAGTTTCTAGTTTTAGTAGCTCGACATGGCCCTTTACTTGCTCAATGTTGAGCCTTGGAGTCAATTTTGTATTTGACAAAACTTTCCTGTTAAACAACTGTATATTTCACTGTGGGTGAGTCATTTCACAATCTTAAAAAGAACAAACCCTGCCTAACTTTTGAACAAATTACAACACATTCTTTGCAACAACGCAATAGTTATAAGAAGGGGAACGAACCCACCACCGCTTGCTCCGTGTGGCGGGTCAGAAACCTTCTGCCTTTCTCTTGGGTGGCTGAGAGAGCAGCTCCTCTACTACAGAGGGCTGCTAGAAGAGCACAGCCACCCTTTAACCAGTCACAACAGTCAGCTCTGAACTCAACATTCTTGCATTATAATATCCAGTATGAGAAACGGAAAACCTCAGGAGACAGAGAGGCAATCTGAACACAGACTCAGCCTTTCTTCAGGTCATACCTCAATTCCAGTTCTTCAATAAATATCTAGTTCTTTCGCTGTACAATAAAGACAAGTGAGTCCATCTAGTTTAGAGTTTCTGCAGGTTTAAAGAAGTTAAATTTAAGTCTCTTTAAACAATATTTTTGAGACCGTTATGAATGCAATGTAAGACCCATTTCACATCCAGGCCGTAGTGGGTGATGGCAGCTGTTCACTGCTGGCTTTTTATGGCAGTTGTATGTTTTTTTTAATGACATCCCATGTGACTAATGTCTGCATATGGGCCAACAGGCTTCAAATCAGTCATTTTCAACAAACTCTGATCCAAACACTGAATCCAGACTTTTTTTTATGCCTTGCCAAATTGTATTCAAGACATTTTAAGACCAGAAATTATTGGATAAAAGACTTTAAAGACCTGGGGAAAGCCTGGCTTGCACTTGTGTAGATACAGTATTATACATTGTCTTAATGTTTACTCTTTAGGGACTTGCTGACCTGAAGTTTGAAGATTCGTATTTGCATCTACTGACTGAACACTATAATTCAACCTTTTAATTTAACCATGTATGGGTTCTTGATTCAAACAATATGAAAAAAGTCTTAGATTTTTATGATTCCATAAAAATAGCACTGACATGGGGGGAAATGTGTGGTTTATATTATAAAGGCACTAATTATGACAAAAACTGGATTTCAACATACTGCCATCATTACAACCCAACATGTTAGGGTAGCTTTCAGATAAGAAATCAAAACTATAGTATTGGACTCAAAATGCACTTTAAAAAAATGTAAGTCAGCAGGTAACTAAAGCTGGACTTAAATGGGGTACCAACCTTGTTTCTTGTAATACTCCTCCCAGGCTTTCGTGTAGTCCTGAGGTTGCTGACTCTGTTGACCTGGAAAGAGAAGCAGAAGACGTGTCAATGCATCCAAATGTTTAAAGTAAATGTAAACTTCATAACTTTCAAACTACATTTATTGCATCCATAACCCCAAACCCCATCCGCCAAATCAAACATGTTGCATTTTCCAATCGTTTAACTCTACAAGCATTCAGTAGCAGTAACACATTCATTGCACATGGCGATGCTTTGCCATCAGTTTGGATAAAGCCCTAAGATATTCTGGAAAGTAATCTAGTCCTAAGCTCATAATGGTGGTTCTGTGTCGACAGCTCTGTCCTGTAGATAGTCAAAGTGTTGCAGTCTAAACAGCACAGGCGTCAAATGTCAAACACAGTGGAGGCACACTGAACGCTCCACAGCAAGCCAGCAATACTGACAAATACCCAGACCTGAAAAAGAAGCCGATTCAATGCCCAGTGGCTGTTTAGACTGTCTGGTGTTAAAAAGGTGTACACTGAAACTACGTTCATATACCCATTTTCTTGTAATATTCCTCCCAGGCCTTGGTGTAATCTGCCTGTCCACTCTGACCTGCAGCCTGTGGGTCACCTGTTAAAAAAAACGGTACTTGTAATTAGTAAATCATTCTCAGCAGTTTGTCCTCCACCTGCCTGGGTCGGGCTGTCAGCCTAGGGATGGTGGAGAAAAACTATCCTGTCCCTGGGGCCATATGAAAAAGTTAAAAAAAAAGCTGCTCTGTAAAAGCAAAGTAATTAAAAAAGTGAAACCAACCAACTTGTCTTCTGTCAACGACAAACAGCAAGACATGAGCACACAGGACACTACTATAGCAAAGCTAGTGGGCTACACTGCTCTACGCTTCTTTGAACATGTTCAGCTTCTTCTACATAAAGCACAGGCACTTGGCTTATTGAGGAACAGTGCTGTTACCTTGGCCGTTGGTCTGAGTTGTGCCTGGAGCTCCACTGGTCGGGGTCATGGGAGCCTGAGGCTGCTGGCTGTACTGAGCATAATAGGCTGCCCAGGCTGCTGCATTGGCATCTGCTGCTGCTTTATCTGCACACAACACACAAGTTAGGTAAGCAAACTGTAGCAAGTAGCAATCTATCACTATTGTTATTCATATTTAACCCTGAAAAGCTGATAGCAATGGTTCTAATTTACTTTTGTTCTATGGAAACAATACACTGTCACATCCATTCACAATGTTGTCGACCGCAGCATTTCAAGTATTTGCAATGTTCAGCTTGTCTGGTCATGAACCTTTGGTCTGAACAGGTCTTAAGAGTTTGGACTTACTTCTAACACCAACGTACTAATTAATCATATGATGGCAGGTACTCACTTGGATCAGGCTGTCCCTGCTGCCAATGTGGATAACCATTGCCCCATCCCTGAGGCTGATAAGGCGCAGGAGGGCCACTGTTGGAGGAGGAAGGAAAAACTATCTTCAACATCTTTCACGTTTGCATCTTTGTCTTTATAAACTCCATCATACAAAGGTTTAAGTGAGAATATACTACACTTACTGTGGTCCTGGAGGTCCCTGGTTGTATGGTCCAGGGTTGTATGGACCCATTGGGGCTCCAGGTGGTCCAGGTGGCCCTGGAGGACCATGTGGGCCTGGACCTCCATGTGGACCGGGGGGACCATGTGGACCACCCATTGGAGTAACAGGTCCCTGTTAATAAACAAAGCATAGCATCACAATGATGTTAAGAGATTTCCGATCAATACATTGTCACTATAGTGGCTGATACACAAACACTCATTGTCTCACCCCAATTTTCTCTTCCACCAGTTGTCTGGCATAGTCGATTTGTTGAGGGGAACCCCGAACTGTGAACATTTTGATGTTAGGATCAGCGTTGGGTGGAGGGTTCCTCTGTAGCTCGATCCTTGCTCCTGACTGCTGACTGATGCCCTTGATTGTCTCGCCACCTGGAGTTCAGAAACAATTATTTCCTCCTAACACGTACACAAGACTACCTATGGAAATATTTTTCAGTAACCCTACAATCTGTGTAGTACTGTCCAGTAAAGCCCACACTTGCAGTTGAGCAGCTACTTACCTTTTCCTATGATGAGTCCTGTTTTCATGGTTGGGACGGTGAAGGTAAACTCCTGCAGACCGCCAGGCGGGCCCATGTTCCAGTTGCCCTGTCCACGACCACGACCTCTGCCGCCGCCATGTCCCGGAGGCCCACCAGCCTGTACACTCCTGAGCAGGTCAGAGATGATTTCTGCCGCATGCTGTGCCTGGTCAGGGGGGCCCATGATCTGTGCTATCCTATCTGGTGTGCTGCCATCATCTAGTGGGGAAAAAAATGATTAGGGACTGCTGGGCCATGGAAAACAGTGATTTAATTCAAGGTTTCAATGAGTTAAATGTAAGACTTTTTAAAACATTTTTCACATCCATACTGGCATACATGATAGAATACATGGTAGAATATAAAGGAAAATCAAGTCCCAGAATTACTTGTAAATTCATTTCAATTATTTGCTGTTCTCAAGGCATATCATGTTGGACTTGCACTTACCCATATTAGGTGAAAGTAACATTCACCAGAAAAAATATTAACAAATAACATAACAGTTTATATTAACAATTACTGGTTTCATGTTTTCATTTACGTTTTATTATAGTGTGATCAATACAATATACAACTTTATAAAAGTTGCACTCATTTCACAACTAATTTTGTAGATGTGTAAAAATCAGGGGGTGGGAAAAAGAAACATCTCATTTGTAATAATGAATACAATTAGATGAAACTGGCTTGTCTGCAGGTAGGTAGGTAGGTGTGTGTAGGTCTCAGATAAATTAGGGTTGGGGTTATACATCAGCTTTTCAGCGTGGTGCATGAGTTTTCATCATAGACCATACACATTCTTAGAGATATCTACACATGCGTTGTGCCTTTTATGTTCCAGTTTGAGATTTATCAGCCGTATTAATCACTTACCTGGTTTAAACTGGATCCTCACACCTGTGTCATTCTGAATTTTCTTGATCATCTCTCCATTTCTGCCAATAACAATTCCTACTGCGAACCGGGGTACAGGGACCTACATGAAGAGAGAAAGCCAAACAAAATCAATGACACTGAATGAGGTCATCATCTCCTCATAATAGAAACATTTGAGAAATGCCTACATCTAAGCTATCTCCTCCTCCGATCCTGGAGCCGTACTCGCCCCTCTGCTCCCTGAAGCCCTGGTCTCTGATCAGCTCCATCACCATCTCTTTGGCTTGCTGAGGAAGACAAAAAAACATTACAGCACTACTCCAACAGTCTCACCTCATATGCCACCTGTTATATAAAGAGAGCAGTGCGCTACACCCACCTGAACCTTAAATGGTTCTCCTGAAATGCGAAGTGGTTTGTCGGCACCTGTGTTTTGTGGTCCGTCCTGGATCATGACCATCTTTACTCCAGCTCTTTCCTGCAGGTTATGAGAACTCAAAGGCTTACAAGTCTGCACACCAAATGCTTTTCTCTTCCCCTGTCACTTATTTATTTAGTCTCTGAAATTCACTGGAGACTCACCTGAAGGCTTTTGATGGTTTCACCTCCTTTGCCAATGACAAGGCCGGCTTTAGAGGCAGGGACCATAATCTCCTGAACAGTCATGCCTGGTCCATCATTGTGGTGGAACGCTGGAGCTGGACGTCCTTTTTCAACTATTTCTGTTAATAGCCTCTTTGCAGTCCTGATGGGGGGGAGGGGAAATCATCATCATCACACACTGTCTGGATGAACCACATCACATGCACATATGTATAAACTTGGAGCAGAAAAGGGTTGGAAACTCACTGGATGGATTCTGGTGATCCTGTTAATGTCACCGACCTCTCTGGCATCCCTCCACTGTCTATAACAAAGACGAGAAGCAGGTTTGATTAATGCAAACCCCACAAAAATAACCAACACTAACAGTAATTATTACTGAGATTATAAAAGCAAGTAACATATCAAAATTTACCTGGAGCAATCTGTATTTTACACCCAGACTCCTGCTGTAGACGTGATATTTGTTCACCTCCTCTTCCAATAACTATGGAAGAAAAATAAAGTTACTTTGATTTTTAATAGAAACAAAACTGAACTGATTCTTTACAGGGGTTAAAGCATTTAAAGAAAAACTTACTGAATCCAACCATCCCATCTGGGACCTTGAATTCCTCTGACGTTGACCTGAGAATTAAAAGAACAAATCAGTGTGAACAAAAGTAACCATGTGTGGGATGTTAATATACTTCTATTCAACTCCAGTATCTACCTTGGTGGGCCACCCATTCCTCCCATTGCTGAAAAGGCTAAAAGGGATGTATAGAAGATGAGAAGAAAAAAACAAGACAATTACGATTTGCTTCTGCACCAAAATGTAAGGTCATGTTAATTCCATGCTAATTACTACAATTAAGAAGCCATCAATTATTACCATCATATTTTTCCTCCACTACAACCACATCATTACATCACTTACCATCATTTGTAGCCACTTTCTTCGTCTCTGGTTGGTCTGTGACAACATGACATAATAACCAGCATAAGTCATCTTTCATTCTACCCACTATTACATAACTAGAAGACGTCTTTAACCTAAAACCCAGGGAGTACTCTTTTTTCCCCCACTACAAAGGAACCAAGGAGCTGAGACATAAAAAACAGTAATTTAATTCAAGTTTCAAAAACTTAAATATAAAGGCTTTTTAAAACCCTTTTCACATCCATACTGGCCTAGAAGTACAAAGGATATGAAGGAAAATCGAGTCCCAGAAGTAAATGACACAATTTTCATTAATGGTTCCATGTTGGTTCATTTTGAGGTTTTGTTATAGTGTAACCAATCCAATATATTCATTTTATAGTTCCGTTTTTTTAGACCTGTAAAAACTGAAAAAAGTAAAATCCTTGCATAAATCTGCAGATGTGTTTGTAGGTCTCAGATTAATTAGGGTTGGGGTTATACATCAGCTTTTCAGCGTGGTGCATGAGTTCTCATCATAGACCATACACATTTTAACAGATATCTACAAACCTGTATTGTGGCCAGTTTGTTTGCATGTTTCAAATTGAGACTAATCAAACGTGCAATTCAGTTTCAGCTGCACATGCTGTTTTGAAAAATAAACTCCTTGAAATTTTTGCATTAGTTACACATATTTAAATGTAAGTCAGTTTAATTCAACCGTTCCCTGCTACGGAACTATAATGTGAAGAGATATGATGAAAGATCAGATCAGCATCAGACTGCATTATGTTTAACAAACTAGCAGGCTTGCAACTGAACCTACCATATTTCCTCAAATAAAAACCGGGAGTCACTTACAAGCTGGGTTTCTAATAATAGCCGGGGGTGAGGACAACATGAACAATTAAAAGCCAGTCCACAAATACAAGATGGGTAAAAAATATATATGGATATATAATATATGGTGCCTGTCATGTAATGTGCTGCAAGTGAAGCACAATGTTCACTTCTACAAGTTTAATTTAATACATTCAACAATATAATCTGGCTATTTTCAACATTTTGTTGTTCTAGATTATCATCTGAAGTGTTACTGTCTGGTTTCAGTCACTGCAGGTGTGTTTTTCAGTTAAATCTAATTTGTAGAAACTTACAAGAATGACAGGAAGACAACGTTTACACAATAAAGGCTCTGTTAAGAAATGAAAAGATTCTATCCACTGAAATGCTCGAGGGCTTTTATTTTTTAATAGCAGAGGAAGTGATGAATTTGAAAAGACCATTAACATCGCAAACAGGAGCAGATCAAAACGAGGTTTTGTGCAAATTACGACCATTTCTACTTATTAAAAAAGGAAATAATAAAAGGTCTGACTAATACAAGCCTCCTACAAATACAGGCCTGGTACCTTCTACCCCCGGCCACTATTTGAGGAAATACTGTATATTGATCCTAACAGAATTTATGCTAAAACTGAATCTGGGGAACCTGGAATACATTCAATAGATAAACACTGTTAGTACAACAATTGAAAAAAATTAATTTCCATCACCCAATGTAATTTACCAAACAAAGATGTTCATTCCAAAAAAATATTGTAACATTTCCATCATGAGGCATTGATTTGAAACAACTGGACAGACAATGATGAGAATATTATCCAATTTTAAAATCATGCCATAACATAGTGCATATTGACAAACATTTAAAAAAAAAAAATCAATGACATATTACAATGTAGTAACTAGTAGCACTGCAATTAACTTTACTGTTAGACTTTAGCTGTAAATGCACCATTAGAAATTATAAAAACAATTTCATTGGCTAACATATCTACTTGAACAAATACAATTTAGTAGTAACTAAAACATACAGGCAAGCATAACTAACAAGACTTGCATTAAATCGATTTGAGCCACTGACCGATATTCAGGTTAGGCATGGGAAAATACCCACCAGCGTCCTCCAAGGGCCTTTTCTGGCCCCCGTAACCAAATTCATTTGTTGGAGCTGCCGCAACGCCATCACCACCAATCTTTGCTGCGATCTGAAAAACACAAAAAACAGAAAAAGCTAAAGTTAAATAGAGATCATTGCTTCGCGGCTTGGTTTATGATGCGTTTGGTTGGACACGCTGGCTGCGGCCTACATTTCTGTCCGGAAGTGTGGACCAACAAAGGAAAGCTTTAACTTACACCGTAGCTTGTTGGCAACTCCCATATAACCAAATAAAAAATATCATGGACAATACCTGCTAATATGCAATCAACTATTCGCATATTCATCCAGACCACTTGCGTGTTCTCGGCTGATTTTGCTTTTACGGTTTAGCCTATAGTCATCATTCGCTAGCATAGCTTAGCCTGCCGCGATGCCGCAGTTAACAACAGAAAGCGCAAAAACGTGCTGTTTACTAATCGTCTTCGAAATTATTGTTGCACCAGATAAACTTATATTTGTCTTACCTGTCGTGCTCGCTGAAGAGCGTCTTTAAAAGCATCATTCATTCCGCCACCGGCGTTAGAGGACGGGGGAGCCACGCTGCTGTAGTCAGCCATATCTGCTCTGCTCTTCTCCTCTTCGGCACAACAAGATGGCGGGTTTCATTCACGGGAGGCGGATCTGTACCGGAAACCCGATTCCGATTCTTCTACGCATGTGCGAAAACACGGCTATTTCCTGTCGTATGTGTAGTAAAAATGAAAACATTTTAAAAATATCCTTCAATACTTAATATTTAAATCATATTTCAGTATGGTGCTACTTAGATAGAATATGACATTTTCCCCCAAGTTCTAACAAAAACTCACTGTTATATAGGCTTACTGTACTGTTACTGTATGAGCCTAGGCTCACTTTTAATTTTCACAGGTTATTTCTGGAATATAAATGTTATATTGTTTATATTTCACTTCGCTGATTATCATTTTTAATCAGGGGTTTCCCTAGGATTTCAAAGGTTTTAGGTGCTGTCTGGTTTCCAGTGTTTACCCAAAGTCTGTGGAAGCCTTAGTTACACAGGTGACTGGGTTTGAGGTAAACCACATCCACGGTCTGACCTATCAGGTCACATCTAACATTTCAAAACCCTGCATCAGGCGTAGCTAAATTCTGCGTTTACTGGTGCAGACTGTTAGATCTTCCTCCACATAAAGTGGATTCTAGAGGCATAACCAACTAAGTCCTTAATCTAAATTGTGGTTATTGGTATGTTTGTACATTTAATACTGAGTGGTTTATTTGACTACATAGATTAATGTTCATTTCTATTGAGCAATAAAAACAAAAAATCTATGCTCTTGGTGCTGATGATGAACTATATGTGTTTAATTTTTTTTAGATGATTTTATGTGCAGTTTTATGATTGTTTAACACATAAATCATCAGAAGGTGGAGCTAACGCTGTAGGCCTACCTGTTATGTAATGTCCTCACCTGAGTTGACCTCTGTTTTGGGTCATAGACTGCATTTAGACAACAGACAGGGACGGCAAAAGATGAAATGTCTTAAATAACTTTGTATGTATTTTTGCTACATGTCTGAACATAATTTTACATATGCGTGCGATAAATATCTGAATCTCAAATGTGTCTATATATGTAAAGTTATATCCCCTGTTATCTAATATATATGGCCATATATCAGATTTTTGTATGGGTTGACTTGAGACAAGATGTGGACTTGATAGCAGCACGTTTCTCTAAAATTCGATGGTACCCTCACACATGTGTGCATCTTTTTCATCCCCAACTCCCTGATCTTCATAATATTATGGACAGTAGATGTGCAATTTTGTGATGAGAAATATCCTTTTTGAACCATCTAATTTTCTCATGAAGTTCGGCACAAGTGTAATGTAATATAATGAGTAATGGCTCATCCTTGCTGCAGATTGAGCCTTTGGTTAATGCTCCTTTCATGCCCATGTTAGCAGTTAACCTGCTAATTGTGGAATCTTACAGAACAGCGCCACTTGTATATTGTATGAACTTTTCAATCTTTTTTCGTCTCTGTCCCAACTGTTTTTGAGTGTCACAGGCATCAAAATCTAAAATCTACAATTCAGTTGGTCAGTGAAACCAGTGAAAATCTTTTCTTTGTACATTTTCATTCGCACATCCTGAGATGAATCCAATAAGCTGATGAAAGTTTGTCCCTCCTGAGCTATAGTAGTGATTCTACCAGCATAGTATTACCTGTAGTTGATTTCCAATGAGTATAAAATGTAGTAATGAATTCTCCATGGTCCTATAATATATGATTCTGTCAAATGTCCATACACATGGAAAAATCATGCCAAACCTTTTATTTTACAGTCCACACTGCAACACGTTCCAATTTTAACCACTCAGTCTCGGAAATTATTACACTTTTTATACATCAAGATAACCATGCATCTGCACTGACGAAGGTGTATTGCATCCAGGAGCTCTATGTTGGTCTCGTGCTCTTGGTCAGTGGTAAATCATTGGCTAACAAGCTTTAAAAAACTTGTAGCTGAGGTATAAAAGGCTGGAATCACTCTCATAAAACAAATCTGCAGATTTGCCCCTTTTTTCTTGAGATTCAGCTTCAGAATTTCAATACTTTCTCAGAATTCCCGTCATTTCTGGACCCACATTTCATTGAGTTCCTGAAAACCGTTTTCAAAAGCAAAAGTTCAGCAAACAAAGAAAACAAACTCCTTGCAATCTTTCATGACTCGACTGAGGAAAATACATTTTCAAATTTTCTAGTTAAAGTGTAGTTCATCAAAGCACATGGAATGGCTCTAACAAAGCTGGCTCCCATGCCGTTATAATATCCTCTAAATCCACGACTTTCGTATATCCCAATAAGTCCTTGTAGTACACCCGAGGTTGGACGTGCATTTGAGCAGAACGCTGGAAAACAAGACAAACGATAACAAATAACAATTAAAACATAATCTCAAATTGTCTTCACTATGCTCCGTTGGGTCAAATAAAAAAGCAAACAGTACCCTGAGCTTGCTGCTGAGTTCGGATCACAGCCAGCGGGTAACTGGTCATTTGTCCAGAAGCGAAGGCCACAAAACTAAAGAAAAACAGTTTGGATTCACTGTTGTAGGCAGGATCGCTTTTTGCCCAGTTCATGATTGACTGCAATAGGAAACAGACCGTTAAAGTTAGCGTATTTAAGGTACACCCATATATAATGTTTGACCTTTGTTCTGTCTCACCTGATGAACTGCACACTCCACGCCTGCATAGGGGATCATACAGAGGATGCTAGGCTTGAATCCTCTGTAAAAGGAAGACAAAGACTCATTTCTGTAAATAGTTTGGGTGCACGCCACGACGCCGTGGTACGTGCTGACCTGCTGCAGGTTCAGCCTCACCTTCAACACCTGTAAAGATAAGAGGAGACAGATCAATAAAATGCACTTCACTCATAAGTTAAACACATTTCAATATTCACATGATAATTTCAATCAGAACCGAGGCATTTGATAATGAGAACGGGACACATAATTTCATCTAAAAATATTGTTAATGTTAAAGGTGGTAAATTAAATTAATTGAAAAGTTTAATTAATCTGTTTAGAATCGTATACAGCATGTATGCACCAGGTCTGCTTTTTATGTGTTTATTGTGCGTTACCAACAAATGTTACTAAAGCTTTTAGTTTTGTGTAATGGATAAGTGTAAAAGGCCAAAAATTTGACTGAATTTAACTGAGAAAACAGTTCATTGAAGCTATAAATACACACTAAAATGAATTCAATTAATTATTATTTATTAATTAATAATTAAATAATATAATAATTATTAAATTATTATTATTAAAACAGGCCGTCGTGAAAACAGCATAAATGCATTTAAAGGTAAACTATGTAACATTTCTCGCTTGTTTGTAAACAGAGCTGTTCAGACTTGGCTCCTCCTCTCGCCTCCACTCAGTGAACGAAGAAGAGCAGCGGGGGCCGAGCGAGCAATAGAGTGAACGGAGAGAGTGAGCAACGATAGCGGAGAAAAAAAGCAGCAAAATAGAAAAAATATCGTTTTATTTTGTTATTTTTTTCACAGCGGTTATGTTCTAAAACACACATAAACGAGCCCACACCTTCGCACAACTCTGTTTTATTCTTCTGTTTTATGTTCTAGAGGGAATGCAAAAAAAGGAAATGCTTTGCCCAGAGTTTTGTCTCTCAGACAGAACCGCTTCACACTGTGGGCAGAGCTGCAAGAGACGAGAGCAGAATGAACCGGAGTCACTTTGCTTTTGTATTGTTCTGCCTGAAAATGCTGCACGACGCTGTTATTGGCTGGAGGAACAAACTCACTGCCAAAAGGTCGATGCCAGTAACGTCCCGAACACAGAAAAACAGGAGTAAAATAGAAAAGGGAGGCAGAGGGTAGGGTTTCTGCAGGTAAATACACCACCACACGCTGACAGAGGGTCAGAAGAGACTAAAAAGGATTATTATTATATGACTCTATATATTGTTTTTTTTTTTTTTTTTAGGAAAATGTTACATGCTTTGCGTTTAAAGTGTGAAGTAATATAAATGTAAGAATAATCAGCTGTTACGGGGAAGTAAAAGACAAACAGAAACGTTAAATACTCAGACCTGTGACTGATCTCTGATACCTCTAAAGGGTAGAAGGCGGCGTGAGCGACAGCACCAGAGACGCAGCCCAAACCGAAACGCTGCTGCACCGTCAGAGTCTCCTGGGTTTTGTTTTGGGTGTAAACCTTCATCTGGGGAGAGTACACAGGCTCGCAATCAACTTTTCCGCTAGTAATAGAAAACTGTTTCTGAATAATTCATACTAAGGAGCCTCGCGCCACACCTGGGCGTAGATCAGACACTGAAGCGTTGACTGTGGTGTTCCTTTCAGCACGTTGACGGCGTTACCTTGCCACATAGAGCGCAGACCACCTGCCCGCACCTCCTGAAAACCTTGAGAGAAGGCCTTGGATCCATGAACCTACACAGCAAACAGGAAATACCGCGATTACCTTTATGTGCAGCAAACGTCCAGCAATGACATGTGCAGGCATACAACAACAACAACAACAAACAGGGACATTGTAAAAAAAAACAAAACGCCATTGATAAACAAATTATGGCAACAAAATGACATGTAATATTACTGGGTAAATTTAAAATGCCAAAGTATGAATTAACATGTATTTTAAGAAGTTAATCAAAAGTACTTGATGCAACCTGAATATTTACTCTAAAACAAATTAATTTCACAAGAAAAGTAGATTCAAACTTAAATATTTCACATAAATGAATGTATATTTTAGATCTACTAAAGCTCTCCGTGACATTTCACGGATTTAATTAAATCATTTTAGTACATGTGAATCATTTCTCAAGAAATTTAAATCCAGTCAATAATATTAAGTGCCTCTTTGTTGCCACAGTTGATTTATTTCCTCTCAATAGTATCTCTGAATATTCTCAAGATTTACATTAATGGTATTAATAGGTCGTAATAAATGAACACAGTAAACGGAAACCATGTGTTAGACATTTCTTACAGCAACAAGTGGTTAGTCAAAGCACTTCAAATAATGTTCAAATCAAATAATGTTTTAAAAAGCAATGAAATCGACTGAAAATTCTAAATGATTGAAGTCAGTGACTTTAAAATGCATAAAATAAATACATTTTCTGACTCTTTCATTATTAACTTAGTATTACTCTATATAATTGGATTTTTCTGACTGAAATTGTTTTAAGTTTAATCAATAAATGAGTTTAATTCACCTTAATATTCATTCTAGTTATCTTTAGCCTATTTTAAGTAAATGTTGCGTTTATTCATTGACTATGTATTCATTCAGCCCAGTCTCGCTTGTCTTTAAATATCCTAAACATCTTCATTGATTATGCACCTCACTAGTAAAATGTGTCTTGATCGCGGGGCTGACCTGAAGCTGAGTCTTCAGGCGGTCGATCGGTGCCGTCACGGTCCGGGACACGGCATCTGCCAGTCCAGCTGCGAGAGCAAACGTCCTCCACGCACCAAAACCAGACGCCTCCTCGGGGAACTCGATTGGCATCGCTCGGCTCTCGCCCACATCAAACACCTACAAGAGGACAAGCTGAGGATTTCTCACTCTTTGTTGTCACGTTGCAGTCATTGTGTTCTTTATGTGTGTCTGAGTAAACGGCATGTAAGGGAAAACACAGAGCGATACTTCTTACTAAACTGTGTTTCCACGAGGACACCAGCTCCCCGATGTTGTCCACGGGGTTGAGGATCACGTAGTGGAGGAACTCACTCCAGTCCACGGTCAGTGAATTATCCTTATCCATCCTATAGCATCAGCAAACACAACAGCAGCTGAGGCTCTTTAGTTAGTTTTGTTTTTGTCATCAAACTGGGTCTAAAACATGACCATGGTATCACTTTACAAAGAGTCATAGGTTGCCACAAGTGTCTTTTATAAAGAAATAATTGATCTGCTATATCTACACAGCTCGAGACCCAAAACGTCTTTTTCATCATCACTCTGGACATAAATGTACAAAAATACGTCACATTTTGCCATAATGCCTACATCCATCACAATTGGTAAAAAAATGTCACTTCTAGTTGTCACCAACTAACTTATGAAACAATTCAAATGCCAACGTACACAAAGAAACACAGGACTTGTTTCAAGAAGAGTCTTTTACACTGTTTCTGTCATGTTGTGTTTTTTACATAATGATCATCTTGTTACGTCTTTTACATCTTGTCAGGTGTTTTATGTGTTTTTCATCTTGTTACACAGTTTTCATCTTGTTACATAGTTCCTCATCTATGTTACATAGTTTTTGTCTTGTTACATCTTTTAAGGCTGAGGTCTGTCCTCTGCATTTCACATGGCTTTGGTGAGATCAACATTTCTAAACTCAGAGAACACTCTTATTCTATTTCAATTAAGAAAATGAATTCACACTGTTATGTATTTTTACGTATTTTTGAAGTTTTGGAACTGCACACGGTGATTTGTTGTTGACGGAAAAACCTCCATTGATCAGAAGGTTTTTTTTGCGTATTTAAATGATTCATTTTCAATAGGATGCTGTGCAGCTTCTTCGTAAAGGTGGGACACTGAACAGTACAGAAGCGATAATTCACAGTAGTTTAATGAAGCCAAACCTGACAAACTTACTTGTATTATGTAACTATATATTCTAAGCATAATTCGTGTTATTTCCCATATACGAAGTAATCTGTGATGACGTATCAGGCCTCCATGCTGTTTATCTACTTCAGTGTAAAGTGATACCATAATCTTTACATAGATGTGTTTTGATCTCAGTTCAAACGCAGAAGATAATAAATCATTGTTTGGTCAAACGCAACAATAAATCTATAAGGTAGCGGGCAAAAAAAAAAAAATCTTACATTTGTATAATTCTTTTTGCATTGGGCTTTGAAATGACCACTCCTAACTCCTTAAACAAACACATGATGTCGTCCTGGTCAATCACCCCTGATCAGAGAAGAGATGCACACAATTACACACACATACGGGACCGCTTTTCCAATTCATCTCTGCAAAGAGTCAAAGAAGAGAGCATTTAAGGTGGTTTCTGAGAAGTGATACTGTAAACTGTATGGGGGCAAAGGTCACAGCCGCTAGCATATTATCAGTTTACAATAAACAAAAGCTGTATTTTCATCCCTTCCGCCCATGCATGACCTTCAAAAGTAGGTTTACAACCAAACCATTCCAATGTACAGTAGTTTCTAATAAATAAAAGTAAACCTAAACACTTTCTACATCAGGTATGTTTAGGAGAGTCTAAAATAATGCAATCAACGGTGCATTAAAAGACAGTGCGTGCAGTTTATTGTGTGTATATAACAAGCCTTCTGTGATGTTTGTTGTGGTCAGGGTCACTCACCACACTTGTTCTTGTCGAGGTCATGGAAGTGAATTTTCCATTTCTTCTCTCTGTCCGTCATGTAGCTGAGGAACTCTGAGTAATCCAACAGGCCGTCTTTGTCTTTGTCATAAGAATCAATGATATTCTAGGAGGGAACACAGACACACTCAACCAAACAGGCTTTGGATGGTGACAATTTAAAGTGAAGTC
>JAPQRN010000010.1:20152978-20178083 GCA_037367275.1 Coranthus polyacanthus
ATATATCGGCCGAACATCGGTATCGGACGATACTGGCCTTGTTGACTGACATCGGCTATCAGCAAATAAGACCCAGAATCTCACAATCGGTGCTTCCCTAGTTACCAGAGTAGAACATGGAATACTCTATCTGTAAATCAAATATTGCAATGCATCTATCAAGGATTCAGGTTCCTCATTGTCTTGATCAGGTGTCAAAAAGCCTGATGGCTGACTGATGATTCATTTCTGTTGCTCATCAGGTCTCAAGGGAGGAAGTGGACCTACTGGCGATGGACCAGGCAACACTTTCACCTACACCTTCCACGGGGACCCTCACGCCACATTCGCAACTTTCTTCGGGGGTTCGAACCCCTTTGAGATGTTCTTCGGTCGCAAGGCTAATAACGGCAGAGACGACGACGACATGGACGTGGACGGAAACGACCCCTTCGGCTCCTTCACCAGCTTCAACCTAAACGGATTCCCTCGAGACGGCCACGCCGGTCAACAGCGTCGGAAGCAGGACCCGGCCATCATCCACGAACTGAGGGTCTCCCTGGAAGAGGTCTTCCACGGCTGCACCAAGAGGATGAAAATCTCTCGCAAAAGGCTGAATCCGGATGGCAGGACCATGCGCACTGAGGATAAAATTCTCACAATCGAGATCAAAAGGGGCTGGAAAGAGGGAACCAAGATCACGTTCCCGCGGGAGGGAGACGAGTCGCCAAACACCATTCCTGCTGACATTGTTTTCGTCATCAAGGACAAGCCACACCCACACTTTAGGCGGGAAGGCTCAAACATTGTGTATCCTGTTCGTGTGAGTTTACGACAGGTGAGGCTTTTTCTATTTCTACTTTGAGCATGTAGGTGTATAAATAGTGTCTGATGGATGGATTAGTCACACACATGACTGTTTCAGTACAGGCTCCGGTTTAGTTGAGACTGACACTTTAATGCCTGGCAGCAATCAATAAACCGTGGGTAGTGTCCCTAAAAGTTTTTTTTTCCCTTTTATGAGAAAGTACAGGTGTACTGAATGAGCATAGTAACAAACTACACACTTTATGTAATGTGGATCATCAACAGTAAGAAATAGAAGCTGTGTGACAGGGAGGGCACAGAGGCGGCGGCCGCCCACGCACACACATACACACACTGTGCAAGATGTACTTATATGGATCCTCCTACGCTCCTCAACACCGGGAGAGACAGAACCACTTCATCTCTGAATATGAGATGGAGCCGATTTATGGGAAGCCATAAATTACCTTTTAATCCCATTTAGCCTTCTAGTATTAAAAAAAAAGAGGACAGTTATGAATGGTGCTTCATTTTTGATGTTAGGTACAACAGCTTGACAAAATAACCTTGACTAAAGGTCAGCTTTCTAGCTTTTCCAGAGCTTTCAATTAGGGCTGCGGCATATACTGACATCGCTGTATTTTTCTTTTTCGGCAAATATAATTTTCAACAGATTTGAATAGCTCGTATTTTAGAAAGAAGTAATCCTCTTTGAATGATTAGGTTGATTTCCTCAGAGAGTGCACAGAAAAAAAACCCAACTAATTTTAAAAAGCTGGACAATGACTTCTACCCTGAAAGCTTTTTTTGAGAGCAAACCATGCTTTCTTGAACTTCAATGCTGTGCAATTGGTTTCAACACACCACACACAAAAGCAGGTGAGTGCTGTGAATACTCGTCTGAAGTGGTTTTTCGTTTAATCAACTGTTTGACTCACCATGAAATCACTGTGCAACAAAGTACCGCCATCATTTCTGTAGTCATCATAATTCCTTACAACTGATGTTGCTTTTCTTTTTACATCCAAATCCTGCATTTCGATGTTTTTCTCCTGTTCATCGCTCATTTTCAGGTGCTGGTTGAGAGCATTTACCTTACTTGACATTGTACATCACCGAGATGTGACAAATGTGCATGTGTTGCCATGACGAACGATGCTGAAACTATATATTGTGCAGCCTGTCTTTCAATCTTATCTTGTACATTCTTCATGACTTAGAAAACAGTAAAATGCTGAAGATCATTTTGTAAAATCTGTACGCTGCCACCATTATCAACGCCACATGATGACAACTGAGCAATCTCCATCACAACGTTTGTCATGGAAATCTTAGCTAAAAAAAAAAAGTTAATTTTTGTCTAAATAGTCGACTGATTATCAAATGCTATCAGATCTCAGTCAGTAAAAAGACCAAAAAGTGAAAAAACAGAGACAGTGATTGGCCTTAAAACCCATTAATGACCTGTGCGAAACAGGTCTCTATGGCATTTTGATCCTCTACTTCATCAAATGTCACAACTTTCATAACACCATCATCTTCCCCACTAGCACGTCTCCTTTAGACTTGAACATTATTTTCACTTTGGTTTTTCCACGTATCGTTAAGTCTTCATTTTTTTCCAAAACGTCAAACGGTATCTCCACAAATGTCTGTGAATGTGTTTAGAGTGCGGCCGGGCCATGGATAAATTCTGTAGGATTTTGTGGTGATATTGATTTAATTTGTCCTGGGCAAACTATAAATGACATTTTTGGTTTGATGCACAACAGTCGGTCACATTGATCTGCTTAAAATAACAATTTAAATATTTTTGTGAGAATTTTTCATACATTGGTGTAAATACAATGTATTGCCTTTGCCCAGCTGGAGCTCACAGGACATGTCAAAGTAATGATTTTTGCTCTAATGTCACTCATTTACATTGCGTTGCCTGCAATAAATCATATGTGGGTTGCTTCCCCCCCCCTGATTTTCACTCTGACTTCCATATTCTTATCTTTTGTAGTCGTTGTGCGGATGCTCGGTTACCGTGTCAACGATAGACGGTAAGACTTGCAACATGAAGATCACAGATGTCGTCAAGCCTGGCATGAGAAAGACAGTTGCTGGACAGGGTCTCCCCTTCCCCAAAAACCCCGAGCAGAGAGGAGATCTGGTGGTGGAGTTTGATGTGAACTTTCCCGAGACGTTGCCTGGCAACGCCAAGGACGTCCTGAAACGGCACTTACCTGCTTAGGAGCGAAGGACGCGGACAGGGAGGTGTGATAGCCGCATGGCAGCTCTCACGCTCGTTACTAAACACAAACGCACACACAAGGACAGTCCTGACAGTTCACAGATGGACCCCCCACTGACGAATGTGCCGTTTCTATTTTTGAACTAATTGGTGTTTTTATAAATACCATGCATGCTGCCAAGCTGATATAAAGGGATGACTGTTGGGGTTGATGATATCTGACAGTAGAGTATTTTATGTACTATGTGGGCCTTTGCCACGATCACTTATCTTTTTGTTTGTTGCATTTGAAAATATTTGGAAGTGAATGAGTCTCCAGTTGCCAAAAAATGAAATCCCAGTAATCCTGGGAGAACCGCTGTGCCAAACAGCACATAACCCAGCTTTCATTTAGACACACTTCGTCTCTGAATTTTTATATTTCTTAACTGCTCATGTTCGTTTGGTCACGACTGAAGGCTGTCTTAAAATGTGTGTACAGATTATTAAGGAGGGAAGTGGTTTACTGAGGCATTTCAATGAACACAACTGGGTCATCGTTTGTGCATTTTAGAAAAACTATATGTGAAGATAAACTTGAACTTTGAAATAAATATTTCTATATCAACCGATTTCGAGCTGTTTCAGTCATAGAGAGGCATGTGATGAATCCTGTGTGAAACTGCTAATACAGCTTAGATCTATTTATAGTCAGTGAACAGTCTGTATGGCGTTATTACACAAACCGGCTTCTCTACAGCAACACAAATGGCTCTTGATACTTATATTTTCATAGTCAGATGTGAATATTTTGTTGTTGTAAAGCTGATCCTATACTCTTTCTTATGTGCAAAGATCAAAATTAAAATAAGTTGACTGAACTTAATGCTTATAGTAAGTTACTAATGGCCAAACTATGAAAGTGTAAATATAGTTTTCTGGATTCAGCTGCTGGCTGTCAGCTGCCAACACGCAGTCCTTTATGTTTATCCACCAGGGGACGCCACATCACTCGTCATGACCGAGGGGCCCACAGTGGGGTGGGTCCATGTCAGACAGAGAGGGCCACTTGACTGCCAAGATTTTCTGCTCATTATATTTCAAGTTCATAGGAAGTGTGGCATTAAAAAAAAGAAAAAAAGAAAAAAACACTGCTGGGCTGTGTTAAAGCCACACAAAAGCAGACATTACATAACTAACACATTTTGATGTGACAGCACAGATATGTTGAATCTATCTTTAACAAGTCTGTCAATCATTTTTAAATGCCATCCCTGCCAATATTTTTTTTTTTTCCCCCAAAGAGAGTGAAGGGTAAACTCACCTGCTTCCGGGACTGGGTTGAATACGCCTTGGGTTGGAAATACTCTTCTTAAAAATCAATTAAATCAATCAATCAATGTGAATCAAAGTCTGTGACCCAATTCGGAATATCAGTCCTACTTCCCACTGCATACGTTTTCAGCATTTACCAAACGTGCGCCTATATTACATGAGTTACATTACGAGAGTGTCGCGAGTTTTAATAAATTCTGCTCCCTAAAAAAAAAAAAAGAATAATAATACACTTAAATAGCTGTGTTTTAAAGTTTGCAACCCCTTAAAAAAAATACCACGGAGAGAGCTGATGGTTCTCAGTATATGGGACAACATCGGCCCTGATACAGTCACTTATTTTGTTCATAAATGAATGATGTGCGGTCTTCTGGCTGGAAGTGGCCTACAAATGCAAAGAGATGGTCTTTTCTGAGGCCCGGAATTTGTGACTGCGCACAAACCCACGACCGTACCCACTTTTAATGCGTTAGATACAACTTAAAACCCGCCGCACCGCGCTCTTTTCGACGCGAACTCTTAAGTTTAAAGTCATAGAAAGAACCCGGAGTAATTGTTTTTAAGCGCTGGTCGCTCCGCGGCGGTGTACAGGTGCACTGAGACGGGACCTCCTGCCCCGCCGAGCCCGGGTCGGTCCCACTGCGCCTGCGTCCCACGGCACGCTGAGAGAAAAACAGAGTAGCTATTGTTAGCCGAGCAGAGGACCAGCCAGCAGGTTGTGTCAGAGTTTATCCCACGGGCCTACTTCACCTCCTACCTGTTGAATATTTACACCATTTATTTGCAGACGAGGACCGAGTCACTGTCGAAGAACGGCGTCAAAACCTCAGCTGCGGTAAAGGACAGGTAGAGGAAGGAAAGGTGTTCGCGGAAGGAAGGAATTAAGGAGCACAGAGGGAAGTACATGAGGAACTGACTGGGAACTCGACAGGTTAGCTACTTCAATGTTATAGCAGCGGTTCGGAGTTTTTTTTCTTTCTTCTTCTTCCACCTCACGTCGAAACATACACGAAGTAAAAATAAATAAATAAATTAAAAAAATGCCCCTGGGACCATGGAGGAAGAAAAACAAGTCGACGAAGGAGCATTTGGTGGACAACGAGGAGGTCAGCGGCGGACACGCAGGTGCCGGGAGCCTGGGTAAATCCACGGTGAACGGCGCGGGGCTCCCGCCTCCACCTGCCAACCTGCGGCCCAAACTGGTGTTCCACACGCAGCTGGCCCACGGAAGCCCCACCGGCAGGATCGAGGGATTTACCAACGTCAAGGAGTTGTATGCGAAAATAGCAGAGGCTTTCAATATAAGTCCGCCTGAGGTAAGACCACACCTGTTGTTGAATGCAATCTAATTTAGATTTGATTTGTATGAGACGTTTTCTAACAAATACCGTTGTTTGGAGACTTTTCCAAAACAAAAGTATAACTTTTTGACTGTACAGTTAAAAGTGTGATAGAAAACCAGTTTAAAAAAAATAAGAGAGGAAAAAAGTTAGGATTTGATTTTAAACCAGAAACAATTCATCAGTACACTGGTTTTGTACATGCAAAAATTAAATAAATAAAACAAGTGATGCAAGTAAGGGGTCTTGGATTAAATCGAAGCATGCCCACTTTAAAATTCTTATTATTTCGACCAAGCAGTCTTTGACTTGTTTAAGATACAAATGGTGTGAAGTAACTAAGTAGTCTGCTCTCTTAGTTACTCTGAGTTGTCTATACACTAATGAGGGGAAATTGTATTGTATCTCATGTATTTGATCTTTTTCTTTTTACCTTTATTCGACATCCCCGGAGCTTTTAATACAGTTTTGTTGCTGAAATGACGCAAAATTGTTGATTTAGCTCCACCTTGAACGAGTATAATGTTTGCACCAGTTTGCTAAATGCATTTCTATATACGCATAATATGACAGAGGACTCTGCTGCAAAAGAGGTACTTTTACTGATGCTTAAAGTACATATTGCTGGTAATACTGTAATACTTGAGTAATTATTGACAGTTGGGGTCAGAAGTTTTCGTACATCTCAGCTAACTGCATTCAAACTCAGATTTTCACAATTCTGAACATTTCATTGCAATATATATTCCCTCCGTTAGCCTCAGTGGAATTTCGGGATAATAGAGAGGATTGAAAATCTTATCACATTCTCAGAGGGTCAGAAGTTCACAGACATGTCTTCAAACAGCCTGGAGGCTTTCATGACTTTCTAAACTTCAGATTGACTAATTCACATGTGAGAGTCAACTGGCGATATGCCTGTGGTTGTGTATTTGGACCTGCCTTCAGACCCAGGAAAATGATAGACTTCCACAAATCTGGTGTGTCCTTGGGAGAAATTTCCAAACCTTTTGAAAGTACCGCGTTCACCTGTCCAAACAATAGTACACAAATGTTAACACAACAGGAGCACACAACCATTGAATGGTTCGGGAAGGAGATGAAAAGATTGTTGCGTGACGGTTCAGAAGCATCCCAGGACGAGGAACTGGTAAAGGTGTTGGAGGTAACTAGACAGAGTCTGAATCCATTTAGCCAAGGTGTATGTAAACACCAACCTCGGCTATCACTGCTGTGTTTTTACTGGTAATGTTATCTTTTTTCCACTCTGTGCTGCTTTTACTCAAGTAAAGGATCTAAATACATCTTCCACTACTGCAAGAAAGGGTTGGGTAAACAGTTTTGTAAGTGGCTTTTCTAAGAGATTAGCCCTGTGGTAGCCATTAAAAGTCAACTTTGATTGTCTTGTGTCAAAGTGAGTGGGTGTTTACAAAGACACGCCCTGCTCTGCGCTCTACCAGCCTGCACACCTTCAGCAATGCAGTTATGATACAGATCTGGGTCCGTGTCATATGCAGTAACCTCATAAATTAATGTTGACTCAATTTTTATGTTTCCTTCCTCTAGTATCAAATTCCAGTAGAAAGTGTCAGTACAAGAAGCACTTCCATGTGCAGGTCCTGAAAACAAAAGCAGCTTCTGTGTCCTCCTCTGAGCCCATACCGCGTAAGCTCCTCTTTTCAAAGGATAGTGTGAGTGGCATGTTTGGCTTTTGTCAGCCTGAATATGACTAGATCGGCCGGCAGAGCAGCTTGTTATCTGCTTGGTGCGCAGTCGGAGCCGGAGTGAAGTTAACTTCCCCTCTTGAACCTTGAAGATACAGTCGCTTCACTCACCAATTGCAGTAAGAGGAAAAGAATTTGTCTGAGTTGTACTCATGCACAGTGAAACGCACAGTGTACAATGTACTTTGATATATTTGCATGTGATAAGTGTCTGGCTCTCAGAAACTAGTCACAAACGACTTAAAGCTCAAACTGAGCAGCATTCTTCCTCTGAGTGGGACACCTGCCATTTTTCTACAGGCATTTGTTCCATCACGTCTATCAGTCACGCTCATTACAGCTTTTCTGTGTCTGTCTCAACTTGTTTCAGTACAGAATTTGCCTTACGGTGCCTTTCTCTTTTTAGTTACGAGCTCTGTACAACAGAGGAGTTAAAGGGCTTTGTTAGGTATTTGTGATTTTTAGGTTGCACTGGAGGACCAAACCTGCATTTCAACAGGCCACCTGACCCGCTGAAGCGTCGTACAGCCGAACACTCCTCTGTCAGCTCTTGAAGTATTTCTCAGCAGCCGATATTTAACTATTGTCTGCCTATGAAGAAAAACATGAGCGTGGTTGACCAATATGTGTTTTTCAATAACCGATGCCGATTACTGAGAGAGCAGAGAGAGTCATTAGTCAATATGTGGTCATGTTGTTTTTTTTTTTTATCTGATAAAATACAATTTAATAATAACAAATGAGAAACAAAAGCTTTAACACTTATGTCTGTGTTGTCTCTGTTTGCTTCAGCAGATTTATTCTGCACTTTGTTGCACTTACTTATTTTAAATTAAAAATGGGGAATGTTAACATTGTTCCACAGCAGCCATAGTTGTCACATTGGGAGAAAGAAAATCATTTGCTCCTGATGTAGTACCTCCAGGCTTGACAGGCAGGTAGGAGCAGGGAAATTAATAACCCAAATGTCAACATATCAAGCTGTGTTGCGATTGCTTGTGTGTCACATTGCTATCTTTTGGCACAACTGCAAAAACTGTGTGTGACACTGAGGACACTGACCTACAAAGAAATGTGACACATTTTTTTTCACAGAGATTTAATGCAGACAGGGTGAGAGTGGTGTGATCGTTATTGGACTCCACAGTTTGTGTCACAGGAAGTCCCCCATGTCCGGCTCAGTGGGCACAGCCTCTAATCTAACCAGATAACTTGTCCCAGCCACAGCTACAGGCGTCCCACAGGACTCTGATCAGGGCCTCCTCCCTCCATAAACATCACCAAACCTCAGTGAGCGATCAAAATATCAGCGTTGTTGACTAAAGGTTTTGTAGTTTGGGTCAAATTACACCGTACAATATAATGTCTTCTGAATGCCCGTGAGAAACATTTTGGTACAAATAGGGAAATGCTTTTTAAATTCTCAGTGCATCTATGAGTGTTGTATACACAGACAATAGAATATTTCAAATACAGCCAAGTTAGGTTTATCTCAGAAATGTTTTTGAGCCATTTAAGGGTCCAGCTTCACAGATTACGCTCATTACTAAACTGTCATCTGCAGACTCCACTCAAAATGTGCTGAAAAGAAGACATTCACATTAACCATTATTCAAATGTGCCATCTGCTTTAGCTCTCATATCATTTGAGTAAATATAGCCCTGTTTTGTACTAAACCGGTCTACTGTGTGTATGTTTACATCACACAATAGTTATGAAGATGATACTTTATTTCTGGCATATCCTACAGAGCATACAGTCTGTGATGGATTTTAACTAGAGTTAAACTTTATGCTCTTATTTTAAATTGTTATGTACATCAGTATACATTATGTGGTTTGATTTAGTCAGATAAATTGTCATTTACATTTTGTAGTCCAGGGGTTAACAACAAGCCCCGTTTCTTCTCCATCATAAAATTAAAAATGTATGTTCCAAACATACTGTTTCCATGCATTTCTTCTCACAAGTAAGGGCTATATATTGCTTAAAAATATGCAAATTGGGAGGAATGAAGGAAGGGTTGTTGGATTTGATTTCCTGCAGTATATAATCTGCCCGTAAATATTCAAGCCACTTAAATGCCTCAAATCATCAAATCAGATACAAGTAAAGTTAAAGTTTGGTTGAAAAATGATTGTTGATGTACCCACACGATCTGAACCCTGTGGAGAAATGAAGACGATCACTGAATTCTGTCATCTTAAATATCATTTTATTTGGTTGAATTCAGCCTACGTCAGTATTGTTACAATCATGAGACGGGTCGCTAACATATACATGGGTCACCAAGGTTACCGACATAGACTCAAGAAGCACACGCCTACTTACACCCTTGACATAAACGCTCTCCGACATAAAGAGGTCCGTTCAATGAGGTACAAATTAGGTAGTAACAAAAAGTTCAAAGTTGAGTTATTTGGAGCTAAAAAAAAATTTAATTCTCAGGCCAGGCGACGCTGCTATTGTAATGTCACTCTTTCTGATTGAATTTGTTTCGGAACACTAAAATGGGAGCAATGAAGCACTGATAGCAAATTTTAATTAAAATAAATTAATTTTATATTTTAATGTTTTGACTAAATTGTAGTGAATGAGGGAATAAATGTATATTTTCTTTTAGTTTTTCAATTAGAGATAGACTGATTAATTGCCACTGATGGGATTTAAAAAAAAAAAAAATCATTCCCACCTAGATTTTTACTTAGTTTGATGTTCAGTTCCAGTTATGTTGACCTAGATGTACAGTCAAATAAAATGAAAGACCTGTGACATGCATAATGCGTTTTCAGTGTCAACATTTTTGGGGGGTGCAATTAATTTGTTATTTGCTTTTCCCTGCTACAAACTACTGTTACTACACTGGCTGTAAAATCCACTATTGGTCAAAGTTTCCATAGCACTTGTCGAATTAAACATGCACACGGCTAAGCCAAATTTTTTCAAACTTCTGCTCTTAGTATGGCTCCTGTGCAAAAACCAATTTAACACTGTGAGGAGCTACTTTTTCTTGCTGCGTCTTTAATCTGACACTATTAGAGGACAAAATAGATGCACAGGGAGCCACACAGAAACCACATGTGGTTATTTGTAGCCCAATGTCTCTGAGGCCGAGGTTACACGAGTGCTTGGTTCAGCCTGATATGAATTATGTAATGAATTATGGTGTTGTCTTCCTCGTACTCATCACCTCATCTAATAGGTGACATTTCTTTCCAAGCAGACATTGCATTGAATGAAAGCATGTCTGGATTCACTGAGCATCTATTGTTGCGCTTTAATTAGAAACAAGCTCTTATGTTGCAGTAAAGCTCAGAAGGTCACTTTATTCAGGAATTTGCTTGAGGGAACATAGAATAGAAACAAAAGACGCAACAACAAAATTACACATGCACAAATAAAGAGGTTAAAGGAGGTCATAGGTTATATAGTACAGTGGATTGACATGTATTGTGTAAACACTGTTCAGTCTCTGTAAAACATAAATGTAAAGGTGCAGTGTTGAAGCATCAGGTCTTTTTCCGTGCTCACTCAGCTCAGGTCAAAGTCTGGTTATTGGCTTACAGCTGTAGAGTTTAAGGTGTGGCTCTGCGACTTTGCCTCTTGTCCACCTGTTACAGGCCTGATCACCAGAAAGCATACAGTTATTTGCCTACAGTTTGAATATCCATGCTGCGGTCGTTCATCCTGTTTTTGTTTTGCAGGTTGGACTTCCACGTTGGCAGCCAGACATTTCTTAATCAGAGGATTAGGTGTAGCAATCTCATTTGATGGAGCCTGACTCTGCTGTTCGTGTGAGCTGGGCTCCTGCGCCCCCTCCATGCTAAAACCGAGCAAGCATCAGAGTGAACAAACATTTTTAAGGGTCTGTGGTGCATCACACACTTTACGGAAATGTTAAGTGAGCGTTGAAGCGAGTGCTTCTCAAATCCATCAAGACACGACTGTGAGAAATCATTTAGTCTTAAATCTACAAAACTGTTGAATATTAGAAATTACTAGTTTTTACAAGTTTTGAGATGTTGCAGATCGTGTTGTATATGCTTTCCTGCTAATTTTTTTATGCGCAGAAAGTCCTCCAGAATCTCTTAATCCTGTTCTGCTCTCTAGAAGGTGAAACATCCAAATCCCTTCCTATCTTTCTACAAGGATCATTGTATTTAAACTATTCAGTGATGAATCACCTGCTGACATCGGTTGTTTCAAATCACATCATTATTCATATTATTAAGTGTTTAACTTCGTTTAACTAGTCCTAAATTTCCCCCGTCAAAACTTTTTCTGGATTGTGTTGCAGGTCTGAGTAGCACGAATGGATGTATATTTACAAATAAAATGAAGACCGACACATACTGTCTACAATGAAAAACAAGTCAATGTAAATTTAGAAATCACTGCTATTATGTGCGTCTTCCATGCCATCCATACCTTATTCCTGTTAAATGTGGCTCGATCTATTGAGCATCATTATCGTCTTACAATGTGATGATTATTTTCCCAATTAATCAGTTATTTCTTTAGTCTAAAATCTTGATTTATGTCTCAAAAATGTAATGGAAAAAAAGTTCATTGCAAATTATCTTGATTAAAAAAAATTCACACTTTTAGTAACTTTTTAAACCAAAATTTCAAAATGTTGTATTTTCCAGCTTCTTTAAATGTGAGGTTATGCTTTATTTGTTAAATCTGTGAGTTTTAGATTGTATAAGAACAACCAACAATAAATACATCACCTTGATCTGAGGAACACCTGGCAATTTCGTTTCCTGAAATGTGAGGAAATAACTTGTCATAAACACAACATCATGATGATTTTTGCCCAAACCAACATTATTTTCTTGTTTGGTCAATAGGAGCAGTTATATTGTCTTAATGCATAATAACAGATCCTGAAATGATGTTACAACATGATGCCAGTGAACCTGTGGTTACTGGTACTCATGCTTCATTACACCTGCAACAAGCAAATAAGCATGAAGTCTCTCTGTGTGTTCACCAAACACATGTGAGGAGCAAATGGGACGCTAATGAGGAGCGTATGAAGCAACGGACCTCAGGTGTGGGAGTGGATCTGGTTTAAAGTGATTTAAGTGGTTGTTTACCTGCAGTGAAGCAGAGGAGAGCAGCGGCAGCTCGCTGAACTACACTGCAAGATTACAAGTTTGACTTCTGGTTTCCATTGGTGTCTCTGAGGACCGATGTTGAGACAAAACAAGCATAGATAAAAAGAGAAAACTAATGTTTGTCATCACCTTTCAGGAATGGGTTTGTATCAGAGGAGCGGTTGGTTTCTGGCTGTTAAACTCAGTTAAAAGCTGTAAATAATCCACCAGAGGAAAGTTACTACAGCTGCAACTGAAGCTTATTTTGATTAACTATTAATCCCAATATATTCTTGATTGATCAATTGTTATAACAAATCTACATGAATTCAAGATAAAACATGATCCAATTGTATTTTCTTTTTTAAATCTATATGCTGCACACGTGCAATATCAACAAACAACAATAACAAAAATCAGCACTTTCAAAGTGTCAATGTTTATAATTTAAAAAAAATAATCTTGACGTGTTGTCAGGGCCCTCAATGTGGGGCTGCTCCATGACACACAGGGCATCTCTTGAGAGTTTGCGGTGTTGATCTGCACAACGCCTCCAGACTACCGGGGTTTCTAGGCCCCTCTTCTTTCAGGCCATAGTGGGCGTATTGGTAGGGTTTTTCAGACTGGTT
Source organism: Coranthus polyacanthus (assembly GCA_037367275.1). Classification (NCBI taxonomy): domain Eukaryota; kingdom Metazoa; phylum Chordata; class Actinopteri; order Kurtiformes; family Apogonidae; genus Coranthus; species Coranthus polyacanthus. The sequence goes on from JAPQRN010000010.1 coordinate 20,166,114, forward strand.
TTGGACAGTGCTCTTGTCCCAAACTCATGCTGTCTCTTTTTCTTCCTGGGTAACTTGAGGGGTGTCTAACTGCTTCTGCCTTGGGGGTCGTTGCAGCACTGCTTACAACAGGTAGGTATGGCTTTGTTTCCCAGTGATGTGCCGCCCGCTGGCGGAGCAGTTTTTGATGGGGGCCTAAAAACTGTGTCTACTTATTCTTTGCCATACTCCGTGGTGGGTCAGGCCTGCTGTCAGCCAAGAAGGTGCTTCTCCTGTTATTGAGTGTTTCATCGAGGCTAGTCTTCTCTTCTTTTTCGAGAGAGCGTCCCCTCTGTCCTATCAGCGCATTACACTGCTGGACTTGTAGTGCAGTTAGTCGGTCCTAGGGACTTACTGACTGCATCCCCAGTTGGTACTGCAGCATCAACTGCCTTGGTAAGAGGTGTGTCAGTGGAGGACACCAGTTTGGCATTATTTTGGTCCTCCACATCCTTCCTTTTATGTAGTCAGGACTCAGGGACTCGTTCTTGATTGTGTGTGTTGGTGCAGCAGGTGGAGGTGGGGTTTTGGTCCTATTATTCCTCATACTTGTACCCATCCACTATAAAACCCCATCCACTATGGTTTCCCTTTTGAGCTCGGGGAACAAAACAGGAGCCAGCTGGGCCTGGGCTGGAGAAAGATTTTCACAATGACTATATTACAACAAACAAACAGGTTGCATTTTTAATTTTTGTTGAATAAGAAAGGAAGACCTAATCTTGGTTTAGGCGTTCTTCTCAACTGTTAAAAAACAACAACTTATTTAATGGAATTTATTCAATACATTGCCCAGCTCTACCCAAAAACAGTTCAAAGCACAAAACTATAGTTTTCATTTATTCAGTTTATATTTATCACGCTGGAAACAGGCAACAATTCAATCAGTAATTAACTCAAAATTGTTGCCTAATATTTTTCTGTTGATCAATTATTCAGTGAATCATCTAATAGTTTGAGTCTCACCATGCACCTTTTTGCCTCTGAAGCAATAGTAAAGGAGATTAATTATTCAACAGATTCAGTAATTAGTAGCTTCAGCACCGCTCATATATTCTCTCAGTACATCTAGTTGTCATTCTGCAGAATGTCACATCCGCTGTTAGGTAAATGGTTACACAGGTTTAAATGCTGATCACTGTGATTTATTTTACTAAAACAGCCACGCCACAGTAAACAGAACTGACGTCAGCATTCACTGTTAACAGCTTAAACACCCATTACAGAAATAACAGTAGGCAGGAAATGGAAAACAGAAACCTGATTCTGCTGTTATACGACTAAATCCCCGCTGCGCATCTCATGTGCAGCTTGTAACTCTGCTTTCGGCCATTAAAAGTCCGGCTGAAGAGGCTGTAAGTGGACTGAGGTTTAGTTGCCTGAGAAACAGGTTTCCCAAGCTTTTAGTCAACACTGTCTCCATACAGGCCATATTTCAGAGGGATCTAATTAAAGGCTGCATTTATCTCGCTTTACCTTTCTTTAAAGACAACAAAGCTGATCTCTGTTTGAACAGTGTTACTGTAAAGAATCTGTAGGTGGAGATTTACACCGAAGAAATTCAACACTTTATACTTGTAATAGTATTTTACTGTACAATGCCAGTTTCACAGATTTGTCACTTTGTGTTGAATCACTGATATGTTGCTGTGTGCACTAGTACTGTTGCAAAGTGTTTCAAAATTAATACACAGCTGCTTTTTTGGGCAGCCAATGAAGATGAATTTCACCAGATGTATCTGAAGATAATATTTTATTTAGTCTGACAAACAAAATATCTCAAAATATTCAGTGGGATGATGTAAAACAGAAGAGCAGCAAATCCTCACATTTGGATGAGCTGGGAATTGATTTGTTTACTGTCAGTTGGTTAATTAATCAGCAAATCATTTTACCACAAGTTGTCAGATCAACAAAGAAATAAAGGTCATAAAAACTCGATGACAAATACATGCGAGCGTATCTCCCAGATAGCGTAAAACCGATCACTCACTCACCTGCTGAGCTAAATCAGACGAACTCTCATTTCATTATCAATACATTTAGTTGGATTTTTTGGAAGTAATCACACAACATTCATTCATAACAGTGATTGGCTGTGAGATGCCGTGAGATACCATGTTACATTAAGTTTAATAAGCTGTTTTATTTTTGGAAATACAGTGGTGAAAGAAATATTCAGTTTCTTTACTTAAGTAAAAGTACCAATACAACATGAAAAAATCCTACTTTGGTAATGGCACACAAGTATTTGTAGCAAAATGTAGTTTATTGTATTGAAGTAAAAGTATGCTTTGGTCCTTCAGCCTTATATATTAATTTATATGACACCATTAGAGTATTAGTAGTGAAACATTGGTGTTGTCACAGTATGTCACTGTTGTAGCTCCTGGAGGTGGAGCTAGTTTGAACTTTATATTAGAGGAGGAAATCCTTATTTGGTGCAGCTGTAAACACCTCATAGACATCTGACCTGATTACACACTGCTTTATGTAAGATGTCAGAAGACAAAAACTACTTCAACAATGTGTTGTATTTTAAAAGCGTGTTATGTCATCCATTGTGTCAAACCTTCATCTTAAAGGTAACTTGTTATTAAAGCTGACAAATAAATGTAGTGGAGTAAAGAGCAGTATTTCTCTCTGAAATGTAGCAGAGTGGAAGCATAATGCAGCATAAAAAACTTAAATTACTGAAGTAAATTACAAGTACTTGAGTAAAAGTACCCAGTTACTTTCCACCACTGAGCCTGTCCCTCTTTTAAACACAGACCCGGTCCTGGGTGGTGCTGAACAGATGGTAGCCCTTCTCCATGTGATTATCAAGGTTTCAGGCTGTGTGGCTCTGGCAGCAGGAGGTGTAGTATCTGTTCTTGTGAGTGAGGCTGTCAGAGGAGTGACAGCGCCTTCAGTGTGACGCTGCTCGCCGAGTCCCACAGAAGCTCCACTCGGCGATGTGTGTGAACGCGCGGTGGCTGTCAGCACAGCAGGAACGAGGAGTGCTGAGAGCTGCACGCAGAAGCAGTGTAGTGCAGTCGGCAGCCTTGGTAACCGGGTGTAGGCGTCCACTGCTGTTCCTCCCACTCGCTCTTGGATAATGCCCTGGTCTGGTGGAGGGGGGGACTCGTGGAAGGTCTGTTCAGCTACAGTACGCCTCACCCTGGCCCAGCAAAAGACATCATCGCCTCCTCTTCTTCCCTAATCCCTTTCACTTTCTCTGTTTACCTTCTAGTGGCCTCCTCTCCATTATAATCCCAGTCTTTTATCATCTCGTAACCCAAGGCAACGCTTGAGGCCATGTCTGCTAATGTGTGTGTGAACAGAGCCTTTTCGTACACATTAAAAAAAGGCCCAAACAAAGCAGGCTCCGCTGCCAGAGCCTCATTGGTGCACAAAGGTCATCCTCCTGATGAACCAGTACAAATCAGTCCGTTTCTACCGTGCTACCCGGAAGTCAGCCACTAAATCCTGGCTTGGTATTTCTTAAAGCCCTACTAGGAAGCTGATCCCACATTAGAAGTTGGATGCAGAATTTGCAGAGGGGGTATTTATTTGAGCTCATCTGAGTTCCATAATTAAAAATGAGCAATTACAGCAGAACTTATTAATACTCTAAAAGTGCAGTGAGTCCAGGTGAAGTTCAGCTGAATAAATGATTCACAGGCAGCAGACTCCTCCTCGAGATTCACCGTCCCGTCTCTTTAAAGCGTTGTTCCATCAGGCGTCTTGTGTATCGTGTATCCAGTCATCACATTCCCCTCTCTCTATGCCGTGCCAAGAAGTTGCAACCACAAGGTGTGAAGCCAGATTTCTGCATTTCTGGCACAGTTTTAAAGGTCATTTCCCTGTTTGCTTCATCACAGGCTTAAAACATGGCTCTATTAGATGCACACACACACACTGATGACACCGTGGGGTAGAGGACAGCATAGCTGCATAACTGAGCTGCTGAAATAAAGTCCTTGATGATTCCTGTATTTAGCACACTGACACAGCGCTCTGTTATCTGCACTCAAACACTTTTATTTCTGAATCCGACTCAATTTTCAAGCTAAAAACGGATTCTGTTTTTGGACTGTGCACAAAAAATGCAGACTTTTTCTGGGTGTTAGGCATCTTCTAGCAGACAGATGACTAATGAACATTTTTTTTAAATTTCAGTGCCTATAAAAACCTGCAGTGTAGTGAAATGAGTCTTTTTTCTGAAATGTTTTTGTTTTTTTTAAGTGTAGAGCAGTTCTTTTCTGTACACGTTTGTAATATGTTGCATGTGCCTGCTGCGTTCCTTTGGACAGATCCTGTTCTGCACACTGAACACCCACAAGATTGACATGGAAAAGCTCCTGGGGGGCCAGATCGGCCTCGAGGATTTTATCTTTGCCCACATTAAAGGGATCAAGAAGGAGGTAGAAGTGTATAAATCTGAAGATGCTCTGGGCCTCACCATCACAGACAATGGAGCCGGCTACGCTTTCATAAAGGTGAGACAAAAAGAACACATTCCTACGTTAGTAGATGCAGATGCAGAATTAGGCTACGTTGTATGTTTCTTTTTTCTTTTTTTTTAAAGTTTCAGTGTGTAATATTTAGTCGCATCTAGTGGTGAAGTTGCAGTTTGTAACCAACTGAATATCCCCTACCTTCGACTACAGCGGACTTAAAAAAACGCGGAAATCCCTCGTTGGAGCCAGTGTTCGCTTTATCCTTTTAGTTTTTAGTTAAAGGGATATTAACTCTACAAACATAGTAGGTGACAGTAATGCACCCCTCCCCCCTTCACTCACTCTAATTCCACTCACCATAAAATGGAAAAAAGGAGAGGAGGAAGTCCATTTTGAGTTACTTTAGAAACACGGTGGCCTCTGTGAACATGACCCTCTGTAGATATAAACAGCTCATACTAAGGTAACAAAAACATTATGGACTAATGAAAACATAATTATGAATATTACACTCCATTTCTACAATTTGATCCTCCTAAATCTTGCACACAGGACTTTAACATGCTTTATTATCACATTTGTATATTGCTTATTACGATTATTCAGAAATGACGTAGCGTATGTATGAAGATAACACACAGTCGGCTGTATATGTAAATAAAACGATGTGTTGATCCAAAAGACATTTCAAAAATGTCACTGTAGCTTTAGTGTGACTGAATCTTTCGATTGTTTTTATTATTAACGAGTGAACCATTAATTAATAAATAAATGTAAAAAAGGATGCCTTCAAATACTGACTTTGAAATTCACAATAGTCAACGTGGAATAAAAACCACAACTGCAAACTAATGAGTTCAATTTAATCAAAACACAAATGCTGCAAATTTAGCTCAAATTCACAAACACTTGAATTCATTGACTTCCGTGTCTGAATGTCTTGTTGAACTGTGACTCGACTTAGTTTGTCTGTGGATGTAAAAGCTGTAATGAGCTTATTGGGTCTCGGTCAACCCCCGACATTAGACCAGATTGCTCACATGTGCCATCATGTGATGCAGAAGCAGCACTGCATCCTGACAACCCGACGGTAGAACATCTTGAAGTTTCTGGACAGTGTAGTGATGTTTTATTTTCTAGTCTGTCTTTAAAGTTAGCCTCATACACTGTGTTAATTTTCAGTTAAGTTAACTAATAAAGTTACAGGTAACTGTTAACTCTAATTTAAAATCCCATAACCGTTTTGATAAAATACGTTAAGTTGAATGCAGTTTTTTGTCACATCTGAGCTGTTTTGCTTTTTCATGTAGAAAATGACTGACCATTGGAGAAGTGCTTTAGGAAAGACACAGAAATGACCTGCTTTGCTTCTGGGAAAGTTGGTTCTCCTGCAGCGAACGTGACCTAAACTCTTTGCTCATAAGCTGCTTATTTTTAAACCTTTTGACGTCTCATACAAAATAAAGTGTTATTTTACTTCCAGTGGAAACATCTTTTAATAAGAATTGTTTTTGCAGTTTTAACAGTAAACATCCAGTCTCTGCTCTGCTTGTTCTGATTTTTACGTTTGTCATGTATTAAAGCCCTTGACATTTGGCACTTCATAAATTGTTCATTTGTGAGCGTTCTGATAAACTGCGCTCTCTTCACGGCAGCGAATCAAAGAGGGCAGCGTCGTGGACAAAGTGAAGGTGATCTGCGTGGGCGACCACATAGAGTGCATTAATGGCCGAAACATCATCGGGACACGACACTATGAGGTTGCCCGCATGCTTAAAGAGCTGCCCAGAGACAAATCATTCACCCTCAAGCTGGTCGAGCCCATGAAGGCCTTTGGTGAGTAAGAAACGAGCTCCAGATTGCAGCTGATCACAGTTAGTATCACTTTGTGTAGGTGACATTGTTGCAGAGACACGAGTATCAGTTGTGACTCACATGGTAAAAGGACAACAGATTTCACTGTCAGGGTTTCATAATAGTGTTTGACTTAGTGTGGAAGGATTACTGTTAACGTCATAAAAAATATGCGTAATGTTGAGTGTGGGAGTGAAGCAAAGAGACTAAGAGGGCTGTCAGTTTGATTTCAGGAGTCAAAAACTGTCACCTCAAAAATGTAGAAACAGGGTTGAAAAAGTAAAAGTCCTGCGCGCTGCATGATGTAGAACAAAGAGAGAACACGAGATTAGGGCTACAACTAATGATTATGTTCATCATCAATAGATCTCTCCGTTATTTTGGTGATTAATCTGTGAATTGCTTTGTCTATGTCATGTCAGTCAGCTGTCCAAACTCTAAGTATCCTGTTTTACTCTCAGATATGTCAAAGACAACCACAAAGGCTTCCCATTCAAGAAGCTGTGAGCTGCTGACGTTTTTGTGTGGAATAAAATTAAATAAAAAACTGAAATGATGAGTTGATTGACTTTTTTGCTTGTTGGTATAGCTCAAAACCTCAGTTTCATTGTCAGTTAATCTGCTGATTATTTTCTCAATCAATCTATTCGTTGGTTGGTCTATAACGTGTCAAAAAAATCATCGGATCAGTGTTTCCCAAACCCTAAGATGATGTACTCAAACGTCTTGTTTGGTCGACAACCCAGCGATGCTCGGTGTACTGTCACAGAGGAGTAAAGAAACCACAAAATATTCACATTTAAGAAGCAGGAAACAGACAATTTCTGCTTAATTGATTATCCAAATAGACTGTAATTGTTGCAGCTCTAATGCTACACATTGGTTACATACATACCTGTACAAGCTGCTAATGATTTAGAATTGATATGTATTATTTTACTAACAGGACAATCTCCCAAATGAAGTGTTTTTGGTAACCTTGTCTTTTGTCTGATTGTCAGAAATGCTCGAGCCCAGATCAAAGGGCGCCAAACCCGCTGCAGATAACAAGATCGGAACAGGGAGGGGGACTCTGAGACTTCGCTCCAAAGGTCCGGCCACAGTAGAGGACGAGGTACGTTTCTCTTCGGGATCTACCCGTGTTGTGAAGAATATTGTGACGGGCCTTTATTGCCCTGGTGTATCCTAGAAGTGCTTTCATTTAGACCAGTGATTCCCAAACTTCTGAGTAAAGATGAAGTTCCAACCAGCAGGTGGTTAACTTAACATTAAGACTGGAAACAGCAAGACTAACACAGTCCAAAGGAACAAAATCCGCCTACCAGCACCTTTTAAGATCACTGATTATACACGTTATGTCTTGTTCTTTTAATCCGTTTAAAAAAAAAAACAACACTTGGCGGTGCCAGACTTTTTAATGTTTCATGTTTTCACTGACTTCTTGATGTCTGTGATGGTTCCTCGCACGACCGCAAATAACCATGATTTTCATTACCAAATAATCTACTGATTATTTTCCTCTATATAATTACAAAAAAATGACAGTTTCTGTGAGTATTGTTTATAAAATCCTTTTCAATTCACCCAGTAATCCAAAACCTTTTCTGATATGATATAGAAAAGTGTCAAGTCGTTGTGAAACTAGTGAAATTCTGACATTTCTGCTTTTAAAAAAGATTTCATGTATTATTAAAATGGTTATAGATTAAGTTCTTCCTCCGTTATCCGATCAACCGTAAAATAAATAACTAAGCTGCTGCCCTACATACATATGGATACAACGGTATCAACCTTCTCATTTAAACACAGGCAAAAAAAAGAGCAATAGAGAAAGAAATGACTAGATGTTTGTAAAACAGCAAACTGAGAAACTTGAGGTTCTCACTTTGAGCTGTTTCTGTTGTTGTTTGTTGTTGTTTTGTAGCCAACAGAATTTGAAGAGAAAGCAGTGAAGAAAGTGGACGACCTTCTGGAGAGCTACATGGGCATCAGAGACACTGACCTCGGTGGGTGTATATGTACTGTTTTTTTAAAGGTGGAAAGATGATACCACTGAGCATTTAGCAGATTTTTAGTTTATATCCTTCGTAGTAATTAATTCAGTGTTTCCGTAACAGTACTTTTTGAGGAGGAGGTTCGATGTTAGACAGACATCCTGCTTTGAAATTAAGTTATTCCAACTTCATATTTTATGCATATATTAATGCAGACATGCTCTTTCCAGTGATATAATCGTTTTTATGGTAGACCTAGTCCTACATGAGCAATATGCATTTGAAATAGGATTTTTTTTTTATAAATGAGAAATTTTTTATTGTTTTAGGAAAATATTTAGTCACCACAATAGTACTACAATACCAAATAATTAGAAATAAATAAAACAAAGAAATAAATACCAACATTTGAAAGATCTGATGTGCTTCAATGTGGAGATAGAACGGGACTTTTTTTTACTGTTTTCAGCGAGCTAGAATTTGGCAAATAATGCAACTGTGGATCTTCGTTTACCGAAGTTAAAGACATCTTGTATCTTAGAACAACTCTTGAAATTGTCATGCATCTATCACGAATAGTTCAAATGTAAAGACTTATTGAACTTAGCATCTTTTAATGTTTTTACAGTCGCACCCTTATTTTTAAAGCCTCAATATCTCAAAAAATAATGGAGGTATAAGACTAAAATTGTGTATGGCGTTTACTAGGACTGATAACATTTTCTGAATGTATGAACCAAATCAGAGCTGGTGATTCTGGAGGCCTTCACATGGACTGACCCCTATAGTTTTTCAGTGAACTCGTTCTTTTTTGTGCAGCTGCTACGATGGTCGAGGTCGGCCGTGACAAGAAGAACCCGGACGAGTTCGCCATGGCCTTAGACGAGACCCTCGGGGACTTTGCCTTTCCCGACGAGTTCGTCTTTGACGTCTGGGGGGCCATCGGAGACGCCAAGCAGGGAAGATTTTAAGTTTCGGGCCTGCCACCCTACCACACATTCACACACAAACACACGCTCCCTCCTTCTCCAATTTCGCCTCTCGATATCCTCAGAAGCCAACTGGACAAACTCCAACCAGCAACAACACGGACGGCTGAAGCGTTCTTACCATCACTTTGTCTGTGGGTGCAGCTTTGCGCTCAGACGGAGTGTTTTAATGTGTCAGGTGGGTCTGTGTAAGGAATTTAACATGTCAGCGGTTGAGTGTTATCTTGTAAATGATAGTCATGAAATGCAGAAGCAGCCTCCTGCGTGCTGAAGGATGAATTCCAGATGTGGTAGAAACCTTGTGTAAAAGCCCCTTTGGAGACAGGATCCCTCTAGCTGCATATCGATACTGTTCTGTCAGAGCGGCAAACGTAGTCGACAGTGGTCTATTACACTGGATATGAACGGTACGTGCACACCTGAAATTTTAAAGCACTGTTTTAATCACAATTTGTAGCTGTGTCATTTTGAATATACAGATGTGTCACAGCTTTTTATAGCCTTTTTTATATGTGAACATGCTGCATTGTGTAATTAGTGTAATTATAGAGGTTGTAGCAATATTTCTCTCGCAAGTTAACTTTTTACTTTTACTCCTATTTTTTCAATCTCAGTGTAAACGTTTGAGTTTTGGCCACTGTTTACTTTGAGGTTTTCTTGACCCGTCTCTGTGCCCTTATACATACATACCAACACACACATCTCATGTTGAGCTTCATGTCCGTTTATCTGGATTCTATAGGCAGAGACTGAGCAATACAGAGAACAGAGCGCTTTGTCTTAAAATGCCTTTAGCCAAGCTGACGACACCTTCCACCAGCATTCCTTATGTTTTTTTGTTGTCTGTTAATGTGTCAAGAATTAAGGCCTGTTAGAAGTGCTCGCTGATTTTTTTATTTTTTTTTCCCTCTCTCTCCTGTAACTTATTTTATCATGAGAACTAAGGCATATTTACAGAGACACAACTTCACATGAAATCGACTTCTTTGATGAATAAGCCATTTTGAAGGCTGTATCTGGAATGGGATCAATTGCAATCCAGCGTCTTTAATGAATGCACTCGCATTAATGTAACTGCACTATTTAAATCACTGTCAAACTGAATTTAAATAGTGTCTTTATTTGTGTCATCTACTGATGTAAACTGTTCACGACGGTTGCATATTGTTTGACAGACCATAAGGGATCACTATTGTTGGTTAGACAATAAAATTTGATATACTGTTCTAACTGCTGTGTAACTAATGAATGTGACTTGACAATAAACGCAAACTACTCAATACAACAAACTTTATTTGCACACTTGGCTGTGTACCTGTAGAAAATACATCAAGACACTTAACCAATATTTTCATCTTTCAGTCAAAGGGTTTAACAAGGCTGGTTTTAACCAAAGATGTCACTTCACAGGCAGTAAAACAAACTCGGAACAGAAAAAAAACCAACCTATGGAGGTATTGGTAAATTATACATAAATTGGCAGGATTAAATGAATGAATATAATTAATAATTGTGGATAATAAATCAGAAGTACAGAGCGCAGGTAAATATTGTCACAGATATAAGAACTGTAGAGGATGCTGGAAGCACATCACTGTAGGTGTTAAAATGTTTGTCTTGGCTAAACTAAAGTACTGCTGCGTTGCTGTTGGGTGGAAACACGTCAAACTATAAAGGATCTGAAACTTTTCAAAAACACTTAATCATCATGGCGTTGGAGTGAAAATGGAGGCATTTTGACGGGTGCCTAAACTTCGCACATGTGAGGTTTCCATCCAGCAGTGTGTGCAGGTTAATAAACTACAGTTAACTTGGCTAGCTTGAGTTAATGTACATCCTCTACAGACAGTAGGTGCAGTGTCTGGCATTTAATTATTAACAGTAGGTTACAAATGTAGTGAAATAAAGACGACAGGAGGAAGTTATGATCTTAATAGTCTTGGTAAAACTGTACAGGACAGACAAATACTCAAGCACCGACGCCTTTTCTGGTTGGCTTGTTTGGTTGCTGGGATCGACCCCCTGTTTTTCGAACTTTAAATAGTGAAAGGGGTTGTTACAGGGTACTCGACAGGTAGAGGAAGTGTAGCCCTTACAGCCTGACGCCCACGTCTCTGCCTCCTCACAGCTCGTCTCCAGGGTGACGCTGCTTGAAGGCGTCGCCCGTCAGACTCTCCTGCGCCTCCTTCATACCGGACACAACTGAGACGAGAGACGGGAGGAGACAAAAAGCCTGATTCATGAGTTGTTCCAGGTGTAACTGGGTTTAAATCCGCAGAGTAACATTTCTTTTTTTCCTCCCCGTGATAAATGATAAAAGTCACGACTCTTACCTTGGTCTGCATTGCTGTAGAAGTACTTGTAGTTGGGGTTTCCGTTTTTGTTGATGATTTCAGGGTGGACTTGGCCGCTGGGATCTGTGACGGGGTTAAAAGGTCTGCTCAGTTTATTCAAATCTAAATACTGAAAACAGCTGCTGTTTACATAATGGATGTCTCTAATTAGGACAAAAATCCCTATTAACACTCCTTGTTTTATTCAACTAACGGTCTGGAACCCAAAGATATTTAACCCTTCACAAATACTCAAAACTGAGGCACTGGAGCCTGTACGTTTGACACTTTTTCATACAAGAAGTTAAATAACTGGTTAATTAAAGTAAATCAAGTTACA
>JAPQRN010000010.1:20194485-20210591 GCA_037367275.1 Coranthus polyacanthus
ATATATATGGCAGCTATAGGTACGTCTTTATGGACTGAAATTTTACACCCAAAATATATGATGAGCTTTCAAAATATGCATTCTATTGATTAAACTGTCCTGTAGTATATTTAAATACATTTACTGGGACACATCCACATATATGACAAGGCATTAATACATAATATTTAACCATAACTCTTTATTTTTTAATTATTTGTTTATTTATTTTCCCCCTACTGTTACATAAGTACTGTAATATTTCTACGCCTCCGCCAATCTTTTATTGTGAAATGACTCACCGGATGTTACTCATCTTGTTTCTGTGGTACTTTACACTGCTCCTTATTTTCTCAATATTAACCCTTGGGGGAGGATCCTTGAGTGCTGCTGTCGCACAACTACGGTAGACTACAGGCTGTACTTTCCGACTTGCGCTGTTTGAATGTGGCAGCAGAGGGTCTACACCACACGAGGATACTTAAAAATAGCTTTCAAAGGCGCTTAGGTATGACTGATACTAACGGAGGGGCTCCGCGGGACTGTCCGTAAAGATGAGGATTCCTCCGGTGAGTAACTGGACTGTTTTCATGACATTTCACGGGTCTGTGTGTTGTTGCTCCAGCGTTACAAACGATTCACCGCCATTTCAACGGCAAGTATTAACTACTCGAAAGCAGCATGGCTTGATGTTGTGGCATTGTGTGGTTTGTTTAGCTAGCTAAACGGAGGGAATACCGACAAGGTGGTGTTACGGTAACACTGTTTTACGTCAATTACACAACACGTTAACCTTCTCGTATCCATCACGAGCTGTAGATTTACACAGCATTAACAAAATACGTTACGAGGAATGAACGTGAATCCTCACAGCCGTTCAAACTGACCGTTAGCTACACCCCCACCGAGTGAGTGACGGTGTGACTGTCCGCCGGAGCAGCAAGTCGCTGCCGTCACTCCGTTCACGACTGCCCGCTGAACCGCTGGGGCTAACGCTGGCTGCTTCAGTCCCCTGCCTACACCTTACTGCTAACCACGGCGCCTGTTTCTTTTAAAAACGATTTATTTCACCCTATTGTGGAAGCAGCTGGGAGATACTGTTTGGGAAACTTATTTGTGGCCTTCCGTGGGATGGTGTGTACGTTAAATGCAGCTAGCACCACAGCTAATACAACTATCCAAGTTCTGGTGCAAACAAACCTCAACTGCTGTGCTTTTGGAGCTTTTCTCTTCTAGCTTCCCCCATTTAATAACACAGAGTAGTTTTCCATGTGTTTACCCAGTCCACCTGTGAGTAATATTTGCTGTCTGAGAGAGTTTTTGGCCTGTAGGCAGCGGGCACAGCCACACTGCCACTTATGGTTGCATAATCCAAGCTAATGGTCACCTATCTGCCCCTGAGAGTTGACTTGTTGAGATTTGCTGGTGCCATGGTTTTTTTTTTTTTTTTTTTTGCATTTAGCTCATCATCTGGTGTGCAGGCCTCAGTCAAGATGTGGAGGTGGATTTCTGGACAAGTGGGCCCATCACACACACAGCAGTGCCTCCTTGAATACCATCACTAATGAGAAGATCGGATGGTATTTAAGTGTTTCTCCTGGTACGGTCTACCATTCGTATTAATCCAATTCAGTTTTATTTGTATAGCCCAATATCACAAATCAAGATTTGCCTCAAAGGGCTTATATTACTGGCAAGGCTTAAGGCTGTGTATAACACCTATAATTTACTCGTCTGGTCCTATTTGGCATGTGCCCAGCAGACAGATAGACTGATTGTCCATGCTGGATGCGGAGCTTAAATATGAAATTTGATAAGGCTTTTTTACCTGTAGCAGTAGAAGATGATATCCTACTACATCTCAAAGTGGTTTTGAAACCTTTGAGGGTTTTATTGAGGAGTCTGATCCAACAGGCTCTCATGTGTGCAGAGACTTCCCAGATGTAGGTTACTGTATGCTTTCAGAAAGTATTACAAGTCTCTCCCTGATGGCAGCCCAGCAGCCTGTCTCCCTTTTCTGTGTTTTTGTCTTGTGGTGGTTAAATGTAGATCAAAACATAAGGGAGAAAGGAAGCTCATAATAGCTTTTGACACTTGCTGTGAAGCAGAGGAGCTCTTTGTAGCAGGAGGACAGCTTCTCTTTTCTTTACCTTCCCTTCTTCAAATCTCAGCTGATTTACCTTTTCAACTTCCCTTGTCAAAGAAATTATCTCTTTCTTTCTTTTTTCTTTTTTTTTTTTTTTTGCATTTTTGAGGGAGTGTAACCTTTGGAGAACGGAAACCTGTGGCTTTTTAGTCTTTCACATTTGTTGCTTTTATGTCTTTTAATATCTGACAGTATTTGTTGGAAGTGCATTTTTAAAAAAAAAAAAAAAAAGAAGAAACTTACCGGAGGAGGACAACTCCCTGTCTGTTCCTATTCAGGGCATGAAACATTACATAATAATGTGTCACTCAGTCATACGATCGTGTTGTCATAAAATTGATGGCGGTCCATTCTTAAAGAGAGGAAGTGATCATTTGAGGCTTCCTGTGTTCACCCTAAGTAGACACTGTCTGGAACATGGACCCTAACAACTGTTAACCAGGATGTAAGCTCGCATTTCTAGGAAGTTTGGAGTGCCTGGGGGAAAAAAAGAATAACATTCTAACTACATTGTAAGTCATTACATTTTAGGTAACCAGCCATAAATGTCAAAAACTAGAGTTGCAATGATTGGAAAAATGTATTCAGTTTGTTAATAAATAAATGTGGCCATGTGTATTTTACATGTATATTAAATGTGTCCTGTAAAGTCTGAATATAACTGTAATTCATGAAGTTTGATATCTGAAATATCTCTCCTTACCATAAATTCCAAATATGCTGGTTGCGTCTCCTTAAATGTCAAGAGTTTCTCAATTTTAGGCTCTCTTATGACACTCAACACCTGAATAACTTTGGTTTTTGATATTTGGCTGGTCAACACATATTTTTCACTGTTCACTTTGGCCTCTCAGGCATGAATAGGGTTGAGTATTCATGAGAATCTAATTTAATATCAACTGGGGTTTTCCTAGATTTGTGGAGGGGTGCTGTGCTGTGATTGCTGTTTTGTTGTTGTTAGTTCACTAAAAACTATTAATAATAGTTGAGCATAATTTTGGCCCTAATATTTAGAAAGTAGCTCAAAGAAGCGCAAAGCAAATCTCATGAAGTCAACTTGCAATTGTAATTTTGCGAATAATAAATGACCCACCACTTTTAAAAAGCTTATTTGTAAAAAAACAAACAAACTCTCTGTTCAGGCTAACATGGTATCTTTTCTTTCCAGGGTGAAGAGCACTTGCAGCAGAGTTTTTCTGTCTCTTCAGCTCATGATAACAGGGGTTAAGATTTACAATATTGCAATTTTTAGAAAACGGTTAATTAAAAATGATACAATGTTTTGAGGATTGTTACAATATCACAAAACCTAATATTGATACTCAAGTGTATTTCTTACACCCCTAGAAAACAAAAAAGGGGCTTTATTAAACTATTTAATAAATGTTTTATTTAGTTCAGTTCATCTGGATAATCACTGACAGATTAATTGTTAATAAAAACAGTCATTAGTTGCAGCATCACTCAGAAGCCAAAGGAAGTGAAACAGTAGTTTAAGTATAGCATTGTAATAAATAACCTATTGTTGTCTCCCTTCTTGTACATCCCACTTGGTGAAACCCAAAGCTTAGAAATGTCACGTAGCTGATCCTTTTAGGCTTTGACTTACAAGTTGGAAATGTCTTAGTAAAATGAGGCCCCGGGCACAAGAAGGTACCTACTAATTAAGTGGCAGGTTGTGACACTGCTAAGACATACGATGACGTCTACTTGAGTACGCTTCATACAGCACTACTTTATATCCATGGATCAGCCCTCTAAAGGTTACGCGCCAGTGGTGCAATAGGCAGTATCTACTCCTGATTCTAATTACTGCCATGTTGGTATTATTACAAAGGCTGTCTTAAAATAGTTTTCATATACAATAAATAAAATATGTTCAACTGATGACCATCTATGAAGAATGGAGCATGAAAGGCCATTCAGGGTCAAGGAAGTGGAACTCAGGGTCCACTTGTTAACCTTTTCAGTAGAAATAGTAGACTTTACAATTTATCGGTATCGGCAGAATTTGGCTCCGATATTGGCCGATAGTTAATATTAGGCTTTTCAACTGGAATTACTGACTTTAAGATAAACGAATGGCCTAAAAAATAAATCAGCACCTAGAATCACCTAGATTTTTGTGGTTAGTTTGATGTTCACTAGCTGTAACGATTAATCACTTTGAGCGTGAGGTTCAGTGAGAGACATTTATTGATTGATTTATTAATTTAGGTATTTATTACTTTGACTTAGATGTTCAGTTCAGCAGTTATCTAGTGTTTTTTTTTTTTCTTCTTCTTCTTCTTCTCTCTTTTCCAAGCTGGTGATGATATTGGCCGATTAATTTGATATCAGCTTTTATGTTGTTAAAAATCCACTATGAATCAACCTCTGCTTTTCAGCACTATGTACCACATCTCATGGCCTTCATCGGGTCATGACAGCTGATCTGGTGCCTGTTTGCTAATGAAAATAGTAGAAATGTGCACAAAAAAAAGCTAGGAAGGGACCTTGAACCCTGCGATTTCCAGGGTGGTTCTCAGAATGAAACTTTTTTTTTTTTCTCTTTAAATTATGAGGCAGGATTAATTTGACGTCTAAAATTTTGATTTGATTTGATAAATTCAATAGAAGCTTTATTTGCCACCCCTCACATCCAGAAAACGATGCATATCGTAACATTTTCTTCGACAAATAGTTTATATAAAGTGACCACATGGAAAGACCTATTTGTCACATTTGAATTAAATACTCAACAAATAAAAGGCACTTACTCACATTTCATTGTTTGCCTCCTTTTTCTTCTTGTAACAAAATATGCAGTATTAACGAGTAAAATGTAAAAAGGTAAAAAGAAAACACATTTAAACTATAGTTGCAAACAAAGTGTAAATGATGCCAAAGACTAGTCCAACAACAGAGTCAAACGCCACCTAACAGTACGGAGAAACTTCCATGTCAGATTTTTCAGACCCCAACCACATCCATGTGACAGAGGTAGACCTTCTTTTAGGGAGGAGCTCCATTTTTTGTCTCAAGTGGTCACCGTTCTTCTCTTCAGAATGACCCCATTCTCTCTCCTTCGTGTAGAAAAATGTATAGCGTTGTCCAAATGATGACAAATATCGGCGTAAAGAGTATGACTCGCAACATAATGAAAGAAAGAATAGAGCACAATATGAAATGTTAGCTGTCTTTCCATCATCATAATAATTACTAATAATAAGTTGCATGTATGTGGTTCACATGGAGATCTACCATAACATTTCAGGTTATTATTGTAATCACACTCAGTCAGTCAAGAGAATTGATGTATATTTCCAAAACATCTCTTCTTTGTAATGCAGACATCAGCTGGAGACTCCTAACCGGGTTAGGATTCATCTCGAGCTCTCTTAAATACTTTAAGAGCTGAGGCTCACTCTGAACACTTAGGGACATTTATGCCGGTCATTTATTGTTAATTTCAAGTAAAACTCTTACGTCATTCTCAAAGTTTAAGACCAAAATTTTACTCTCGAATGGCTTTGCCCATATTAGCCCAGAGGATTTCTCATGCCAGATGTATTGACTGAGCCTGCATTTAAAAAGAATGCAACCATTATTAATTAGATTTATTAGGCTTTTCTTGCTCAGACAAATTTGAATGTATGAAGTGGGCCTTGAAGAGAAATGCCAGAAGACAAATCAGAGGCAGATACCCAAAGAACCTCTTTTTAAAAATAGGCGGAGATTGATATTACCTACTCAAAACATAATGTCAAAGTGCACACATGAATGTAAAGCATTTTCACTGGATTGTCCAGGAAGTGAACGCGGCTCCCTCATAGGAAACAACAACAGGAAGCAGTATCTTGTTCTGACAGCAAGGACTTAATGAACTGTTTTAGCATTCTAGTGTGTCTGAGCTTCCAGAGTGTTTATGCCCTTGTCTTATTTAATTTTGCTGCCATGCCGGGACGTCCAGTCAGGCATGGTTTATCGTGTTAGTACTCTGTAAGGCCATTTCATTATTAGCATGTCTGTGTTACCACTGGAGGCTGTAGCATGATTGTAGTGAAATGTTGGAGACATGAACTGGTTTAAAAATAGACTCCCCGGTCTGGTTTTTTGTCATGTTTCATTTAACCTTTGTGTTACATTTTTATACTGTTTTCCAAAGTGGTTTTATTGTTGAGAAAAGAATTAAACTTTCACAAGAAACTGTCTTATCTAAACCCATCACAATCGTCTTTACTAGATATTTTGCCCATGTTGGTATGTTTTGTGTAGAATAATTGATCATCTATTAATATAATAAGAATAATTATCCTTTGTTTTGGATGCATCCTGTTTGTATTGAATAGGCTGCACAGGCTTTCTCATTTTAATGTGAAGTCACGCTACATGCATTTGCCTGTGTGCTTGAGAGTTTTTGATTAGTCATTAGTTGATGAGTTAAAGGTCAGCTAGTCAGGAGTAGTGCATTCATACACAACATTTTCTCCAGACTGTGTAGTGGCTGCTGTTTTCCTCCACTCTGACTGACACTCTGTCTCCTGCACATATGTCTCCTTTAAAGCATCGTCCCAAGTTTACGTGTCTAAAAATACAACTGCTTCACGCACTTTGACGAAAGATGCATTATTCAACGCCTCTGCAGAGTAATTAAATCTTAATCAGGGATGGGCCCCTGTCCTCATGGAGGCGTGTCTGTGTGTGTTTGTTCATGTGTTTGTGTGTGGGTTTGTATGTGTACACCGTCCCACAGTCCACTGGAGATTTTCAGGCTATGGTGGGAGAAGATTTTAAGAAGTCTGTCATTCAGCACGTACAGCTTAGCTAAATGTATTCACAATTTTTCATTAGGACCCAAGCACCGGGAACCGGGTGCAAAGGAAATACGCTGCTAAAAATCCTAAAACAATACTAAACACAATATAACACTGCATTGTGACATACAGAGTTACAGATTATGATTTGCCGAGGCTCTCAAATGATACTCGATGTAGAGAGAGGTGGATCGAAATGTTTTTACCTCCCGTCCTGGATTAAAATATCGCCACCAGTCATTCAGCTGCTGCTTATGACCATTGGCCACCAGGCGACACTGTTATTATACACATCGACATAAACAACCAAGCTACAAATAACACGATGGTAATATTGAGAGCGACATCTGTTGGCAAAAAGGAAGTATAGAACCTATTTTTACGGCAGGTGAACAGATGTACTGCTTTACTCTTGAATGAGGGGCAGAACAGCCGTCTTTTTCGCACTTTTGGTGGACTAAACAGTCTTAAAAACTTTGCAAACATATCAGAACTGGTGAAAAATGTGAGATTTTGTATTTTATGTTGTATTTTAACAAACTCCATTCGTTGCAGATTTTGTTTTGTGAATAAAATAATAATAACAATAACAATGATAATAATAATCAGTGTTTTGCTATGAAAATATTTAGTAAAAATTACAATTTAGCTAAATAAATCGCAGGTTGCAGCCCTAAATGCAATCTTAATAATACATTTTTCTTTAATAATTTACAAGATACTTAATCCAGACCGGACAAATGTGGTAAAGTTGAAAGACCCAATGAATTAATAATCTCTGACACTATAATCAGATAAACTAAAATTTCTGTTTTCCCCTGTCATTTTCACTGTTAGCATGCTAATGTTAGCATTAGTTTTGTGTTTCTTTGTGTGTTTCCACCTCTCTGGAACAAAACCACCGTGAGCAAAAAGTACATAATTTTTCCACACGTGTTTTTAGCTCTTAGCTGAATAAGAGCTTTAATTTCGAGGTCATATTTTATAATTTCTTGTCCACAAATGCGGACATGAACGTCCATCAAAGACGCCATATTTGTTTTTATAGAGCAAGCCGGAGGACCAAAATACAACTTGTAGGTGAAATTACCGCCTCGAAAAAAAAAAAAAAAAAGATTTGTTCAAAAGAAATCCATCATTACATATAATAATTTAATACACTTTAAACTACATGAAGCCAAAGGGCATTTAAAAAATATATAGCTATGAATATGAAGTGAGGTTGTCCATTTCTGATGACTATTCAGAGTGTTTGAAAGCTACTTTATTGTTGTTGATGTGAATCATATTACTGGCAATACTAAAATAACTTCTGCTGCTGCAGACAAGACCCAGACCAACAGGATACTGGATTTGTAAAAACACAAAAGAGGGATATATAAATATTTGTGAGGTTGCATCCCTACTAATACTTCTGCTGATATTTATTTTAGCTAAATATGTTGATGAAAGTCTATTGCAGTTGCTTTTTAAAAATGTGACTGGATACTTTATAAGTAGTTATTAATTAATTTAGTAAGTGTTTACAACCTAATAAGTAACCTAATTATAAATTCTTTATAATGGTACTTTTATTGTAAAGTGGTACCAATAGACTCATTGACTTTTTGTAAGCGTGAATTCCACCGATACAGAAAGGACTGAATGAATGAATGAATGAATGAATGAATGAAGGCTTTATTTCAAACATGTAAGAGTAGTACAAAACAGAAAAAAATAGAATAGAAATAACAATAACTTAATAAAAGACAAACCTTAACAAAAAACACGTTTGAAGAACGTCTTGCACTGCTGGAAGAAATTCCGTGCAGGGGTCCATATGCAGCGCTGCAGAGTGTCCAACATACCACTTGGTCAAGGTAATGCATTTTCTGTGCAGGAGCCTGTGAGGGATGACTCTATCTGTATGACAGTGTCTGCTGGATTTTGATTTGTACGTGAAGAGTTGATGTAATATTCGTGTATGGACACAAAGTGTGAGTCGATGTCAGATGGAATTTACACAACTGAGTATGAGCTGATACGATGTTCTGCAGCACATTGTTCGTCACCAGGAGACGATAAGTCCACCTCTACCCAAGTCTCTACAGGAATAAGCTGAACTGCATCTGGGTCCACATGGTTTGGTCTAAAAGCAGATTCCTCTTCATCTTCTATACAGCACTCATCGAGGTACGATTTCATCTGTATTATGGTCTCAGCTGGATTCTCTGGAATTTGATGTGTGTATGAGTCGATGTTATATTCGTGTATGGACGCAAAGGGTGAGTCGATGTCAGATGGAATTTCCGCAACTGATTATGAGCTGATATGATGTTCTGCAGCACATTGTTCGTCACCAGGAGACGATGAGTCCATCTCTATCCAAGTCTCTCCAGGAATAGGCTGAACTGGATCCATATGGAGTCCATATTATTTGATCTCAAAGCAGATTCCTCTTCATCTTTGTTACTGGAGCCAGGTTTCAAACCTTCTTGAATGGAGGCTGATGCAGTCGGTAAGAAAGCTTCCACTGGAAATTTATGAATGGGTTGACCTGACTCAGAGTAGATATAGTGTGGTCTTACAACAGGCTCCTCTCCCTCATTGAAGCCAGGAGGAATGTGTCTAACTGGCTCTGAGGAGATGTAACATATTTATTGCGTGTCATACTCCTCTACCTCACCAGGTGACAAATCGTTCTGTTGAGATTCATGCCGGATGTAATGTGGTTCTAGCACACAGGCCTCTCTCTCAGTGAAAACAGGAGAGACATGACTTGGACCAGCCACAGCAGAGGATGATTGGATGTCTCCAGTGTCACTTTGACTGTCTGTGGAATTGAATAATGCCCTTGTGATGATACCACCCATCAAATTCAAGGCTTCATCTGTATACGCGTTTTCCTCAAGATCCAAGAGGTGATTTAGTGACACGTATGGGTGTGTGAGTGCTTCACTTGGAGTAATTCTTTTATCAGGATCCAAACAAAACAACTGCTTCAACAAGTTCAGAAACATCATCCTGTCCATAAACTCAAAGGGGTCTGTACTCTCTTCACACCTTATAATGGCATCGTCTAGATCATCGGCCCATTTGAAAAGTGGTTTTCCATTGCAAGTCCTGTCACCAGTTGTCATTTCGTATTCCGTTGCTGATTTAAAGCTCCAATGAATTTTTTCATCATCATAGCTGTAATAGGGGGTAAAATACTTGTTGCTATAAAACCCTTCATTCAGCAGGTCATCGTCTGGCTGGCTAAGGAGACGGACAATGTCATTCATGTCATCATAAAGTGCCTTTCCTTCAAAGAGATGATCACTGAAGTACAGGAAAATCAAGCAACATCCTAGACCCCACATATCAATAGCCTCTGATATGTGAAGCCCTAAGATAACCTCTGGAGCGCGGTACGACATGGACTGCAGTGTCATGCCAGTTTACAAACTTTAGTCTTTCGTTTTTCTGCTGTTGTGTTTTGGAGCTTCCTCCATGAGGAATAGCTTTTCAGGTTATGTCGATACAGCACACTCTTTACTATGGATGGAGATCATTTTACACCTGTTACCCTTTTCCAGTTCAAAGTCCTGGGATGTTTTGGAACCTGTCGCACCAAAGTCCATCTCTGGGAGTCAGTCCACGTCTCCTTCCTGAATAATTCACAGACTGTGTCGTCCTGTGGTGTTTCTATTTGTGTGCAATTGTTTGTACAGATGAACGTGGTACCTTCAAACTTATGGAAATTGATCCCAAAGGAGAAACCAGACTCATGGGAGCCTATAATGTTTTTAACGTCTTGGCTGATTTCTTCTGATTTTCCCATGATGCCAAGCAAAAGAACATTGAGTCTGAAGGGAGGCCCTAAAATACAACCACATTTACGTCCTGTAAAACACTGAAACATTCTACTTTTATTCTGACATTTCACATCATCAAAATAATTATATATAGTTTATTTTCCAGAGAACAAAACAGTTTGTTTGTTTGGTTTTTTTTTTTTCAACTCTGAAATTTCCAATTTAGTGCATATAATGGTCACAATTCATAAAAAAGAATATAAATTTGGTAGACGTTGAGCAACAATGTTGGTGTATGTTAATACTGTTTTTAAAAAAACACATGTATGAGGAGGGAAAACAAAGTTGTATAGTTATCTGGACATTACCCCTTACCAGTATCAGAACGTATAAAATCCAGTTGAAAACACTGTGTATGTGTTGTGTATAAACTGAGTCATACTCCATCTGGTCTCTGCCTGCCTAAAGGTTTATTCTGTGTTCTAAATAAAGCACTGTTGTTTGTTTTTAAATCTATCGCTTAGGGTGATTTTAGTAGATTTTCTTAATTTAAAGACTGCTTTTTGCTGCTGTCTGTGCTCTGATAGCGCTGTCCCTCTTTAGAATGTATTCCTCGCGTGGTAGAAATAATGTGACCCGCAATGATACAAACTACATGTGTAACTTCAACCCCTCCTGTCCCGTGCCTTCACGCTTTTATGCTGACACCCTGCCCGTGCTTGCATCTTAAACTAAGCGGAAAATGTGTTGACTCTGCTCCTTTTCTCCGAGGCCTTTGCTCTGCGGAATATTTGGTCTCTGGTGTAATCCCTGGTCGCTCTTGTCCTTATGAGAATGACCCTGAAGTTCAGCCTGGTTGTTACTCATTTACAGCTCTACATGCACACGCACGACCGCGTCACAACCCCTCTCCAAGGTCTTCTCATCAGCAAGGACAGACTGGGCAGGTTTACTGTGCAGTCATTCAGGCTTCAGCCACTTTCCATTCATGACTCTTGATTGCCTTGTCGAGCTTGAATGGCTAATGGCTTAGTATCTATGATAATGTCCTACACACTGAGTATATGATAAGAAAGATGCCCTACTGTCTTGGCTCCACTTTAAAACGGGCTACAAGAAAAATGGTTCATTCAAGTTGAATAGTCAATTTATTTATCTTGTTTTAAAGTCAACAATTTAATAAAAAAATACTTTCAACTAAATCAAAGTAGGACATTATCTTGCATAAGCATATACACAATTTGCTTTGCTGTAATCATGCCATACTCAGCACTTTGTAGTGGAAGTAGCTTTCAAAAACACACGCACTGCACCATGTTTGTTGATAAGTAGCTCTTTTACCAAGTGGTGTTTCCCTCTCTTTCTAAGATGTGGGCGCTGGGCGCTTGCCAGACTGGGTGAAGTGAGAAGTGAGGGAAACCTGCTCAGAGAGAGAGAGGGGAAAAAAACCACCACCACCTGGGACTGCTGAGGAGGACCTCTGTGCAGGTGAGGACTGACCCCACACCCAGCTGTTTACTGCAGAGGTTAAAAAACAAACAGAAATCATCATCATTAAGGTTATCCATATCGAGCCTCAGATGCTTGGCTTTATACTGACATAGTGACAAAGTGTCACATGGAGTTGTAAATTTAACTCGTGATATGAGTTTGCGTACTACTTTAGACCTGTGACCACTGAATAGTAGAGAGAAGAGAGCTAGAAGAAGAAAGAAAGTATGAGCGAAGTGGTGATATTTGAATTTAAACAAATGATATTACAGTGAGCCGAGGAGAAAGATTTGAAAAGGCGATATGATTCAGGCAATGGGGCTGTATCTGCATACTATATGAAAATGAATAGATTTAGTTTTGAGGACTTGCTCTTCCTGCTTCTAGGTTCACACGGCCGCCGGCAGGGTGGAGCTTCCTGACCCATGGAGAATTACTTCCAGGCCGAGGCCTTCAACCTGGACAAGGTGCTGGATGAGTTTGAGCAGAACGAAGGTGAGCTGACGACAGGAATGCGTAATGAGATGAAGCAGCATGAACAGTAACTCGGTGGGAAAGGATGGATGGGACACTTTGTCACGGATGCAAGAAGTATTCAGATCAGTGTGTAATATTTAGTGGCATTTAGCAGTGGATGTGCAACCAGCTGCATACCCCTCACCTCACCTCCTCTACAGTGGCCACTAAAAACACAAAAGGGCCTCATTAGAGCCAGTGTTTGTTTTGTCCATTATGTTTGTTTGCTATAGAAGGAGATGACTAGCTGTGGTCAAACATAGTACATGTGGTAATGCACTTTAAGACTGGATGTTAGCTATTATAAAATAGAAAAAAATGGACCGTCTCCCTCTATAGATGTAAATGGCTCTTTCTACAGTAACAAAAACACGATTATTGTTGTGCATTTTCTTGCTATAGATGTTTAATGTTGAGCTCATTTGACTACTACTACTTTATATACTGTTAAATCTACAGCAATGCATCATATTCTATGAGATTATCATATGTTTGTAGTGTCACGTACTGTGAGAATCACGTATTTCTAAAAAGTCAACTTTTCATGAACTAAGAAAAACAGGCCTGTTTTCAGCTTTGTGGACATTAATTTGCCAGCTAATTCAAGCGGGATTTAAAAGAGTTTATTCAGTTTAAAACTGTAGTGTGTAGTGTTTTTGGTAAGAAATGACAAACAAATTCCCTATTTACCTTTCTAGTCTGGCAGGACATAAGAATTCTCTTCTCTGGACTGTTTTTGGGCTGTAGAAAATCAACCCCCTGACCGGAGGTTTTGGCCGCTCATAGGTGTTTTGAGACAGGCAGGGGGGTAAAACGTGATTGACAGCTGCAATTAGTGGTCGCTGTTAAGCTTTTGTCAGACGTGACTCTACTGCTCTACTCCATAGCTCGAAACAGAATCTTAGAAAAGTGGCTTCACTTTTCCATAGCAGTGTGAAATGGCATCAGATCATCTTTATATTTAGTCTTTTGATTTGGACTGTGAGGAGAGGGCTGCAGAGGGAAGGTTTCAAATTCTGGTGTCATGTCCAGGGAGGAAGTGTAACTTCTACTGGACATGAAGGGGATGGAAAATTATAATATAACAGCTGTCAGACAAATGTAGTGGTTTGAAAAGTAAAATATTTGCCTGTGAGATGTAGTAGAGTAGAAGTACTTGAGTAAAAAGTACACAGTTGCATTCTACCACTGTAACTGTGTGGTGGTAGGATTGAAGTGTCTGAGTAAATGGGTGGAGATGGCTGTGTCAGTCAGCCACTACCGAGTGAGTTTGAGTAACATTTACAGGTGCTGATTGAGGGTGGGCAGCCAGGGAATAGAACTAATTGGATTTTCTATTTCCCTTAGGCCTGTTTGAGACTGTGTAATTGGTGCAAAGCAAGAGCATTGTGGGTTTTTCATTTGTTTGTTTTTTTTTTTTTACACTTAATGCTCACAAGTACATAAACAAATTGCATTAGTGCTTTGAAACTGTGATTTCACAGAGTTAATTTATGGTAATTATAAAGTAAACATGAGTGAGCGTTTTTTGTGCAGACTCAGACTCCAGCTCTCCAGGAGAAACAGTCTGTTTATTCTAAAGAAAAGACTGCTTTTTCTCTGGGTTTATCATAGATGACCGCCGAGCACTGAAATACTCTCCCACATACACGCTGTATATTTTGATGGTGGGTTGAGCTCAGTGTGTATTTTGGCTGAGTGATAATCTGTGCGTCCTTTGCCAGAGATCCAGCTCGGCAGATTAACCGTGTGTATGTGTTGAACCTGATACAGCACATGGTAAAACAGCTTAGCATTAATTCCAGTGGAGGAAAGGGGAGAGCGCCGTACAGTAGCACAAGCTCAACATGTATTTTTCTTTACTCACATAGCTGTGTGAGAGAGTCATTTTGAATAAACATTAGAGGAATTTCCACTCGTATTACACAGCATTCACGTGTCAGCTTGACTGATGGCTCCCGTGGGTGACTGAACGGTTTGGCCCACTTTCTCAGAATTTCCCAGTCCATCCACACACTAATTTCCCACTCCATGCCAACCTCATTTCTCAATTTGTCCCCTGGTTTGTTCCTGCCATTTTTAGCTCTTTTGATCACCTGGGAGTGCACATCTCTGTGGCAGTTCATTTAAAGCTTCCTGTCTTGCTATTGTGGGTTCATGATCTCTTTGCTGGTAGCCACTTTTTTTTTCACTCTCAAGGCTTTGAAAGTGACAAATAGCTGCAAGGGATAAAAGTGATGATATATAGATAGGGCTGGGTACTGAACTTCAGTACTTTATGGCTTATATGACTGTGATGAAACACATCAATGCGGGTGATAATACACCTAAAAATCAACATTTTATAGGTGAAAACGGCTCAACGTGCCTCTTCCTGTTTTAAAATCATTTGGAGCCTTCCCACCTTGATGTTGACGTAGAGTCAGCTATTTGGTATTTCTCTACATCATGAAATTTGTATTAAAAAAAATCAATATATTTATTCTGAACCACCAGATACTCAATTGAATGTCTTTTACTGCTGCCTCAATCGGCTAGTTTGTTTGTCTGTTTGGATCTGAACAAATGTGTTAAAATGTTAAAGTCATACAGTATGAGTCTGGTTTGTTCGAATTGCACTTCAGAGCTTCAGTTCCCCATGGGAAAGGACTGTATGAGGGCAAGGTAAAGTGTTAAAAACATTCTTTAAATGTAGCAAAGCCAAGGTATTTGTATCGGTACCGTTAACGAAAAGGTTTGAACAGCCCTAGTCATATGTTAAAGGCAGAGTAAGACTTCTCGCTTGTGTTTGTAAACAGTACTGTTCAAACCCTCCTCTTCACTCAATGGACAGGGTAGAGAGAGCAGTGGTCGAACAAGCATGAGACTGCATGGGACAGTGACCGACGTAGCAAGACAAAAAGCTGTGGAATAGAAAAATAAAACTTCCCGATTCTGTCACAGTGGTTATATTCTGAAAACACAAATAAACACACCCGCACCTTCGCAAAACTCTACGCGAATGTTCTAGAGGCAACATACAACTGAAGCATAAGCTTCCTCATTTCTGTTGTGTGTTGTTGAAGTCTGTTAGAGGAGTTAGAAGGTCTGTGTGTGCTTTGTGAGAAGAGTAGAAAGATGAGACCAGAGTCACTTCATTTTATATTGTTCCACAATGCTGTTATTGGCTGGAGATACAAACATACTGCCAAAGGTCCACACCTCTGTGGATGTCCCGATCACAGCAACACAAGAGAAAAATAGAAAATACAGGCAGAGAGTAGGGTCTCTGCAGGTAAATAGACCACCACACACTGACAGTTGGTCAGAAGTGATAATTAAGAGGATTATTATTGTCTATATAGTATTTTTTAAGGAAAACATACTTTGCTTTTAAATTAAGCACAACATGAACCACCATTT
>JAPQRN010000010.1:20215923-20238150 GCA_037367275.1 Coranthus polyacanthus
TGTAACAAACAGGCAGTAAACAGAATTCAAAGCAAATATTTCATGTTTGCTTAATCAGCATTAGTTTGTCCACTGACTGAAAGGCTCAAAGCTGGAATGTACAGAGTTCAGTCTAAGCCTGCACCATGGGCTAATCCATGAAGATTTGTTTCATAACAAATAACACAAGAGCAAGTTGTTTGGTTGTTTCTGTGGCCATGCTGTACACGCATTGGACTCGAATGCCAACTGTCAGGAGGATTCACTCACTGTTGAACAGAGTAATTGTTGAAGCTTTTAAAAGGTTTCATTGTAGATGCTGCAAAGACAGAATAAGACATCAATAAAATCTGACTTGTCACATGACAGTGAAACCTGCACAAACTGAGTAATGCATGGATTTTAATTTAATGCTCACTGGAAGATGAGTATTGTATGGTGATGGGATTTTTTCACGGTTAAGCACCTTTTGCAATGTATAGAATAAAAATGACTTTGGAGTAAGAAAGCAGAGCTGAAATATTAAAGGGGCACTTCATCAATTTGACAAGTCAAAATCAATTTAGTAACTCACTCAGCCAGTGAAAAGCGTTGTATAATGCCATCTGTGACTTTGGGGGAAGCCTTATGAATTCTGAGGAAATTACACAAGTGACTTCACATCAGTCATTTCATCATGAGTTTGCAGACCAGAGAATATCTTACTGAAAAGCTGTGCTGGGGCTGCACAATTTAGTGAAAAAGTCACATTGCTATTAAGGCTGAACAATTAATTGAAATACTGTATTAATCGAAGTGCAATATCCAAATCTCAGGAGCTGCAATTTAGATTCTGATTTAATAAACAAATGGTATCCTGAGTCTACTTGATCAAGGACAATGCACTGAATGCTAACAATTGTGAAATGTTAGCTTAATCTTAGCTCAAACATAAAAACCTCATCAAACAAAAAAAAAAAAAATCCCAAAACTAAAAAGTCACATGATGTTGCGGGTTTCACTTTGGAGTGCTTGTTGGCACATGTACACTGCACACGCGTTACTGCCTAAACAGATTGGTCTCTTTATTGTGGACATAAATAATGAGCAGACTGCACATAAACAAAGGATACGGCGTAACGTTTTTATTTAATTAAATCACAGCCGGTTTTGCTGGATCATCTGTGCTGTGCTGATCATCTGTACAAATGACTATAGGTGTGTTTTATTTAAAAGACATGAGCTTACACCATGCAGGTAGCCTCTTAAAGGTTAAGTGTGTGTGATATTTGGTGATATCTAACAGTGAAGTTGCAGATTGCAACCAAATGAATGACGATACTTATTTTCACTTGATTATACACTAATAAAAACATAATCATCAATATTGTATCCCGCTTTGCAATTAGATCCTCCTAAATCTTATACACTGGAACTTTTTCAGCTGCTCAAGACATTTTTTACTGTATAATGGGAAATGTAGAGTCCACTGTTTCTGGAACTTGATTTACATGAGGGATAAAAAGTCTGAATAGATAAATATATCCTCAACTGCACACCTATTCTGAGGACAGACTTTATGTTATTCTAACTCAGTGTATGTTATAATTAATGTCTAACCCTACACCCACCCCTGTTCTCCACCCACAGGCAGCCCATACTCCTGTTGCCCCAGTGGGCAGCCCCGTGGGCAGCTCTGTCAGTCTGATCCCGGAGGACGGACTCCCTCCCATCCTCATCTCCACTGGAGTCAAAGGAGGTACGGGAGGCCACATCACAGGTGCTTGCCCTCATCCTCACCATTCTGCTGCTCCTCATTGTTATGTCAGCTGCTGTGTCTGTGCTTGTTTTTCATGTGCTTTATATCACAGCTCACGTTTGGACCACTCATTGCCAATCAGTGGAGAGTATTGTTCATTGGAATGCTGTGACGTTTTAATTGTTTTGGGGGAGGGTCTACAGCTGTTAGTTAACTCAGTCTGATCATCATCTCCTCACGTGTAACTCCTATCCCATCCTCACCTCCTCCATGATTCTCACTCCGATATCTCCGACTTTCCTCATCCTCCGTTCTGTCCGCCTGTTTGTCTGACTTTACCTTGACTCCTTCCTCCATCCTGCTCTCCTTCCGACCCGCCGCAGACTATGCAGTGGAGGAGAGGCCGTCGGAGATCGTGCTCATGCAGCAGCTGGAAGAGGGAGGACCAGACCCCCTGGTGTTCGTGCTTAATGCAAACCTGCTCGCCATGGTCAAGCTTGTCAACTGTGAGTCTCCCCAATTTATTCTGGGTGGCTAAAATGAACAAAATCAGTGTGTGGATCTGCTTTTGCATAATTGAGATAGAGAAAAGTAATATGACAACACAACGAATACAAATACAATGTATTCCCAGTACCAGTACATTTAGAAACTAAAATGTTTTGTATACACGACAGGGAGAGTGTTTTTAATAATCCCACTCTTCACTACAGCAGTTCTTCTTTCCATATTAATTATTTTTATTTTTAAATATTGTGTTGTGCTTCTTTCTAATACTTTTTATAGTTTTAATTCAGAACCACCAACATAATGTTTAACGGTGGAAGTTTAAAATTGATGTGAGTGGATATTAATGAAATTTTCAGGAAATGTTGATAATGGGACAAAGAAGAGATGATTACATTTTGGTGGTGTTCTGGATTACCATCTGCATCCAGGAAGTTTTCCAAGCATTCTTTATCGTTGCGAGATCGGACCATTTTCAGCATATGTGTATATAACTCCACGATAAATGGTCAGATTGCTTTGCAAAAAAAAAAAAAAAATACAGGATACATAGGTTCTCTAATATATCAAAGTTTGATCCTGGCAAAATTATGGATGCTATGATCCAGAACAGGAAAAATGATGGTGCTTGCGGATTTTCAGGCACTGTAAGGCAACTAATGAAGATAAAGACGTTCAACTAGTACCAAAGTGTAGCTGAGAGTCTGTTGAATCAGTAGAGCGTGAACGGATTCATTGTATCTTCAATAGTCGTGGAGCTACATCTAGAAAAACGCCATTAGGAAATACAGGGTTTTTTGGGTTTTTTTTTTTTCAAATAACTATTAAACTAAACATGATACCAAGATTATTCCAAAGGCAATTAATCTAATAAAGTAGATAACATGAATGTTGGAATATTAGTTTTGGGTGTAAGTCATAATATGTGGGGAAATGAGCTGCTTGGCGGAGGTCTGCACTCCGACTGCTTTTCTAGTTCCACGATGTTATTAAACTAGTAACAAACCACACATTATCACCTATGTTTTCCTTCTTTTGTCAGTTGGTGCCACTGGTTAGTTTGACTGAAATTTCACTATTACCACTCTGAGGGGATTAGGGCCAATACTAATGCTCTGTCCACACTAATACAATTTGCAAAACAAATATTTTTCTGTACGTTTGGGCCTCTCATCCACATGTAAACAACATTTTAGGTCACTAAAACAGATTTTTTTTTTTTTTTTTTTAAATGCCATCCACAGTGATGATTGTGTATCCTTGTGGACATCATACTCCATTTGAACCAGAAACCACAACAATAATGGCAACTGATACTTTTAGTCATAGCAGTTACAACTGGATAGTTCGGATTTTATTTAAGTCAGTGCGTTACCTGCATTAGTTTCTTCCCTGTTGAGATGTGTTCCCTGTAGCCCGGCTCGCATTAAACTGTCTTAGGAAACAGAACGGCGGTTTGTTTGGAGTGCTTGTTGTCGTTTTTGCATAAACATGTTACGGAGATATATTTTTAAAACAAAGGTTGTGTGGCCAGATTCTTTTTTTCTTTTTATACAGGGGTATAGACTAGGCCTAAATTAGCCTGTGGCTCTCCAGTGTTGAAGAAAGTGAAACAATTCCAACCTCTGCTCCTTTTTAATGGATCAGCTCCAAAATCTAAGGTCCATGCCATCTGTGACTTTGGTCTTTGCCCTAACCTTCCATCAAGTTTCATGAATATCAGTGCAGTAGGCAGACAAACTGGCAGCAAACTGGAGTGATCACATAACCTCCTTGGTGGAGGCAAACATTTTGAATTGTTTATTGTTCTGATGTAACTGTATTTACTTGTTTGTGCATTACAATTTCTTGAACTTTGCTTCTGGTTTGTGGTTGTTTTTCTGAACTCCCTAGACGTCAACAGGAAGTGTTGGTACTTGACGACTAAAGGCATGCACGCCGTCGGCCAGGCGGAGGTGGTCATTCTGCTCCAGTGTCTACCTGATGAGAAGACCATCCCTAAAGATATCTTCACTCACTTTGTGCAGCTTTACCAGGAGGCCCTCACTGGTAAGTACGACCAGCAACTCCATCAGGAGTCCGCCTCCATCATGAGAGAGACAGCAGCTCATTAGTATTGTGTCCCGAGGTCCACAGGTGAGTCTGACTGTCTCAGTCAGGTGCTGCCCTGTTAAAAATGATGTAAATGTAGTATAATGCAAAGTGGAAAATGCTCTACTTTTTGTTCCGTAGAGACAGCAGGTGCACCTCTATTTGGAAACCAGGTTACTGTCCACCACCGCTGCTGCTATCGTCCTCACAAAAAATGGTCCAAACATTAGCACCCTGCTGTCAGGTCATCTCCCTCTAGGCCTGACACCTCACTGCAGCTCGTCTTTGCATTTTAACACCGTATGCTGCCGAGCAAAAGCAGCTAATATCGGGTGACTTTGACGGCTTGTTCCCCGCAGGCTGTTTCCTTTTTCACATTCACACTGGAGCAGTTTCAGGACGCTGGAAAGGAACCATATTGTCAGCGTCAGTCCTGATTAAGTCGCCGTCAGTCAGGCCTCAGGAAGATATGTTGGCTGTAGTGAGTCCCAGACGCTGAGCTTCATCTTTACCATTAGTGGTGTTTTTTTTAAGTGCATAGACAGTTAGTAGCCATATTTTTTCCCCCAATTCTTACTTGTTGTATTCACACCAAAACTGTGGACTTAAATACAGTCGGACGCTTAGCAACATTAATGCAAAAAACTACCCATGACTCAACACTACATTTACACCGGGTCGGTGCGAGGGAGAGGATTGAAACGTCGAAGTGAGTCTCATGCTGCCACCTTAAAAAAAAAAAAAAAAAGAAAAAAGACAATTTTTACACAGTATAAATATAGTCATTTACTGCATCACACGTAGAATAAGTTGCGATACACTGAGTATATTTAATCTGTCGCTCTGACATTCGGTTATATTGGCAAGTGGCAGTAAAAGCAATATACAACATTATATTTGGGCAATACAGGAGCTCCTTTGTCATTAAAGATATTTGGCCTCATTCATCAAGTTTTTTCTTAAATTTGTTCTCAAGTAATGTCCTCAGAAAAGTCTTAGGACATTACTTCATGTTCGGATTCACAAACGTGTTCTTGAAGTGCACCTGTATCCAAAAAAAATTACGAATCCCATTTTCTTCATAAGCTAACTGTCCCCAATTAGCATAAGTAACATCCCGTCAATCCCCATTAAAAGGCACAAGACTGCAGGCTGCATGCACACAGAAATCACATACAGAAACAGACAAGAAAACCTAATAGAGAAGTCAAGAATACCCAAACAAAAACCTAAAGAAAGCAGATGCATATTATTTTGTGCTTGAACAGACTGATTAGACAGTATGGAGAGAACTACTTTTTCACTAATTCTACAGGGTGATAAATTCTTCCAATATTGGGAAAATGGATTGTGTGTGTGACGTGATGAGACGGTTACCGATCTGTAACAGTCTGAAGTGACAGTATGCCTTTCCATCAGTATAACGGAGGCAGAGGTGACCGAATGTTTTTTCCATTTTGTTTGGTTTTATTCTTTTGTATGTATGTATGTATGTATGAATTTTTAAAAAGACAGTAAGAAACCTGAGCCCTTGGCGAGTGATATGAGGTGCAAGGTGAGCATCCTCATCTGCTAGAGACAGGCAAGATATGGTTTTATTCACTTACTTACACTTAAACTTATACAGAGGAAGCAAGACTTCATGTCCCTGTAATCCCAGGAATATACAGAGAGCCTCAGTCTGCCTTCTGTGTTTTCACAGGATGAGACTCTGGTTTCTCTTTTTTTGGGTTCATTAGGTTTTCATCCTTCAATATTTTCAGTTCTATCCTGTTCTTTCTTATTCTCAACAACATCACTTGCTTTTTATTCTTTTTACTCCAAACATCTATTAAATTGTATCTTTTCTCTCCACTTCCCTGCTTTTTCCGATCCCATTCCACCCCCTTCTCCCTTCTGCCTTCTGTCGTCCCTCTCCTTCCCTCTCCTTCTTCTTCTTCTTCTTCTTCTTTCCTGAAGGCAACGTGCTGAGCCACCTGAGTCACTCGTTCTTCACGCAGAGCTTCCTGGGCAGTAAGGAGCACGGCGGCTTCCTGTACATCAGCCCCTCCTTCCAGTCGCTGCAGGACCTGCTGCTGCCCAACCCGCCCTACCTCTTCGGCATCCTGATCCAGAAGTGGGAGACGCCCTGGGCCAAGGTCTTCCCCATCCGCCTCATGCTGCGGCTGGGCGCAGAGTACCGATGTGAGTCACGAGGCAGAGGGAGCTCTGTAGCTTCTGTAGTCGTAGTGGTGAAACAACTACAATTTGTTATTAATTTACTGTCCTTTCAAAGTGTTGACATGACTTCTCATTTACTGTACATAAAAGGGAATCAAAGAAGTACAAAAAATATAGTAGAAGAGCAGGTGGAACAGAACAAACATTGGTTTATTCTTGACCATAACAACACATAGCAACTTGACAAAGCAGACTCGTTCTAAAGCACATTAGCCATCAGCAAATGGTGTGGGATCAGTTGTCATGGAAATGCAAGATGTTCAAATGTCCTTGGTTTTAGCATTTTACAGACTCATACAGGTAGAGCTATTTTAAAGGTGCATTTCAGACAAGACGTATAATTTAACAGCCCCTGTAAAACTTTATATTTATGTATACGTAGACTATATTCACCATTAACCAGTTGCTCATTAAGTAATCTGGCTCATAACTAATTCACTAGTATTAAGTGGCAAACTACAAGTGAACTGGTTATTAGCTAGACCTCACATTAAAATAGGGCACATATTCTAAAGCATTTTAAATGGCATTTTAAAATGAAAATGACCCTCGTCCACACAAGTGTTTTAGCAAAGTTTCAGAACAAATCAGTCCATTCTGACACACCCCTATAGGGTTGATAATACAACTGGACTTTGAGTTGCCGCAAGTTGCTCGAATAACAGCCTGCCTGCTGTGAATGTAGCCCGTAGTAGCATGATTGAAGCAGAATATAACTGCACAACAGCTGCTAGCAGAGACAAGAAGGACAGAAGCACCTGTAATGCAGACTCCATGTTGAAATAACAGCTGGTAGTTAAAGCTGGTGTCTTGTTTTGGAAAGGGTCACGTGAAAAAGGGTCTGCAACGACTCGGAGGGACTGATAAGACCAGTCGGGCAGTGAATGCAGGGGTCTGCATCATTGTCTCTGTTTGTGTACATCCACATTACAACGCAACCCCAGAGTTACAAAGTTTACAAACTTAGAACAGGGTCAGCAGGGTCTCCAAAGGTCTTGGTTTTAGGGATCCTAAAATGCAGATGTAGTGTGGATGCAAGCTGTAAACATAGTAAAAGTGTTATGAGTTATGCATTTTAAAGCAAAAACATAATAGTGTGGATGTAGCCTTAATTTAGGGTTATGTGGACACTATGTAGTTTTGTGTTTGGTTAGAAAGAATAGGCCATACTTATTAAGTATTATTCATGACTATTCTCGTTGTTCTTCCAATAGTAATTAGCAGGTTATTGAAGGAAAACTGTTAGTTAATGGTCATGTTGAATAAGGCCTTAACAACTTTTGCTTGTCCAACAGTACGGAGACTCATATTTAAAGGATAATTCACATTTTTATGTCAGTATTGCACACTTTTCCTGAATGTGTAACAAAGAAGTATGAGCTGTAATCGTTCACTCCTGCTTTATAATGAGGGTGAAGAGAGCCTCCTTAACACAGTAACAGAAACATAGTGAAAGAGACGGAGAACAAAATATACAGTCCTCATTGTGCATAAAAATGGTTTGAGCTCAGTCAGACCTCTTTTTCACCAGTCTGATTAAGCCACAGTTTTCAAGGTTATGAAGCAAACTGTGTCAGAGCTGTTGCATGTTTTAAAAAGACAACAGTCAGGATCTTAGATATATTAGAAACAACATGGATAGTGAGGGAAAAGAGTGCAATTTCCTGATTTTGTTTTTGAATTTGATGGTAAAATATTAGCATCCAGAAAGCTTAGTGTGTCAGAAGCGGCCTATAGACTTCCCATTGCTCACAGCTTCCCACACAAACCAGTAAGTCTTGTGAGGGGTTTTATCGGAGAGGCTCCTCTCCACCAAATCCTCTTCTCTCTTCAGCCAGACTTGCCAGCGCAGAGCGCCGCCTGGCTCCGTTAAGCCTCTTCCTGCTTCTAGCGAGTTCCGATAGAATACATTAACAAAGCCACATACCGTTTTTAGCTCTTAAACACAGAATGTTTGCATTAGCGTGAAATTAATCCACCGTACGAAGACATTCACCTTTTACCTAAAGCGGTGACCAGCAGAAGGTTGGGCGGCTCATCATCACAGATGCCTGCTGATCTGCAGATTCAAGCAGAGATTGTTTTTATTGCTAATGAGAGTTTGTGGCAAGATCTTATTTCCAGCTGTTTGCTGAGATAAGGCTAAAAATAGTTATGTAAGGAGCTTTGGCTGCTGGAGAAAAAAGAAGCCTTATTTTCTTTTTTTTCACTTGTGGATTAGGAGCGTTCTTCCTAACTGCAGGCACACTTCACCGTATGTGGGGTCTCGTGTTCACTTCATTTGTATTCATGAATGGAGTTTGAAGACACAGGGCACACGAGTTGAAGAAAAACCTGAAAAACAAACAAAAAAGATGGAATATCTTTTTCTACAAAACAAAATAGATGAGGTAAACACAATGTCCTGCAGAAAACATTAACATTTTCCAAATTTAGACTGATTAGCATAATAACTACAAAAAACAGTAACATCAAGGAGGACAGCTCACCACAACACTGGTGACGTAGTACTCGAAATCAGTCTGCTTTTTAAAATTATTTTTTAACTCTGCCTTGTCTTTGTCTCAGGCAAAGTGGACTCTCTTCATTTCAAGACCACAGCTGAGGGGATGTCACTGATCTGCCTGTGCATTGTCTCATTTATTTGTTTATAACATTCCTGGGATCTGATCCAAATTCCTGCTCCAAATACAAACAATAACGTAACTGCTAATTTTGATCTGCAGATCAAACTTCACAGCATATTTATTCACATTTCTTAAACTGGCGGGGAAAACCCTCAAAAAGTAACCTACGTACTTGTGATTGCATTAGTTTGAACATTTTAGGTTCAGTGTTGAATAATGAAATATCTTCCAAACCGACATCATTCTGCTGAGATGCTCGATACATTTCCATGACAACTAAGACTAACTAAGACTGTCAATGAATAATAATCAGTGGTTCTGACAATAAAAATGTAACCACAGGGGACAATAAAAATGTATTGGTTTTTTTTCCCTTTGTTGTTCATTTTGGACATTTATCAAACATAGACTTTTTGTTTTCCAGTCTATCCGTGCCCGCTGTTCAGCGTTCGCTTCAGAAAACCCCTGTTTGGAGAGACGGGACACACCATCATGAATCTGCTCGCAGTAAGTGCTTTGTTTTTGTCTTCATGTGTTTAATGAAAAGTTATTTTCCAGGATGAAGTACTCTGTTGTATGTTGATGTGAAACAGCACTTAAAAACCTTTAAGCCTGTCCTGTCTATCACTTACTTTAACCAGCGTCTTTCGTGTTTTAGTTACTGTGTTACGTGTGTGTTCTTATTACAATTGCAAACATCTACACAAATTGTTCCCATGCTACTGTGCGTGTGTTACAGGACTTCCGGAATTACCAGTACACACTGCCGGTTGTGAAAGGTCTGGTTGTGGACATGGAGGTGAGGAAGACCAGCATCAAGATCCCAAGTAATCGCTATAACGAGGTGAGTGTCCTGCATTTGCAACCGAACACCCTGGTGACACAAAACCCTTTAAATATTTAAGCAGACAATCGGTGAGCCGAGCAGACAACGATTAGTTTCATTATTGATTACTTTGTTGATGTACTGTGTTATAGTTTGGTCTGAAACTACACTTGAAAGTACAGTAAAAATGCCCTCGAGTTTCCTTAATCTCAAGGCAGTGTCTTTGTAAAACTGCTTGTTTTTGCGACACCGTCTAAAACCAACAGATGTTTTGTTGACGATCACAGAAGAACAAGGAAAGCAGCAAATTCTCATAAGTGAGAGGCTGGAAATAAAGACTGTTGAAGAAAATCGACAAAGTGATTATGAAGAGAGTTGCTTTGGTTTTCTGTCGGCTGATTTATTATTATTACCTCTGCCACAGAGGGACTATAGTCACATGTCTGTTTGATTTTCAGCAGGATTGCACAAAAACTACTTCACTGATTTTGATTAAACTTGGAAGGGTAGGCCATGGGCCAAGGATGATCCACTTAGATATGGGAGCAGATCTGTAAAAGGGGTGGAGCTTGATTTTTAATTTATTAATTTTTTTTTTGGCTATGGCCGGAGGCATTAGGTTTTCAGGTTGCACCTCCGTTTGTCCCATTATTGTGAATGCAACATCTCAGTGGGAATTTCTAGACTGCCTCACAGGGTGTACTATATTGGAATAATTCTGCCAGTGGATTTCCTCCCTTCCGCTCTCTGTGTGTCACCGTTTTCAACGTCACCCTCGCTACATGAAAGAACAACAACAACCTCCAAGCTGCAACTAAATGCTGAAAGTGGCAACTTCTGACAGAAATATACGTCCTTTTTATGTAGTGTTTTCTTTTGGGGGAATTATTCATTTTAATTCTTCCCCGTGTACAGATGTTCCACAAAAACAACTTCTCCCCAGACGCTATTTTGCAAAGACACTGTTTTTGAGACACTTGAGTTTTTACCCCATGGTCCCAGACCCTGACACAGCACTAACAAAATGTAGAGGTTATGTGAGACCTGGGAATTTCATCAAATTTGGCACAAATGTTCACTTGAACTTGAGGATGAACTGATCAGAGTCAGTGTTTTTGGCCATAATTCAATAATTATACACATAAATATGAAATAAGATACAAATGATGAAGTGATAACATTTTTATATCACAAAGGTCACCTTAATTTCTTTGGACATCGCATATATTATGAGTCTGGACAGACATGGATGTAAACTGTCGCGTGTCTGTTAAGCATATGAACACTAGGCGGTAAATCTAGTTTTCATGTTTTCTCACACTGGGGGATGGGGAGTTTGGTTGAATCACAGGACAGTAGTTGACTAATGGTATCATCTGTAGCCCCATATGTTATTTTTCTAGGGTTGTACATTAAATGTGAGGCAGTGACAAATGAAACCCTCCACCGGTGTGATGACATCAGTGGGGGAGGCTCCTCTAAGCCCGTTGAACATCACCACAACACGTGTTCAGCCTGTGTAGGTGATATGTGACAAAGTCTCCCTGAGGGTCTCTGCAGCTGAACATTAGGCGTGGGCTGCACACTTGTTCTGACGCTGCTGCCTCAGGGTGTGAATGAATGTCCAAGCAGTGGATGCGATACACACCAAGAGCCATTTGGTTGACAAAGAAAGCCATGGTGGAAAGAATGGTGGTGGCTGTAGCATTTGGCTGCTGATGCGGTAACAGATGGGAACCCAGTAATGTGAAGTGGGGAGTGTTTCTCAACAGCTCGCAGGCGGGCCTTTAGCACAGCGAGCGGTTAAAGCCCTCCAGATTTTCGGTTTTATTTCTGATTTGCAAAGGACGGCTTCAAAGAGACTCAGGCACGGGGGATTTAGCAGAATTACTATGTGGGATCTTTCAACTATTGATATCCACCCGTGTCAGTGTCTTTCTCCAATCTGTCATCTCAGTGCCATCCCATTTAGCTGGAGAACTTTACCCACAAGCCCACTGCAATTAGGCTTAAGCAGGCAGCCTCTCTTAAGCCCATTTTCCTCAGCACACACCCAGAGGGCAGCTTAATTAGACATGGATATTATTTGTCCTTGCAGCTGATGAAGGCCATGAACAAGTCCAACGAGCACGTGTTGGCCATGGGGGCGTGTTTCAACGACCGCGCCGACTCCCACCTCGTGTGTGTCCAGAACGACGACGGCAACTACCAGACCCAGGCCATCAGCATCCACCACCAGCCCCGTAAAGGTCCCAACGCTCAAACCATCTCATCACGTTTCATATTTCCCCTCCCGGCTTTTTATCGGACTCCGGCGCCTGAACCGAACCAAAGTCACAATTGTGTTTCTTTTTTCTGTTTCAGTTACTGGCGCCTGCTTCTTTGTGTTCAGCGGTGCTCTGAAAGCCTCGTCGGGCTTCTTGGCCAAGACCAGCATTGTGGAAGGTGAGAACTAAATGCTGGCTCTAAGAAAGGATGCAGTAAAGTGTATCAGTGTGTAGCAGCTAGAGCTGGAGAGATTAGTCAGTAAAGGTGACAAAATGTTTCCTTAGGGGGAAAAAAAAGAACAAAAGAAAGAAAAAATTATTCTCAAACATAATATTTTTGCCTTTCCTACCCTTTTTTACTACAGTAATATATTACCTCTTATTTTATTCAGTTTTTTCCATATGTAGATTGAATTTCTCAGTGTTTGCACTGCTGTAGGTGTGTTTGTAACTACCTCCTTGTAATTGATTTTAAAGCCCAAATATGTAACATGTTCCTTAAAAAACACTAATGGACTCCTACAATACTAATCCTTCTCAGTCATCACTTGTGACCCTCTGTCAGAGTGTGGTGGTGTATCTACCTGCAGAGACCCAGCCCTCTGACTTAATTCAAAGTAAAGGATGTGGATACTTCCACCACTGAAACTCAAAGAACTAAGAAAAAAAAAAAACTACATGGTTCAGTGCTAAGCATCATAAATTATCTGTTTTTTTCCCCCACTACCAGACGGTGTGATGATCCAGATCACGGCCGAGACCATGGACTCCCTACGGCAAGCCCTGAGGGACATGAAAGACTTCACCATCACGTGCGGTAAAGCCGACCAGGAAGAGAACCAGGAGCTGGTCCACATCCAGTGGATGGAGGACGACCACAACTTCAACAAGGGGTGAGGACAGAAAGAAAGAAAAAGTCACAAACAGATGAGATGGAGAGCAGTCGAGCAGTGGTGGGAGCTGGAGGAGATGCATTTATGTCACGGACAATTGAACTGATAGCTTCCCAACCGGCACGTTTACTACTTTGCTGTAAAAAGCTATTATGCATGCTCGGGGAAGCCCTGCAGATCTTAGCGCGAGGAATGATGTGGTTTGACGTGGCTTTGAGATACAGACCGTCAGAATCAATTTTCCACAAGTCTGATGGTATCTGCAAATTTAAATAGGACTTGTGACTATTAAACATAATTGAGATCTTTTACCAGACACTATATGAGTTTATTAGAAATATGTTCTCAGCAGACTGTCTGTTATAAGTCCTGTTTAACCAGAAATATTAGGTCAGAACATTTGTTTATTGATGCAAATGTTCCCTTTTGTCAACATCAGCACGTTTACAGTTCAATAGCGTCTGATATTTTATCTGAAACGTTGTGTGCAGTGTGATCAGTCCAATCGATGGCAAGTCCATGGAGTCCATCACCAGCGTCAAGATCTTCCATGGGTCAGAGTTCAAAGCCAACGGCAAAGTGATCCGCTGGACAGAGGTAAAATCTGACTAACAAAGAAAATCACACTTGAACCAAGATCTCAATGGACAAGGTTTTATATTGACATGTTATTTTATGATTAAACCAAATATAATGTTTAAGAATGAAGGATCAGTTTCACCTTTTTTACACAGTTCAATATGTGAAGGTGCTGCTTGTTTGGGTCCCTCAGGTGTTCTTCCTTCAGAGTGAAGACCAACCCAACGGTCTGAGCGACCCGGCCGACCACAGCCGGCTCACCGAGAACGTGGCCAGAGCGTTCTGCATGGCGCTGTGTCCGCACCTCAAACTGCTCAAGGAGGACGGCATGGCCAAGCTCGGCCTCCGGGTCACACTGGACTCTGACCAGGTAGGACCAAAGAAACGTGAGACATGGACAGAGGGTTTGGTTTTGGCAAAAAATGGGTAACTACTGCATACGGAACGACAAAAGAAACTACAGTGTTTGTAAAACTATTTTTTTCCATTGGAATATTAACAATAAAAATAAGGCAATTCTGCAACAATAAGTCATGAGTGCCTTCACGTTGTTCCTTGTCAATCTGCTCCAGTGTTGTTGAAGTTTGCTGGGATAGTTTGTTTATTGCTACAGAAGTTTTTGTTGACGAACAAAGTCAAAGACATATAATTTGAAATGCTTCACTTTTTCTTTTTCTTTTTTTTATAAATTCAACTAGACATGACATACAGAAACTTAAGAGTGACACCTAAATTGTACTTCATGAGACATTCAGGTACATTTACTACTCAAAACAACTCTGGAGTAAACTGGAAAAATGTTGCTTGATTTGTAAGGATTGTGACATGAATCTCTGCTCTCACTGTGATTAATTTGACCAAACCTTATATTCAAAAACCACAATTTGTAATCGAAAAGCCAAACTTATTAGAATTGACAATATCATTTTTTATCTGAATGTACAAATTAAAAAGCTTTTTTAAGTTTCACAAGATATTTGTGTCACTATATTTTTGTATCTATTAGTTGACCAACATATTTAACAAATTGCATACTGAAGACATTGTTCTTGTCGTATACTTGTTGAATAAAGTTGGTTTTGTTTTGGGGTTTTTTGTGGTGAGGATACAGTGTCTTAACAGTCGTCTTTGCGTCGTTGCAGGTGGGTTACCTGGCAGGAAGTAACGGGCAGCCTCTGCTGCCTCAGTACCTGAGCGACCTGGACAGCGCTCTGATCCCCATCATCCACGGAGGGGCGTGTCAGCTGAGCGAGGGTCCCATCGTCATGGAACTGGTCTTCTACATCCTGGAAATCATCTCCTAGGAGCCGGAGACATCGCACCGCCTGAAGCCTCGCCTCCTAACTCTTTTCTTTTAACGTAGTGACATTCTCATCATCCCACGGCCCGGTCCTCCACTCACCCACCTGGACGTCACCTCCGTTTACACTTCAGAAGACTCCGGAAACTGTGCTGATCCAGGCGGGGTAGCATTCCTCCAGTCAACCTATGCATCCGCCGCCTGTTCTGCTTCTAATCCCCGTCCCATCACTCCAATGTCACTGTGGCAGCCAGGGGTCCTGAAGCAATGCACTCTGGGTGAAATCTGCAAAGGCCTCTGTGTAGCATGGATGCTTTTACAGGGGAGAATCACATCCGTCACTTAAACTGGAAAATAAACGATGGGAGGAGGAGGAAGAAGAAGGTGCCTCTGTGATGATTTATTTTTTATTTGTATTTTTGCACCCTGGTGCTCAGTGCCTGCAGCAGCGATTCATCAAGGGAAAAGAAAACATCCTGGCTTCAGATTCACCTCCTAAGCTTTACTCATCAATCACCAGATGCTTTACTTCACAGACGCGCTGACATGTTGCAGTTTGTACATATTTTTGTAGACGGCGATCTCTCCTCCATTATAACCTTTCATCAGTAGCCTCCAGAGATGAAACCGAAAATTTAAAAAAACAACAAAAAAAAACAATAAACTGCACGGCAGTTACAGACAGTATTAACGAAGTGACCGCGATGGACTCCGAGCAACTTCTGACTGACGCCTGTGAAATACGATTACATGTTACTCCGAAATGGAAAAGCCCTTTTGTTCCAGATTTAGAAAAAGGTTCCAATGCTTTATCGATTAACTCCAACAATCTGTACATACAACAGAGAAGAGGGAAAGCAGGTTTTTAAACTCACCAGTCCTTCGTCGTCGTCATCAGTTCTCGGTGTTCGCCCCGCAGCAGTGGTTGGGAAAATCACTAATTTTGGTGTCTTTTTAATCATACAAAGAAAATAACTGTTGAAGATGTAAAGATATATATATATATACAGTACATATATATATAAATATATATTAGAACTGTATTAAAATGCAG
Organism: Coranthus polyacanthus; assembly: GCA_037367275.1. Lineage (NCBI taxonomy): Eukaryota > Metazoa > Chordata > Actinopteri > Kurtiformes > Apogonidae > Coranthus > Coranthus polyacanthus. The sequence continues at coordinate 20,232,005 of JAPQRN010000010.1, forward strand.
AAGCAGTGCACTGGATTCTAAGCCATTTACAGGAGCGTTAAATCAAGCGTTGGGGTTGCCACTGTGTCCTGGAAGAAATCAGTTTCCAGCAGCGGAAGTTTTGTGTCGCAAAAAGATCCAGGGTTCTGCAGACGATTGACCTGAAGCTGAATGTATTTCATCTCACATTTTCTGCAATTTGTCATCCTTCCAAAGCCCTGAAAATCATGCACATCATCTCCGAGACTTTTTTTTTTGTTAAAGCCTTGCAGACCTTGCGTAGGGAACCCAACAACCCATACATGTTGGGAGGTCTGGACTGTGCTCTCCTTCAGCATCAAGGACCTGGGAAAAAAATATATAAGAATGTATTCCTCCTGTTTCTGTTGAAATCTGCAACGTGTTTTTTTTTTCTTCTTTTTTTTTTTTTCCCTTTCTTTGTCTTTATAACCGACTCGCCACCAAAAGCCACCCGGTCATGTCAAAATGCTTTGTACAGTAATCGTTCTGCAAAGTGAAATACATTTCTCCATCTTTGATCATGCTAATCTAAAACCAGACGGGGCTACAAACAGTACTGTGTTGTTTAAACGTTTTATCGGACGACATCATCGCGTGACAAGAAAAAAAGGAAAAAAAAACACCCTCTCCACCCGAGACAATCACACGAAAATCTGCAGAAGAGCCGACGCTTCGATGAGTTGAAATTAGACCTGTAGCTACTCTGTATTCATTTAATACTCGATTTCCAATATTTTAGGTCACACTGTAGCAAACTAGTTAGTAAAGCTGAGTAAAACGCTCTGTAAAGTCTGAGTAAGAGGTCAAAGGTCACCAGTTCTGGGTTAACTACTGTGATCATACCAGAGTTTGGTGTTTTCTCAATCACTGTGTTTTCACTGTGTGACGCTCATGGCTTTTATCGGCCAGTTCTGTTTTTATGAATTAGCATAATGAAGAGGAGACATGATGAGGATTTCTTTTTCTCCGTCTTCTGTTCTGTTTTATTTTCACCATTATCTGACGTGTGCAATATGTCCTCAATCCAAAAAAAAAAAAAAAGGTGCAATTTGTTTGACTGAAAAGTAGCATTTTTTTTCTGTTTTTGTATTCAGATGTTACTATCCAAACTATAACACTGCATGCATCCAGATACAAGCTGGAGACGGCGAGGAGGAGCAAACTGACTTTGCATTCTAACAGTGTATCGACCGGGTTTGTGGAAGAAACTCAAAAAAATCTCTTGGTTTTTTTCATTTGACTTTTTTTTTCCTAAAATTCTTTTTTTTTTTTTTTTTTTTTTTAAATAAACATTAGTCAAAAATGTTTGAAAAGCCAAAAAAACCTGCACATCGTTTCTTTCCTTTACACTACAAAAGTGGTCTTTATCAAAACTGTAGTATATGTAAAATAAAAACTTCTAGAAAACTGAACATGAACGTGTTTCTTTTGTTTCGTCGTCTGTTTGGAGTCGAGTGTCCTTCAACGGGTCATTTTGCTTTTTACTGAGAGGAAAAATATACACATGAAAAATTCTTGACGGTGCAAATTTTTAACATGTTTTTAATGGTTCGGCAACAAAGTCAGTCTAAAATTAAGGACAAAATGAAGCTTTGATTTTGTTTCTAATTATTTAGTTGGCATTTGGAAATATACATGACATCATTAATCTTTGTAAACATGGATGAAAACACTAAAACAGGAAGAAGGAGAATGAACAGCGTTTCAATGTTTAAAACTTAATGTTAGACTCAAGTTGCACTGAATGAAGACATGGAAATGTGGTGACCACGGTAACGACTAGTAACTACGTCATGTGTTGAGGTAAATCTTGGCTCAGTAGGTTTCTTATGGCTTTTCTTGTCTGTGGAGGATTAAAGATGCTTCAGTTGATCTTTTAAAGGGTCAGTTCACACAAGTCAGTAAAACGAACGATCTGTTCTTAACTCAGCAACGGTGTTTCTGAGTCTGAAATGTTAGTAAAAAAAATCATTCAGTCTGGCTGTATTTTGATGGCAGCAGAGCGAGATCTCGGCACATAAAAACAAAGTTATTAAGAATTAATGGTCGACTTGCGTAGGTGTGTTTAAATTTAGGTGTGTTTAAGCAAAATTCTCTCTGGTTTCAGCTTTAAAAATAGTATATTTTTACTCAATATCAAAATAAATCTTTGTGTTTTGGACTAAAACTATTGGGAAGTCGCTTTTTTTTTTTTTTTTTTTTTTTACGATTTTCATTTGGTGGTCTGTCAAGAAAAAGAGTAAACGTAATAAAAGATGTATCAATATTGGAAATGACTGTTGGTTAAAGAAAAAGTTATTGGGTGAACTGGCCCTTTAACTGCAGGATTCATTCCACCGTGTGAGAAATCTGATGCATAGTTTTAGGTTTTTTTCTGCAGAGATTAACTAGCCGATTATATTTACTTGTAACGACAGAACTGTCTTTGTGATTATATGCATTTGCCATTAGATGAAATCAGTACTTTTGCTTTTTAGACTGAAACTCTTCAACTCTTTCTACAAGCAAACAAACTGTCCAAAAGCAGCTAAACCCGACATGCACACATCTGTGCCCCTCAGTGTAAACAAACGACAGATAAATCCGCTAACACGCCTAAATCCATTACTATTAAGAATAATAATAATAATAAGGGAACAGTTTAGTGACCACAGTTGGGGGACATATTAATCAAAGTGAAAGGTGCCAAAAACAGTGTGGTCGTTAACATAATGAGATTTAAGTGTGACATAATCGTATTTTTCTATTACCTCCGTGAATTATTTCTTGGCAAATTCCTTGAAACTAAGTGTAAAACATGTCTGAGGGAGCCACTAGTCCCTCCCTGATGAATTGTATGGAAAAGCAATAAAAACAGTCCTTTTACCGTCTCATATATTAGACTCTCGTGTCAGCGTTGGCAGCTAAAGGCGATTCAAATATGCAGGATTTTACAGCAACAGTGATTACTTTGGTATTAGTGCATAGGTGCAGTTCTAGATACCAGAGCTGTATATGAGGAATATGTACACATTCTTTGATATCCTATTCAGTAAAGTCACATCGGACAGCAGGATCAGGTTAGCGCGACGCTGAGCCCCTTCGACTGGAGCGGAGGACGCCACCAGGAGGTGGACGAGTGATGCACACGGAAAACCTTCGGTGGTAACTGCGCCTGAGTAGTTTTCTCTGATTGAAATGTCACACAGAGCCGTCGTCACGTTGCCTTCAAGTCTTCCTAATGCATCACCACCTTAATTCACCGGTGAGAACACACACACACACAAAAAAAACAACCAAAAACAGCCTCTTCCTCAGCGGTGAGAGCAGTGACCTCTCCGTCAGCTGGCGTCAGAAGTCGCCCATAGCTTCTCAAAGCGAAGACGGACGCCAGGGAGCGAGAGTCACCGCGAGTGGAGAAGAACAGAAGAGCAGCTGACCTGCCTACGTAAAGCCCTGCTCCGTGTCTCCTTCTCCTCCTCCTCCTCTTCCTCCTCCTCCTCCTGGTGGACTGCCGCCGTGTGGAAGGAGATCTCGTGTCTCGCAATGTGCAAAAAGTTTTAAGGAGAAGGTCTGAGTGAGACAGCAATCTGAACCACAGATAGTCCTCACATCCAAAACTCTGTCCTCGCTCTCCTCCTCTTGAGTGTTTCTGATTGAGTGCCTTTAATCTGGAAACAACAACATGGAGTTATGAGACAGGTGGACATATCCTCACATACATACATGTAACTGAATTGAAATAACGCATCCATATTTTAATTATCGATGGGACTAATACATTTATTATAGACGTCACATGGATACAAGCTTATTTTCTTATGTATATTCCCAGGACGCCATCACCTTTATAATAAAGAATACATTAAATTAATTATTACCTTTATGTGGATCTTTGAGACTTGCAGGATCATCTAAACAAAAACCTTTAGGACAAAGAAAAACATCATCAGGAGCTGCCATTTTATAGCTTACAGAAAGTTAGATTTAACAACTTTGGTCCAGTGAAATCATGATCTACTTCAAATGCTGAAAAAAATGCAAAAACAATTCTATAAATTTGCCTGAGAACTACAATTAAAAATAACTACTACTACATGACTACAGCATTCTGTCTTTGTGTCACATTATAGGTCGACATGCTTGTACATCCCCTGCCTGTTAGTTTCATTCAGCTGCTTATTCAGGTGAATGGAAACGATTACCAAGATTATGCTAAATAATTGTGGTTAAAAATAAATTATGCCAGAAAAAAAAAAGGTTAGTAAAATCCTTATTTTTCCATGAATAAATTAACATTTTTCAAGGGTTGGCAGGAAGCCTGAATAAAAACCCTGAGCAGACGTGAGCGCTCGGCGTTTGGCGCTACCTGTGACTGGTCGATCACCAGCCAGCGCTCCGTGCTCGTCTGCAGGTCCTGTCCGCTCAGAGGCTCCCGCAGTCGCACCTTCACTTCGACGCGACCTCCAGTGTGTTTCCGGCCGTCCATGACCTGACGGAGAACACGACGACACACTCAACACACAGGGCTTTTGCTGCATACAGAACAGCAAGGCGGCAAATTTTGTTCCAAAACTATGAGACTTGTCTACCACATTTTACTGCATTTAATCACAGTACAGATCATTTCACTGTTGTTTAACCAATGTTATTTAGTGATTCTGTGAAGGATTACTTCAGAACATGGTGCTTACTTTGTCAATGAGTGTATTTTTTGTCACTTTTTCTCTAGCTAATGTGAAAACCTGCATGTCTGTGTGTAAAATAAGCCAAATATTGTGTGAAAATGCAGTTTTTAGTCAAATAACATCAAACTCCATGACCCCGACCCCAGCTGCAGTACATAAGTTCCCCAAAACCTTGCAATGGTTTACAACTTTCATTTTTCTTCAAGTCCTCCAATAAATGTTGCTTTGTGTCTAAACTGTTGGTGAGGAGATTACCAAGACAAGTATACTCCCTATACTCCCTGATTCTGCGTACTTTGAGAAGTGTTTTGTTTGATAAAGCAACAGTAAAACTGGCTATCGTGTTGTTTTAATGTAATAATTGTCATTTTCTTCAGTCATGTAATTATTAGAACGTCTAAAATACGCTGCTTGTACAAAGCGTTTGCTTGAGCCAGCTGAAGGCGTGATGCACACGATCAGGATTAAACACCACCTCTGCATCAGCAGTCTCCGAACACCTTGAATGACAGGACTGCAGCAGATCTGGATGATGCGGCAGTTTGAACCCACCCCATACAAAGTACGAGTGTGTTCGTAGAAGTCCGTGTGAGTTTCCGTTTCCGTCCACAGGCTGCTCACCTCTACGATCTCCCTGATTTCACTCTGCGTCTCCAGGTTTTCCAGCTTGACGAGGGCCGTCCCGATGGGTTTGTCGCTCCGCAGGAAGCCACTGTGAGACGAAAGACAAAGAATCAGAGAATGCATGGATTAAATTAAGGCTGTACTGACACTTGGGATTTAAGCGCTTTACGTTCTTGGCTGATATTGATTACTAAACCGGTACAGAGCTGGTGACACAGTCTGGTGTAGTCGATATCCTGCAGTGAGACTCAGCAGGTCTGGCAGTGACTCACCCTTTGTGCAGCAGCTCCAGTTTGAGGCCTTTGGACGTCACCACCCTCCTGAAGCCTCGGTGGTTCCGGTTGATTGACAGGGTGAAGCTCTGGTTGTATTCTGGTTAAAAGACAAAAAAAAGGTGAAGAAATGCAGGAAGTGCAAAACAAAACAAAAAAACAATAATCCAGATTGAAAAATACCCAGAAGTGACACCTGAAAGTCACCGTTTTAGATACACAACAAACAACGCATCCTCAAAAACAAGAAGAAAAGTCAGCGCAGACACAGAGAACTCTAAAGCCGCCTTCCTGTCTTACCCGGGGAGTTAGTGTTCTTGATGACAGCCGTTTTGTGTTTCTGCGGCTGCTCCTGGTGGTAACGAAACAAAACAAGCAGCAGGTCGTTAACATGAATCATCTGGTGAGGTCACCGATAAAAACACACTCTGCCGGAAAGTCAAGTCACACTTTACATGACGGTGACCTTGTACCAGTATCCGAGCCACTTCAGGCACCACCTGAGCCACAAAGTAAAATCAGCTTTTTGGATGCTGTTTATTTATCATCTGCTGCAGCTTTTCCAAATGTTTGTACAAAGATA
>JAPQRN010000010.1:20258756-20269538 GCA_037367275.1 Coranthus polyacanthus
CTTTTTTCTAACAAAACTGATGAGACCAAGTTAAATTTAACCCCTTCAGTCAGATTAATTCTCATAAACACATCCAAAACATCTGCGTACTAGGTTTTTCCACAGCTTTCAACCTAATTTAACATTTGGGCATTTGTTATCTCCATGACAACCCGGCAAAACAGTATTGGCTCATGCAAATACAAAGAGAAAGCTAAAGTATCAGTGAAGTTGTCATTTAGATGACTGTTATCATGGTTGTATTAGCTCTTTTTCCCATGTCAAAGCATGGCTACCACATGCAGAAACTTAAATAGCAAAATCAATGCAATTTAATAATGATTTTTAAAGGTTGAAACTCATCAGTCTCTTGCAGGGCCACTGGTTAGACTTGTTCAAAACTAGTCCCAACGCTGGTTAAGACAACCTCTCCACACACAACGCTAGCGTGCCCTGCTGTCAGTGTGAAACTCACTCTCCGCCTCTGTCTCTGTCGTACAGACGGAACCAGATGTCATACAGCTGTCTCTTGAAGTGCGCTGGGTCTGACGGCGACTTCCCTTTTCCCACCAGGTACTTGTGAGCACACTAAAACAAAAACAAACATAATCACATACATGTCAGGTTTGACAGAGAAAATGTAGTTAAAGACGGAGGAGAAGAAACTATTAGGTAAAGGCATAGAACACACTGAAGATAGTCTTTGTAAGGCTAAGATATAATTACTTTTGGTTTCAATATTTGTTGAGCACAACATATTGTGAACTGAATAAGAAAATATCTAAGTGTTATTACTGATAAAGTAGACCTGACAAAAACATACATTTATAATTAAAGGAATATTTTGTCCTCACACATTTAGCTATTTTCCTGTAGTCATCTACCTGTTATACATACGAAAGTCTAGAGTACATTGTATTCTAATAATCTAGATTTAACATTAGATAACTTTATTAAAATCCAGAGGGTGAACTAGAGCGGTTGCCTCCGCACGGTGACAAATAAACACTAGTCAGAGAGGTCAAAAAACACAACATATGACAGCATTTTGGAAGGTAAAGACCAACATTATTTGCCTCGCAGGTTTCTAGAGCTCATTAAGCTCACATTTCTTGTGCTAAAAGCTGTTTTTTTTGGAAATCAAGCAGATTGATTATTAAGATCGGCTGTATTTTTGGAAAAGACAGCATCTGTTCAATGGTGGCTCAGCCTTGGGACACATGTGACCTGTATATCCTTTTTAAATACTCATTGAATACGTTTACAGTTACACTAATATTCCACCATTATTCCTATATAGGACAAAATTCTGAATTTGACAGGTGTCACGTAAGCGGGCATGTTCTGTTTGGGTATTCTGCATTAGGCCTTTTTTCCAAATGGAGCATTTTCCTGTCAAGTTGTGGGATATGCTGGTATTATTCCAGTTTTATGAGGGTCCTTTGCCAGTTTTAGTGTATCTTGAGACACACGGCCCCTGTTTCCAGTCAGCTGGAGTAGAGACAAAGATCCTCTCTCCAAAGATAAGTCCACATTTCTGGTCAGAAGAAGAAACACACCTACGTTTAAACATTACGAATTAGAATATCAACAGGTTTTCGTATATGAGCAAATATCGAAAAAACTGACCTTTTCAAGAAGCCATTTGAAGGAATGAAAGAGGGAGACTGTGTTCACGCAGTGGAATAAAAAAAACTATTTTCAATTGCGCTGTGCATGAATGTATGTAAACAGGAATATCGGTGGAATATTAATTTTCATTAGTCATGGAAACAGCTTATTAGGAATTTTGTCTGTTTCATAATAAAGGCAAAAAAATGAATATTTTGTGCATTTAACGTAGTCACTGAGCTCATCAGTAAATAACATTTTGGGAGGTAACCAGCAGTGTAAATAACTACTGTGTTGGACCAGTGTGTGTGTAAACTATTAGAACAACAGCATCTCTGATGACAGACACATTTCAGAGATGACTCCCTCTCTTACGGTTACCGCACCTTCATGACGTCAGTCTCTAATATGGCGTCAAGAAAGAGCTTGTTCTCCTGAAGTTCCTCTGAAGTGACCGTCTCTGATTCTGCTGTGGACATCTCATAGTTGTCCAACAGGTTGATGAAGTCTGAGAGATATGGGAGACGGAAAATGATCAGTCATTCAAAACGTACAAACGCGTTTCTACCAAAAGAGATGAATGAAAAACAGAGGAGGTGAAGGTGAAGACGTGAAGCGCCGCGGTGCCTACTTACGGGCATACGTCTCAATATGCTTGAGTTTGTCTTCATTGACGTATGAGAAGAGTGGAGCCCTGGCTTTGTCTCTGGCATAGTTACTGCCCTGAGCCACATATCCTGCCCTGCCCTGAACACAACACAACACAGCATCCAGCAGTTACAGAGGCTCTTTCTCACACTGTTGCAAAATGCAACATTTGTAATTCATATTTAATACAGCTGCTGTTTAGTGGCATATAAAGTGATTTTAATATCTTTGGGAAGTGGACTGAACCAGTGATTGAAAGATGTAACCACTGACAAACTGAGCATTTTATATTTAAAAAAAAAAACAATAAAAATAGCGGACTGAATTTGGTGCCTCATCTAAAAATGATGAATAAATAATATAAAGAATTAGCTTAGGAATCGTCTCAGAAATACTTAAATGCAGTCTTTTTTTTTTTACATACTAAAAGAAAACATTACTCCTGCAGATAACACCGCAGTTCTGTTATTGTTCAACTAGTTTTCCTGTGAGTTTGCATTTGTGTCCTGTATCTCTGGCTCAGAGCTTTGCGTTCGCGGACAAAGGATGATAGCAAACCTGGAGGGAAATGATGTAATCGGTCCCCGGTCTGAGTCGGTTGGTATCCAGGGACCAGAGCTGGTTCAACACCTCACTGAGCTCCTGGCTGGTGTCTTGGCTGTAAAAGGGCAAAGATAACAAACACAGTGAGTTTGGTCATTTCGGCCGTAAGACACAAACCGAAATTGCAGAATTTATTCATCATCTACAAAGCTTTATTTTTACCGTCTTGCCTGATGTATTTACAGCAGCTCCTTAAAGCGTTTTAGCCATTTTTTGCTATTTTTGTTTGCAGAGACCTGTGTCCTTATTCCTTTTGTTGGACGACTCAATGCCAGCAGAGAAATATGAGAGATCAGTGGGGAAAACGTTCGCTTCTCATAATGACCCAACCTCCATCACTGTATGAATAGTTTGAAACATGAGACAGACATAACTCTGCATTCCCAGGTGCAGTTTGTTGGTGCCAGTGGTAACATTATGCCACACAAATGTGAAGCGTATGATTCAGGGCGCGATATGAGAATACAGATAAATCGCTGTCATGGGTTTAAAACCTTTTTTTTTTTTTTTTTAATCTCCTTTGCATCCCCTTCTTTCCTGCCAACTGTTGCACTCCTTCATTCTCTCAGGAAAGTGTCCATAACTTCATAAGTGTCTCAAGCTGAGCCGAGTAAAAATCAAATGACATCTAGTCACACAGGCACTCCTCTGTTCTTGTTTTATTTTTGGACACGGTTATAAAAATCATGAGGAAGAACAGCCACATCCACTTCTGCTGCAGAAAAGACTGTTGTGTTGTATAATTCAACCCTCTAATTACTACCAGACCCTGCTGCACTCACACACAAACAACAGGAGCACCATCCACATATCCACTGTACAGACCTGTCACCTGTGAAACAGCTGTTAGTCTGCACTAGAAGGACCTCACAACTTTACAACGACAAAGGAAAAACAAAAAGCTTTCAAAACAGGACTTTTTCCACGATCAGAACCAGCTCTGGTGTCGTGTTACAGTGTAGCTACATGTTTACTTCAAATATGCGGGTTACAGCGTGTTAAAAAAAAAAAAAAGGTCAGGAAGCGTCTTAAAGTGTTGCACGCCAGCTGCAAGTGAACAAAACTGCAGTGAATAATACATTTAAAAGAATGAGTTGCTGTTTGGCTGTGTTTCTAGTTTCAAACTTACCCCCTTGCCATGGTTTCGTTGAGTGGAAAATGTTACTGTGACTTCTTTCACATCCTCTCATAAAACGACCATTTGATGCGGACTGTTATCTGACGCGTCAATCATGACGTTTCCAAGGGAAGCGGCCAATCACGAGCCAGGAAAGCACCTGCGCCCCTCCCCTCTGTCATATTAAGGGGCTTCCCGTCCTGTGACAGAGTGAGGTAGAATTAATGAGGAGAAATGAAAGACATGAAATCTTCAACTTTAACAGAATAGTTTTATCAAACATACACGTGTATGATGAATTCAAGTAAATGAAACCATACATTGTGAAGTATGATTGTAAAGTATACATTTGATACCAAGGCTGAAATGTCTTGGGAAAGAATTCAAAATGTCAGAATAGATACGTTGTAGCTGGTTTTCCCTTTCAATCAGTAAGATAAAGGCTAATTAATGTTATTGGGACGTCATTCTGGAAAAGGAGTACTGAATGTTTACGGTCTTTCGTTTAAATACCAATTTTTTTTATTGTCAAAAACAGATATTTAAGATTTGAGAAGATAGGTAAAACACAGTACAGCCTGTGTGTGTGTGTGTGTGTGTAATGTTCCACGCCTATTTTAAATGTCACACACATTACGCATGAAAATAAATGTTAGATATTTTAGATGCGTATATGAGAAACTGGAAATAAGGGCAATCAAAAGCTGAGCATGAACAACCGACTCAGGTCAGCTTTTATTTTGAAAGATCCACTCTACCCGACCCGGAGGAAGTAGTCGTTTGCGCATGCGCCGTAGCTGCACGCGTTATTTTGGTCTGAAACGTGTTAAGCAAAAACAGTGAAAGTACAGTAACATTACAAGGCGGTTTTCATTACTCGTTGTCTAGTTATTTCGCGTGCGTGTGTCGCTGTATTGTTAACAGCGGGCAGGCGAGTTTGTAAAGGATAACCAGCTGCTTAGCTTAACTTAGCCACCGGGAGGCACGAAGCATGGCAGCCTCTCTGGAGCTGATAGCAGGGAGCTACGAGCAGGTCGCCTGTGGATATCGAGTGAACACAGACGGAAAGGTGAGGCGTTCGTCGTTGTCACGTTTTCACAAAGCACGCTAAAACACCAGCAAGAGTTTGTGATGTAGAGGGACGGCGGTGAACCTCAGGCTAGCTGTCACAAACCTAAAGCAACGCCGGGCATTGTCAGCATCTATGGTTGTTAAAAAAACGCGTGTTGTTTTTCCGCGCAGGAGTGGACAACCAAGCCGGACTTCACACATCACGCCCACACGGCTTCTGTAACAGCCGTGGCCGCCAGTGAGAGGTTTGTTGTCACGGGGAGCAAAGATGAGACCATTCAGCTGTACGACATGAAGAAGAGAGTAGAGCACGGAGCCCTGCTGCATCACGATGGTGACTATCCTCATTTGAACCAGTCTGAATGAAACTAAGAGCTGGGACTCAACAGAGACTCCCAAGATTGAAGACTGCCAAGATTCAGATCTGATTTCTGGCCTAATGTCTCTTTAGCCTAATGTACAGTAGCAAACTAAGTGGCAAAGTTGTTTAAATATCAAGTCGATTTTTGGAGGAATCCAGCTCTTCACCGAGGACATAGTTTAGGACTTTTCTTATGTTTGCAGATCTGAAACAATCTGCCACGTTTCGGTTTATCTCGACGTAAGGTTTTGACATTCAGTACAAGACAATAAGGCTTAGAGAACTGTTTCTGTTTTCCATTTGGCTTTCTGCAAAGAAAACAATGCGGGTGAATAAACAATCATACAGAAAACCGACATATCCAGAACATATTTTAACCTAAAACCATAACAGGTGGTTTTAAAAAAAATAGTATATTGTATGTTCTTGTACATTTTTAGTGTTTTAGAAGCTAGAAATCATTAGTATGTTGTTGTTTTTGTTAGAATCCAGTTGCACTTTTCTTTCACTTCAGTTACTTCACACTGATCAGTGTCCCGTTGCCATTGTTCTTATTTGAACTGTTGCCATATTTTTCTTTATGACTTTCCATCAGCTTCATAGACTTTTTTTCCTTACGCTCTGGTTCGCTGCATTGAGAGTAGTGTCAGATGTCATCAGAAACGGACTTTTGGTTGTTTACCGTTTACCAAAATCCAGTCTGCAAAGATGTTAAAGGCCTCAGCTTGTGGTCTGTAAACCTCACACACAAGCTCACATCTTTGTACTTCACAGGCAGCATCACCTGCCTCGAGTTTTACGGAGCGTCTCATTTACTGAGCGGAGGAGAAGACGGGCTCATATGTGTGTGGAGCACAAAGAAGTGGGAGTGTCTGAAAACCATCAAAGCTCACAAGTGAGTGAACAGAGAATCTGCAAAGCAACAAAGATGACTGTCTGCAAAGATGTTGTCACGAACGTTGTTTGAGTCTGGAAAAATAACTCGATTCTCTCTTATTATTATTTTTTAGAGGCCATGTCACGTCGCTGTCCGTCCATCCCTCTGGGAAACTCGCACTTTCAGTTGGGACAGATAAGACACTCCGGTAGTAATCCACAACTTTCCTGGGAAAATCACTCAGCTATGTGATGCATTTAAAGTATAAATTCTCATGTTTGTATTATTCTCCTTTTGTAGAACGTGGAATCTTATTAACGGAAGATCAGCTTTCATCAAAAACATCAAACAGAGTGAGTTTTCTCTTAAACTCGTTTTTTTTTTCTCTGAGACATTTATATGATTTGAATCAGTTGAACCTTTTTTCTTTACACTTTTAACAGATGCACACATTGTCAGATGGTCTCCAGAAGGAGATAAATACGTGGTTGTGGTTACTGAAAAGATGGACATTTATGACGTGGGGACGGCCTCTGTAACTGGAACCATAACAAACCCCAAAAGGATATCATCTGTCAAGTTTTTAAATGTGAGTCTAGAATTGTTGTTCGTATATTTTTTGTAAACATTTTACTTACGGTGACCGTTATTGAGATGTGTTCAAAATGCGTGAGCAATAAATAGCCTTGGAATAATTTCTAGTATAATTCGGTTGTATTGCTGCTGTTTTTTCCAGAACTCAATCCTTGCCGTCGCAGGAGACGATGAAACTGTGAGATTGTGGGACGTTGGGAAAGAACAGTGTGTGTGTGAGTTCAAAGCTCACGAAACCAGGTACATTTTGTCGCATCAACAACCACGTGTCGCTCCAAGTCTTCTGAGACATTTTTGTACATTTTAGTATGTTTAGAATAATTGAAGTGCCATTGTAAAAATCTATTGTTCTGAAACTTAAATGATACCGTTTCATCTTTAAACTCAAACCCATAGCCAAATGTCATTATATAATAGCTAAAGCCTTGTTTTGTGCTTTCAGGGTGAAGGCGGTTGACAGTTTTGATATGGAGGATTACTGTGTGATGGTGACGGCGTCAAACGATGGATTCATCAAAATGTGGAAACTCCAACTAAAAGAGGCACGTCTTCCCTTAATGTTCACATTTAAATAGAAATCATGCTTTTACTCTGATACCAAATGAGTTCCAATAGTTGCGCGAGTCTAACATTAACACTATTTAAACATCTTAAAAAGTTTTTATACCAGCTACAAAAACTAACTCAAATTTAACCACAGATACGATGATTTAGTCTTGATGTTTTACTGCTGACTAACAGGAGCTGGAGTCTCCCACCCTCCTTGGGGAAGTAAACACAACAGCCAGACTGACCTGCCTCGCAGTGTGGAAACCGTCATCAGTGCAAGTCAAAGATGAACCAGCAGCAGAGGCAACAACATCTGAAGGTGGTTAATGAGGCTGTGCATGTTCTCTTTAGTTAAGTCGATTTTGTCCAGGAAAGCTGACAGTATGAGCCGGTAAATCACCTCGTTCTGTTCTCTCTGAATGTATAAATGACGCTCACTGTCCGTTCCTCCCTGCAGATGTTCCCCGTGAGCTTTTGAAGTCAAAGAGAGTCCGACTTGCAGAGGAAGTTATACTAGAAGATGAGAGCAAACCCAAAAAGAAGAAAAAGGATGGTGGAAAATAAAGCTGAGATTAATAAAGTGTTTATAACCCATGGACTGTTGTACACCTGGACTCCTGTCACGCATTGCTCATAGTTACCACAAGGAGGCTATGAATCCCAGTTTATAGCCACTGTTTTTATTTTTGTAATGAATACATTTGCTGTAACTATTGAAAATAAGGAAAAAAAGGCAATGGAAAATGAGATGAGCAACAATAAAACGTTTTATAATTGACTAACTTATTTGTTCTAATATGCAAACAGTTGAGAATAATTTCCCTGACTTGTATTTGCTGCCTTCCCGATTATACAGTTAAGAAGCATATGTTTTTGTAATAGTAGGCTACCGTTCAAGACTGGTGTAATTAAACAGAAAACTATTACAGAAATAGTACAAAATGGGACGCAGTGGTTTTATTTTGAAAGGAGTTCCGTGGCACCGGAAGTAAATGTTCAAGTTGCAGAGACACAAACTAGTAAGAACTTCAATTTCTTCCGAAAGTCAGGAGGGTTTAATAAATGTTTGCATTGGTAAAGTTACGTGCTCTCCATCTGACAGCGGAATGTGTCTCGCCGCCGTGTTTCAACGGGTATGATCGCTGATTCACAGTGTTTCCTCAGTATTTCAGGTGCCTCGGTCATGGCTGTGGACTGGATCGGTTTGTGCTACGCTGCTCTGGTGTCCGCGGGAGGAGTCGTGGGTTATGTGAAAGCAGGTAGGAGAGACGTGCTAACCTTGCAAAGCCATTTCTGCTCTCGGTTACACTTACATACGCCACTCAAATACTCTTAATTCGAGTTTTTTTTTAATACAGGAAGGAAAAACATCTATTCGCCTCAATTGACCAGAATGCACTGGGGCCAAAACATGTTGTCATGCTTTTGACGTGATGATCTCCATATACACCCAGTTTCAAGACTATTTACTGCATGCAGCTAAAACTAATGCAGTCCAATAAATAACTTAATGTAGTTTTACTAGCGATGCACAGATTATGCTGGATAATGGCAAATAAGATGACATTTCGCCGGTATTTATTTGTTGTGTTTTTATTAAAGATAACTACATTTCTATGTGAATTTGCACTCATGTAAAGATGAAAAGACTTTAACACAGCTCTGATATCCAGATGTCTGGCACAAGAGGCGGAATAAATAACAAAAACCAAATAAACAAACAGAAAAAAAGCACCAAAAACTATTACCATAAACTGTGGCTGTAGATGAACTTTATTCACGTCACTAGTGGGTGATATGAGTGGATGGTGCTTTGTGTGATTTTCCTCCACAGGCAGCACCACCTCTCTGGCTGCAGGGCTCCTGTTCGGGCTGCTGGCTGCAGTCGGTGCTTATCTGGTATCTCAAAATCCCAAGAATGTGTGGCTCTCTCTAGGTGAGCAAGTTTAGTTTGTTTTGGCGTTAACAGTCGCAACTGCAGCTTCACCAACAAACAAGCAACAACTGTTTCTTTCACTGAGAACATGCAGGCACGTCAGGGACGCTGTTGCTGGTGATGGGACTCCGATTTCTCAGCACCTGGAAGTTCATGCCAGCTGGTTTGATGACTTTAACAAGGTAACTAATCACGGGTACAGTATTTTGCACCATGTAGCTGTAAACCCCGAGTCCCGACATAAATGTTGTCACCTCTTTTCAGTGCACTGATGCTGGTGAAGATCATTACCGCGATGCTAAAGAGGCCGCATGAGTCTTGAAAGTATTTGAATGTACCTTGCCCTATTCAAAACGGGAAGAATCTCACATTCCTCTTACTTTGTTTTCTACGACAGTCTTGGTTTGTATGAAATGTTAAATAAAATATGTGATTTTAGGGTAAAAGACCAAACAAATCCCTGCAATATCTTCGTTTTCAGATGCTTAAAGCATTCCTGTCTGTTGTTGAAAAAGCACATTGTTTTTGTACAGTAAGATGTTGTTTTTAAACTGTCACATGGGTTAGTCTTAGCTCACTAAAGGTATCCATGAGTACGATTATCCTGCCATCAAACCTGTTTTTGTACATTTGTAAATCTGTATTTGTGCAATGTGTTTGGTTCTAATAAAAATAAAGTCATTTGAGTTATAAAATCTCTACTTTATTAAAGTTTCTAGCCGGATTTTAAAAAATACTAGACGTCATGGTGCATTCGTACTCTAGACAACAGTTAACAGATAACATGGCAAATGTTCTAAAAAGACAAGCAGGAAACACTGCGACGCACTGCAGACGGCATGAAACACGTCTCCCCTCAAGTGTTTATTTCCTGGCAAAAGTGCAGTGGGAACTTTTCCCATGAGTCACTAGTGGAGCACAGCGAACTGTTGTGCTACCGGTGGCCTCCATATTTGGCGGTCCAGTCTACTCGTCCGTGGACCGGCTGGATATTTGTGTTCCTGGGAAATGTGTTCTTCCCTGTTGCGCTGGTGTTCGATCTGGGGATTTGAGGGTTCAGAGATTTGTTCCTCCACTCGTCACACTCTGAAATCGAAGTGAGACAGAAGGAAAAGTGAATTAGGGGCTTCTCCATTGCAGAAATGTATACAAAACTATGCATTTGTATGCACAGTGAGGTTTTTTTTTTTTTTTACCTTGATTTAATAATGACAGCTTGTGTAAAGACGTCTTGTTCTTGGATGTTTTTATTTTCGGTTCAGTTCTTAAATCAGCAGTGGGAGACAGATCAACTGAGTGACAAAAAAGGAAAAAAATGTTAAGAATTACAGGAAGTCAGAGGTCAGGACAATTAACAGAATGACAAAAATTCACCAAAGAAACCATTTTTAAGAAAGACACTGACTCGTTTTCAGCTCCAGGGGGTGCTATATACT
>JAPQRN010000010.1:20274381-20295917 GCA_037367275.1 Coranthus polyacanthus
CAGCTTCTATAAATCAAATCTTTCCTGAAAAACTAAAGCTAACACTGAACTAAAAAACTTAATTCCTCAGAAAGCTAATGGAAATGTAAAAACTATAATAACTCACCTTCTTTAAAGTTCCCAGCACCTGACAGATCTTGAAGATCTCGTCCACTTCGCTGTTGCCGGGGAACAGCGGTCTGAGCGTGTAGAGCTCAGCCATGATGCAGCCCACGGCCCAGATGTCGATGGGCGAGCTGTACGAGCTGGACTTGAGCAGAACCTCTGGGGCTCGGTACCTGGAATAACAGCGTGGGAGGAGACAGGTCAGGACATTTGCACATATTCTTTACTCTTTTTTTCAAGTACTTGTTGATCAAATATCTAAGATTCACTACAAAGAAGATGATTAAAAGCAAAGAAAACATGCACATTGTTTTTTGACTAAATGGCTGAATAAACAGAATAATACATTTGTCACAACATATACTGACAATCCCAAATGAGATGACATTTAAACTACTTTAAACCGTATGAGCAGTAGACAGCAGACGACAGAGTCCTGATAATCTTAATGATTATCCACTGTCTAGTCAGAGTACTGCTGCCTCTGTCGCCTGATCAGATTCACCTCTCCCTTGACAATAGTTGCTCAGAGTCTTTCTAAGTCACATGATAAGTTATATTAAGCATACAATATTGCACATGGGTCAAGTTTAAATCGAGACCACAGACTACAGTTCAGTACCTTACAGATTATCGTCTCACAGGAATAAAGCTTGTTATGTACAGAAGACTGTGTTTTATGAGAAAAATAATTTGTAGGTATTTATTATTTCCTGTAAATAAATCAGTCTCACCATCTTGTGGACACATAATCAGTGTAAGGTGGTTGGGAGCGGATTTCTCTGGCTAGTCCAAAGTCAGCGATTTTAACCAGCTCTGGGCCCATGCAGAGCAAGTTCTCTGGCTTCATATCACGATGGAAATAACCTGAAAAAAAAACCATCCAGTCAAATAAATATGTACTAATTGTATAGATTTACATTATAATTCCAAATAAATGCGTTGCCTCTTAGCTTCTACTTTCATTGCAACTACTACTACCACAGCTTATACTACTAGTGACATGACTCTTTATTGACACAAACATTTTGGGATTTTTCATTCACGAAGTTAAAACATCTGAGACAAAAAATAAAGATGTTTTAACCTGAGAGAGCACAGTCAAGCCCAGCCTAAATTCATGAAAAAGAAGTGACAAAGACAGGAGGAGGACTCTTACCGTGCTTATGCACAAATGCTAAGCCAGACAATACTTGGAACAGAATGTTCCTTATCTCATTTTCAGAAAACATCTTATCTTCCCTGGCAGCAGCAAAGTGGCAAGAGACAAAAGGAAAGGAAAGAGAGGATAAAGCAAAAACACTATGCACACAATCATGCCTTATTGAAGTGGGAATGACACCGACACCTACTACATGGACTAAAAACAGTGCTGATTTTTTTTTTTTTTTTTTTTTGAGAAGTAAAACTTTGTTCAGTCAGGCTTTGGTACCACTCACACCTCCTCTTCTCGCCGAAGCACAACAGAAGTGAGTCACTTTCTTGTTGGAAAGGAGAAAATCCTGTGAAGCCTGATGTCTTACCAGCTGTCCAGCATTCATTTACTTTTTCGTATCATTTTCTTTAGCGTGTCCCAAATGTTTACTCACTCATTTACATAAACTAAGTCAGTGCTGGCAGCTTGATGACACAGTGTTTCATAAGAGAAAAGACAGAATCTCAGAGTATTTTTTTTTTCTCTTTCTGTCTACTCTGTACTGAAAGACCTTGTTGAAGTCACCTACCATTTTTATGAATAAAGGACAGCCCCTGTAATATCTGAAATGCCATGTTTCTGACGACTGACTCAGGGAACAACTTGTTTCTGCAAAAACGAAGACCGACACATGATGACTCAAGCTGACCCATATAATTCTCACATTCCCAAACGGTAACAACAAGAACCACTCTGCAGAGTTAAATCACATACATAATATACGTACTTCACATATCTGGTAAAAGGTGAGATATGAGATATTATTCGGTAAAATGTTGCACTTTGTGACTGTTTTACATAAAGCCATGTGTGAATTAATGCACGTGTACCGTTGGGTTTCTTACCGTTCTTTCATGAGCTGATAGAGGTTTTCTTTCATGTACTCAAACACAAAGTAGAGGTAGTCATTTTCTCGGATGACCTCCCTCAGTTTCACCACATTGGTATGGTTCAGCTTCTTCAGTGACTGATAACAACACAAAGAGTCATTAGAGATCATCTCCTCGGTAGCTCAATTAAAAATGACTTAAAATGCCCAGGGTCTGAAATGAGTTTTTTCACTTAACTCCCACGGGCTCGTGTACAAAAAACATTATGTGCCAAGAAAAATGAATGCTGCCAAAATAATTTTTCTTGCCACCCATTGTCACGGCTCAGGTGGTGATAATACAAAACATGCTTACTAGTTACGCAATCGATCACATTTTGAGACTGATCATTTATTCATGATCTGTCTTGTTTTAAACGTAAAGAAGGAATCCAGGTGGGTTTATATGAATGTAATGAACAATACTGCTGAATAAGTATTCACACAACAAAAATAATAAAAGTAGCAATAGCCATGATAAGAATAAGAACAATAAGAAGAGCAGCTCTGAGCTGGGAGAGCAGCTCAGGAGTTTGTTTGTTAAAATGCTAAAATATTTTCTGCCTGTTATTAGTTCTATATGTTATATTGTGTATCCGAAGGTGGTGGGATTTTTTCTTTTTTAATTATTCTTACCTTAACCTCTCTGAGATTCAAGCACTCTTCCCAGGAATAAAACTTCCTCTTCATCCTGTTAATAAAAAGCAGATCTGAATCACTACATTAACGTTTTAATACATTTGATGTCAGACTTTACATAAAACCTCGCCTAGTGCAGCTTTAATGTACATCAACCTAAAGAAAGTTAAAAAAAAAGTTATAAAACCTGCTCAACATCTTCCTTCATCCAGGCTTTAATTTTTTGCCTTTCTCTTGTACTTCTAATAGTGCTTCTTATAAATGCCGTATGTTTTACACCTTCAATCAGTTTTCAACCTTATTCTGTTACTGGAAACTTTCATTAAAAAGCTTCCCACCCTCCATGGTGCATTACTACTGTATGCGGTGTACTTTCACTGTCATCAGTAGTATCAGATTGCACTAGAACCTTACATTTACAAACAGTGCCTGGTGGAGCCTTGCAAAACATTAATTATTAACGTCTTGCCAAAGACAGATTCTTACAGCTGATCCTTAAAATAGAATCTAAAGGCAAATGGAGCCAAGTTAATGACATACAGTAAGTGTCTTTTAATCTTCAAGATGATACTAAAATTATCATTGTTTAAAGAACTGTACAAAAAAAAACGTACAAGGCCACCATTCTGTCTTAAAATAGCAACATGATTTATTTAAAATCTATTCTCTTTGTTAGGTGGGCCATGACAGGACTCCATGTGTTTGAGTCTGGAGCCTAAAGGTCCTTGTAGCAGTCACTCAGGGATTAATCAGCTTAACGCTTCCAGACAAAACCACACAGCATGTCCCTGGCAAGTCTTCATGAACTGAAGGCACATGTCAGAGTTACACTCACCTCTTTATAGCTACCAGCTCCCCAGTCTCATTGCTTTTGCCCAGCAGCACGCTGCCGTAGGTGCCGTCCCCCAGCTGCTTCATTGTGGTGTAGCGGTTCATAGTCCACAGACAGCCCTGCCTCCCCCTCACTGAGGTAGCTTGAGAGTCCCACACAGTCCAACAGTCGGTCATTGCACGCACAGCGATATCACTCCACAGAACGACTTAACGGCCATGCTCTACTCTACTGTGAGGCTACTCAGTGGCTTTCACGCAAGAAACAGAAATAAAACAGGAGCTTTTCTTTACCTTTGTCTCTGTGGAGTGGTGGTGAAGAGTGCATGTTTACTTGACGAGGGCAGGTGGACAACTGACGCTGTCCTGATCCAGCCTGTTGCACCGTGCCTCTCCTATCCTGAGCTAAGCCTTCCCAGCGCACGGAGGAAGGTGTGTGATGGGAAGTGGATTACGTTGTTCCTAAGAATGTGTGCCAGGCCACTTGAGAACCTGGAAAACAAGTTTTACTCATTTGAAACCATAACGTTTGAAAACAACACTGGCGCATTTGTGTTTTCACAGTTTGCATGATCCTGAAACAGCAAGCTTTGTCTTCAAAGTGTCTTGTCTTGAGAGATGTGTTTGGTACTGCTGAAAACACTTCAAACAGCTTGGCAGCGGGCCTTTGACCGAAGAACGGTGCACTGTTGATAATTACACACTTCCGCTCTGTGAACTCTGATGTCAGTCTTTCACTAAGTAGTTTTTCCTGCTTTTCTTTTATATCCAATTAACGCACTATCCTCAGTGGGCAGTAAGTGAGAGTAACCTTGGCCTTGGTTTAACAGGGCCAGTCTATTTGTAACTGACTTAAGCCACCAGTCAAGTCAAATTATTCCAAGATTAGACTAGTCCCTTGGAATAATACCATCGTCTAATATCCACTTTAATTGATGAATTATAACTAATGGTTTTAACACTGTTAATAATTAGAGCTGGGTACCAAACTCCAATACTTTTATAACACTGACTGTATTGCTTTGATTGGTGGTATGGTTTGGTA
This sequence comes from Coranthus polyacanthus, assembly GCA_037367275.1. Classification (NCBI taxonomy): domain Eukaryota; kingdom Metazoa; phylum Chordata; class Actinopteri; order Kurtiformes; family Apogonidae; genus Coranthus; species Coranthus polyacanthus. The sequence goes on from JAPQRN010000010.1 coordinate 20,279,065, forward strand.
CTACAAACCATGCCACTACCAACTACAGAGTAAATCTCGTCAGTGTCACTTCGTGCAGCAATACGCAAATGGCTTTTATTAGAGCTACACAACAAATGGAATGGCAGTAACAATTGCAAATGCAAACACAATCGAAGTCACAGCTGCAATGTCAGCCTGTGCAATTCTATGATCGCAGAAGGCTGCAGTTTAAAGGTCCAGTGATCTGGTGATATTTAGGATTCAGTGACACTGAGCAGCGAGAGGTACCGTGTAAAACATGCAAAATGAAAAATGCTCCATTTCTAGTTCAAGTCTGCATGCAAAAAAAAAAAAATGTTTCAAAATGATCAATAATCTACATTTTCCTTGAGAACAAAGCAACTAGATTCAAATCACAAATGGCAATATGGCATTTTTTAATTAATGGTATTAATAAATATAAGACAATACTTCAAGTTGTGGTAAATATGTTAATTTTTCATGTCGGAAAAGTACTCTCTGTGTGTAAAAACAAGCTGAAAAGTAAAACTAGAGATTTGCATCCATAATGTCATTTTATTTTTAGAAACATGATAATTAAGATTGGTATTGGTATATAAGTACTATTTGGGAACCGGCATCATGTCTGGATGCCCAGCCCTAATGTTAATAAATGATTTGACATTGCTTATTAAAGTAAACAACAGGTGTGTTCCCATGTGGGACCATTTTGGACATCTGCCTTCATGAACCAGTTGTTTTTTCGCCACTATAGTCTGCTGTCAAAATGTTACGTTTTACTGTTTTATTTCTTGTTCAAATATAAAAGACCAACATTAGCACTGAACTGCAAAACATGCCATTTGACACAAACTGGCAACCCAATAGGGTGTTATCATGACTGAACTACAAAGCTATGTCAAATAATCTATTAGTAAACAGTTAACATGTCCAAGAGGAGGCTTCCTTATTAGAAAGCGGTATATTTAGGCTTTGAAGAAGAGTTCAGTCTTACCTGATAATACTGCCGGAGTGGGACATGAAGATTTGACGTTTTTATGGTCCTTTATACCAAAAATAAGTCTGTGATGCCGGAAGTGAATTTTAACTAAGCTGTTTATCCTAAACTGAAGCAGTTTTAACCCCTTACACCGACTAAAGCCAACTTTATGATTTAATGAACTAGCAGACAGTTGGAGCAGACCTGCTAACGTTACAGCGAGGGTAAATAAATGAATAAATGAATAAATACCGGAGCTACAAAGCGAAATAATCTAACTTTACCCACCCGACCTGTTCCTAACTAGCCACGGCAAAATATACAACACATTTCTTTACTGTTTACTTTGCTTACCAAAAGTAACCCTCGGTAATGTCTTCTTACCACGGCAGACATGTCCGTGCGGTGGCGGACTTGTTGTGGAGAGATGCTGCCTCTGCAAGGGCGGCTTCCGTCTCCTAGGCAACGCGGAGGCTGACATGGTAACATGAAAATCGAATGTTGTTGTACAACGTGTGAACTGTGATGATGCGAGAAATGTACTCAAATCAACTAAATAAGTCTAAGTCTCCCAGGTCAGAATATGTGAAGAAATACATTCCAATTCAAAACAATCACGGACATGTTGGTACTGCGAAAGTTAAGCGTCTTCGGTTCCGTTAAAACAGGACAAAGTCCATGAGCGGATGAATATCACGTGGAGAGAGCTACTAAAGAAAAATGACTACTAAATGGATCCTGTGAGATTGTTTTGTTCAGCCACTGCTTTCAACATTTAATGTACTTAGATTTTTTGCCTTTTCACAACACTGTAAGCTATATACAAAAAGAGACAGAGAAACATATATATATATATGTTTGTGATATACAGCACTGAGACACAGCTTTATTAACCTAGGGACAAAAATATGACATGTTGTTAGTAGGCTATTACCCACTACTATGCACAGTATTAAATGCAATAAATAATAATGTACGTTCAAACTTTATTTTGCCATAGATTTACAGTTAAATAATAACCACTTGATACTGTAGGCCTCTGGAGTGGTGCCATTTAAAATGAATTAAATTAGCAAAAGCCAACAATTAAGCAGCGCGTGAGTGTGGGGCTGGATACTCAGCTCTACACGCAGTCAGATCTTTCTGCGTGTGTTTTACAAGTGCGCCATCTAGTGGCTCAAGTTCCACCCTGCGTCTTATTACGACTTTGGCCCCTATAACCTACTGATCATATCATTTTCTAACCCTTAAGTAAGTATCAAAGTGAGTAATGATTCTATTTCAGCGACTGCCACGAAACACATATCATTGTGTTCTTAATGTTAATTAGCGTTAATTTGAAGACCTCATACCTCATACTTACAGGCACAGCGGGGCTTATTTGAAGTTGAAGTCGTTCCAGTCTATTCAGACAGCTGATACATAACACTAATATGGAGGGAATATGATAAAAACCGTAATCAAAAGCCTGGCTTTAAATACTATATATATATATATATATATATATGTATGTACATATGTGTGTGTGTATATGTGTTACAAATTTGTTTGAAGGAGGACAAGGATTTTGGTTAGAAGTACAAAATGATGTGTAATTAAACTAAAAAGTCATGTTTTAATGGTTTGTCGTGTCATGTTCTTTCTTAACTTAACTATTTTAATTGTCATAGTATTAGAAATGTTGCTTGGTGTAAGTAAAGAATGTGCCACGGCGCATCTGTGTGATAATAAAGAGAAGGTTCACTATCAGTGCAGTATGTCTTTAGACGTGTAGGCATGAAATGTGAGGAATGAAAATCATGACCAGCATTCTCGAAATGGCCATACTGTAGTAACATGACGTGCCGTGCATTGTACCTAAAAACCGTGCAGTCAAATTGTTGGCTGTCTGCGCAGCGGATAGCCGCGTTTTTCTCCAAGGTTGTGCTTTTGGTTACTTACGGTAAGGTGGACCCGCAGTGTCCACTCAAGGATCAGGTGATCCACTAACTACGAAGCGAAGGCTGACTGGGGAAAATGCAAAATGACATATAGCAAATGTCGGAGCATAATTCATTCACATTTTCGGCTCAAATTCGGATTTAAATCGCACCGCTGGAGCTCCAATGTAACGATGGCACGTTAGGGCTGGTGGCGCAACTGCGATTTTTTTGATATTTTAATTTATGAAAAATCACATTCACAGACAAATATTGGTTTCAACATGGGGCTGTGCTACAGTTTGCGTCCCCGGCTCTTCGGGGACCTGAGCGGGTCCATCTCCAACGCTACCTCGGACTCTGACCAGCCTCCGGACGCCGCCGTGCCGACCCGCGCCGGGGGAGCTCGCCAGGAGGACACCGGGGGATGCGGGGAGACTTCGTCGCTACGCGGCGGCGGTGGCGGCGGCGGCCCGGTGCGCCCCGGGGACCCTGCCAGGCTCCCGGCCGGGGAGCACCGCCGTGGAGACACTGGTACCGACGGTGTGCTCATACAAAACGGAGGTGGCGGCGGAGGAGGAGGCGGCGGTGGCGGAGGTGGAGGTAGCGGCAAGGGGACAGGCAAGGACCGCGGCCGACGCTTACAGCTGCTGCAAAAGACTAGCACCCAAAAGCAGAAAAACTGGGACAAATTGCTGGTGGAGGAGAAGGAGGCCGAGAAGGAGGCGAAGAAAGTCAGTAAGAATATTGACAGGGCGCTGAAGGAGCTCAAACGGGAGTATAAACAGACGCATCGGCTGCTGCTGCTCGGTAGGTTGTGTCCCTGTGTGTTGTTGTTGGACAAGGAAGGCGTTTTATTATTAGAAACCAAAACGCACTGGCCTTTCCAGAAATTATGTCACTGCTCTGGCGAGGCCTTTTGCCACATCTGTTGGCTTGGCTGTGAAGACTACCCCCTGCGGCTGTCAATGACAAATGATGAAGATGGACGTTTAGCCGCACACTCGCCGGGCCTGCTGTCCTGTTACAGTCACCAGTAGGGTGATGTGAAAATTAAAAACAAAACAAAACAACAACAAAAAAAAACACCCTTTAAACATACTACGGGCTATTTAAATGGTCAAACGTACAAAGGTTTACAGAGGACGCCGGGCTGTGTTTGCTTCACGACCTAGCATAAAGGCTATTGTAGGTGTAGTTTGTGTAGTGGCCTGTCTGTCAAGGGACACCGTGTAAACATCATTTTGACACACTCTGGCACATAAAAAGGACATAGTAGGATGGTTAAACAGGAGTGTGGTACAGTAGTGGGCTGCAGTGTACAATAGCAGAGTGTTGTTTATTGTAATATAGAGCTATATTTGCTCTAAAAACGAGTAGAGTAGAAAAGAGAAGAGCATATGACCTGTGGTGTAGTGTGACACCAGATGGAAATCAGCCTTTTTACTAACTGTTGCACATTCACACCAGTGTTTTTCGCTGAATGTATGTTCAGGTATCGTAGAGAACAGCGTAGTTTACTGTAGTGTGTAATTCACTAGGTTTCTTTTTTTTAATGTAAAAAAAATGCATATGCATATAAAGACCACATACTTTTTGCCCAGTGACCCACCCGTTTGCTCTGAAAACTAGCATGGTAACTTGTGTCATATATATATAGTGATCTGTGGTGTAATGTTACATCTGTTCACGGGCGAGAGATGAAAAATAGCCTACTGCACATTTCCAGTAGGGTTTTTAAACACTTTAAGGCACGGCAGAGTGACCTCTAGTTTAATATAGTATGGTTGTAATAGGCTAGAGTGTTATATAAGGTATATTATGTTTTACGGACAAAGATGAACAAAGACCAGTTATCTCTGGTTACTGAGCCACAGTGGGCTTTGAAGAAGAAGTCCGTAATGATTCATGGATTATAAAACAGTGCAGAAGAGTAGAGTGAAGTTAGAGAAGTGTGGTGCCGCAACTAACAGTGCTCAATAATTGTCACGTAATGTGTTTTTCCAGATAAGCAATCGAACATTTAGTGTGAAAAAATGTCCGAATAGTGAAAAATGTCTACTACAGGTTTCTAGAACCTAGTGTGATATCTGCAAATTGAAAGCTTTCTGTTTTAGTTTCACATAAGGCAGAGAAAAGCAGCAAATCCTTACTTTTGTTCTGGTCTGACTGTGTCATTTGTAGTAGATATTCCGTCCGTATGGTGCTATAAGTGGATGTAGCATAGTGTTGTACAGATTAACGTTTTGTGGACAACAGAGTACATGTATTTATTTACTATTAGACTATGTAGCGGTGGCATAGTATGTAGGTGTCCGTGTACTATACTAAATGTGCTTCAGTGCTCAGATTATTAATTGACGAATAAGGTTTTTTTGTATTCCAAATCCGATCCTCGATTTGAATATCTGAAACACTTTTCAGCATTTTCGTAACGGTGCAAATGCATGTTTTTCTCAGCTGCTGCATGGTCATATTGCCGAAACAAATCAGTTTTAAAGTCTTATTTATGACTCAGGTAACCTACGGTGGATTTAACATTTTATATATTTGTAGCTGTGCTGTTTTTAACTGTGTGAGAGAACCCATAAAAATGTAGAAATACCATGCAACCGGTCACCAGAGTCCAAGGATTGATGGTTTATATAATTTATCAAGATGCTCTCTAAATGTCAGTCAGCAGCATCCCAGTTTTGTCCCTTTTAAACATTCAATGTGTTTCCAGGAGAAGTTGTTGTCAGGCCAGGCCTCTACCCGCGATGTGTTATCCACTGTGCACACGGTTAGCGCATCATTTTGAAAATTTAACATGCGTTTTTTTACTTATTTACCTCTCCGTCTGCTTTTGAGGGTAAGCTAAAACAGGCACATTTATCGACACAGTCATAATTAACTTCTCTTTAGCCGCACGTTGTGTGAAACTATAGCACAGACACACTATATATGTGGGCTAAGCCAGTACTTCAGTTTTCAAAGAGGTCAGTGCTTAATCAAAGAGAAAGTGTCAATCAGGAACAGGAGCTTAAGTTTCATCACAGCTAACCTAACACGGAAAACAATGTTCGAATGTTGGACAGTGAAATCTGAATTGTAACTCGTCCACTTTAATCTTGACACTTCTGCCGTACGTCACACTTAATACTACATTGTGTGTATTTTCTTTACTTTGAAAAGTGCAATGATTAGTTATATAATCAAGGCTAGCAGTTTAATTTCCTGAGTAAACACCTCTCAGCATAATGCACAGGAAGAAACGGCTCATCCTAATGAAGCCATACCAGGAAGTGTCATACAACAGAGATGCACCGCTCCTCGTACGCAGGCACGTGTATGACCTGTGTTACTGTGTGATTTCAGCGTGTCATTATGGTTTCGGCGGCTTTCTTCGCCGCCATAGGATCATTGTTATTATCAGAGCCACCTGTCCCGGTACACCCACGAGCCTCAGCACGAGCCACAGCCCACTTTGGGTTTTCTTAAGAGGCCTTTGGGACTTTATACCCTCCAGGTCTCCAGTAGGATTCTTGTTGCATGCCAGAGGACTGAGGTGGTTTGTGTTCCTCTGAAAGTGGACACCTTTCAAATGGTGTTACATTTCAAGGCAACGTATGCTAGCTAATCTGGGTCACTTTATCTGTTTGTATTTGCTGCAGGTATTTAGTTTAATAACGATAGCCATAAGGAACTATTGTTTATCCTAAATGGGCTGCTATTTTCAGTTTCAGCTCAGGCTGTATAATCCATTGGGTTTTAATCATATTTATATTCACATTTTTGAATTTGGTCATACAGAATTACATTTTTTTGGTAACTTGTGGTACAAACAACAAGCTAAAAGTGATATATTTCAGTAAATTCACATTTTGAGAAAAAGCTAATAAGTAGATTTATTTTATTGTATTATATTATTAGTAGTTTAGTTTAGTTTAGTTTTAAAATAAAGAATAGTCGGTGTTCTGAAATGACAGCGCATTTATTTATGCTTTAAATACATATAAATATGTATTAGTTAATGTAGTTATTATTACAGTACTGGGCAAATGTTATCTGCTATAATTCATATAATTAGGTGCAGTGAACCTACTCAGCTGAAGGTTTAAAAATCAAATGGTTCAAAGTAGAGTAGTTTGACTGTAGGATTTTTTTATGAGGAAGGATTTTCATTTTTTCTTTTTGACTTTACTTCGCAAAACATGGTGCAACACAAATAGTACACAGTTCTTTTGGTTTGACTGAGGTTCTCAAAGAGTCTTTGTCTTAGTCTTTTTTATATTAAATTAAATAAGTCTAAGTTTACATATTGGTCAGACCCTTGTAAATTGTGTGGGGGAATGTTTTCTAACATTTTAGAGCTCAAACGGTCTATTGAATAATCAATAAAATAAGCATCAGGTTCATTTGTGATTTAAAAACTATTGTTAGCTGCTGCCCACATTTGTATATTCCCCAAGCCTGCCCTTAACGTCTTTAAGAAGGCCTGCTTCTCTCTCCGTATTAAATAGATCAACGTAGTCCTAGTTTACTCATTAAAATAAGGTCCACTCGGTATGCGATGTCTGGAGTTTACACTAAGTTGCCTTTAAAGTGGAACTCACAAGCTTCTCTTTTAGACATGGGAATTTAAATAAAATACAGTCATGAAATGTATCCACAAACTTCCACTAATGAATATCAGCACAGTCAGTCATTAATACAAACTCCTCTATTAAACACAAAAGACACACTGACATTTGTAGGCGAATAACAGATTTAAAGAGCAGATTTTTACAAACTACGTATTCATCATAGTTGAACATTTAATGGAGTTCCTTTATACTTTATAGTGTAGTACATGAATACAGGAATACGGGGATGGGAACTGGAAGGCAAGTTCCTATTATTTCTTGGAAAGGAAGTTACTTTATTGTTAGGTCTCTTGGATCAGATTCTGTACTGGCCTGTGATAATATCTGTTACAGCTTTCCTAGATGTCCTTAACTGGCTGTTTCATATCTCAGCCTTATCACCCTTCATGAGCCTGAACAACAGGCTGCTCGCAATGTAGTAAGACGCGACAGAAACGATCACAGAAGTAGGCAGACGTTAGCCAATGAATAGCTTGTTGGAAGTCACTGATTGTCATGTTTTGTCACATTGTTTTTCTTTGTTCTTCGCGTCACTATACAGCATGTAAAATGATATTTTGGAAAAGCTTACTCATCCACTTAATCACACAGTGGGACATATATATCCCTGTAGGCCCTCCCCTTTAAATACAGTCAGGTGAACTTTGCTTCTGCCTAAATGGGTTTTATCATTGACCATTGCTGAACTTTGCTACAACAGCTCAGAGTTTCTAGTTAATGTAATGGCCAACAGGAGGTACTGGAGTATGAATTATTGTCATATTTATGGTACTGATAGCGAGGCTGCAGTGTGAATTATCTTGATACTTGCATCAGCTTAAATGAAAGAGAACCGCACCAGAAGGACACTGGAATATGTTGGCTCTGGTTTTGCTTACTGTATAATTTACACTTTATCAAAAGCCCCGTGTCCCAAAAGAGAGTGATAAATAAATAGCTCTCTCCAACTTTAGAAAAGAAAAAAAAAAAAAAAAAATCAAGTAGGCTAATTTTAGCTGGATATCAGTTGGACGTGTGCCTGTTTTTGCAGCACATGCTTCATGGACAGTATGAAAGTTTTATACGTAGCACATTGACTGTAATTGTCCACAGGCAGTTTTCACCTTCGCTCAGCCACAAAGCTCGTGCATTTGTCTGCATGTAATGTATTTTTAAGTGCATTTTGCGGAGCCTGTTTTATATTTCCAAATGCAACCGTGCCTCCTTCAGAGTTGGTTGGAAGCTATTTTACTTGCAGCCTGTTTTACTTGCAGGCTAAGAAATTTTGTTGTTTTTCAGTTTACGGTAGGGACATTATCAGTTCAAAAAACATCTTTGACATGGATTCTGCAGGTCCTTAAAAATCATCATGAAATGTCTTAAATTCAATTTAATAAATATTAGGCCTTATGGTGCTTATTTATCCATCTTTTAATTTCTTTTTGACAAAATGATTCAAGCTCTTCCATATTTCTGAAACTAATGGTGCCTTTATTTTACTTTGCTGTTGGCGAAATGTAGTTTCACCTAAATGCCACTGATAACCACATTCCTACATAAAACTTACTTCTGCACAGGACCGCATATATGCTACTTTTATATTTACCTGTGATGCTTGAATAAGAAAGAGATTTCAGATCAGACTTAAATTTGTTTAAAAATGATCTTGAAAAAAGTCTCAACGAGTGTTAAATATAAGTGCCTGTAAACACCCTGTTTGAAGGCAAAACTCGAACTGTGACACAGTGTTTTACACGTTGACATCGCTACTTTGATTGCTATATTTTGTTACTTTTGATAGATTTGTATTTCTGTCGTTGCACATGCACACATTAACTAATCACAAGTCAGCTACTGTTACCTACAAATGTTATAATGATGTTTTCAGTTACATTTACAAACTCACACCCTATTTTAGTCCAGTAAATAGAAACGCTAAAGCCGGATAAGTGCACATGTCAGTCAGCACTCAGTCAACCTTCTTAAAAAGAACAGAAGTTGTATCATTCACAGAGAGTCGACGGTGTCCTGTGTATGCAGTGCTGCCTCTAACCACTAGAGAGTGATGTGGGCCAGTCACTTTTTTGACCTTGCTCTTTAAGGTGGGAAGACAGGATTTTTTTTTTTTTTTTTTTTTTTTCTGTTCTAGTAGGGGGTGGTGGGAAGATTTTCAGACCACTGTAGATGGCAATGAGGGCTCTAAACTTGATTTGCATGCCACACAACTTTGCTGCACCCATTTCACTACATGAAACTAGTATTTGCATTGTGTTTGCATAAATGTACACAATAACAGCGCACTCCTTGTTGTATGTTACAAAATAAGCACTGATGGTTGACTCATGCTATTCAGTAAACTCTAATACAGTCATACACCACAGTTAATTTGTAATGACTTACTTTTTACCTGAGGGAAATAGTTTAGAGTTGTCAGTTAGCTTAGCTTTAGCTTAATGTTAAGGCCTACCTACCTACCACGTTTTTTACCAGCTGCATTGAGATGTTAGCACAGATTCTCTCTCACACTGCACTCTACTCTTCTTACCTACAAATAACACAAGGATAGTGTAAATGAAACTGACAGCGTTGTTTATTGAAAAGTCCAACCTTAACAAACCCACACTCCATTTTGGTTTAGATGAGAGGAAGCCACAGCAAGCTAAACATAAATGTCACACAATGCTCACAACAGTGACAGTTTTGAGTTACCTCGTAATGGCAGGCACACCACTTACATAGACAGAATTACTATAGTGCCTATTAACATTTTGGAAATACACATTTATCATGCACTATTAACATACATTGTTTGAATAAAGATAACGTATTGTTCTGAGACAGTGGGTGTTACAGAGACTTGTCCAGGCAACGTCTAGACAAATGACAGACAAACTCTTAGTTATAGGATCCAGCGGTGGACTCTTTGAATTTAGTGTGATTTATTTCACTGCTAGAGACGATTTATCTTCACCTTACTTTTTACTTTAATAAAATACTTATATTTGCATACTGTGGGCCTCATAATGATAGTATGCTTTTTGTGAACCTGTTTTCTTAAGGGTAATCTTTTATTTCCTGAGGTATTTCTGTAACGTTTTTTACTGTCCCATTTGGACTTGCAGTAGTTTTGTGGTAGGCTGACTTACTTTTTGCTTAATCAAACTGAGTAACATTTGCTTTTTCTATGATCTCACTTTTTAATTTACAGTGAGATAATATGCCATGCGTAGCGCAGGACTCTGCTGTATTGTTTTCAATGATTTCATTTCACTTAGCAAAGTACATATGATGCTACAATGCTCCATCTGGCCCATGCGATTGGCCAGCTAGTTCAGCACTCTGTCCCAACTATTTTTGTCCTGTGCTCCTCATTTAAACAAAGCTATATATATCTACTTAACGGTAACCGTATGTTGACAGGTTCCCACTAATTTGTGATCCTTTCTTGTAAGTCAAGTAAGTCTTGTAACCAGAAGATCCCGATCTTGATCACCTTGAATGTATCTCATGACGTGTCAGTGGGTCCCTAACACTAACCTGTAGTTTAGACCAGTAAAATAATTCTCAAAACACCCTGAAATAGTCAAACATCAGATGAAATGTCTTGATTCGGCAGTTTTCTGTTGTTTTCATCTTTCCTACGTAAAGACATGGCGACTGTGACATGTTAAGCTATATTTAATTTCATTTTCACTTTAAAATGAATGTATTTTTACGGGGACAGTGCTCATTAATCAACAGAGACAGAGTACTCTAAGTGAGCTAGAGTTAGCAAACAAGGCTGATTTCCATGTTGTCCCAGACCAGATGTTAAAATGGCACCCTAAAAAAAAAAAATACAACGAAAAAACACATTAGACATAGACCAATCAAAAACAATACTACAATAGTGTCTACAAAGTGCGTACTAGTCCATATTTGTAAGGGGAAAGGTTTATTTTTGGAAACGAGAGCAGCTACAGTTGCCCCCTCTTTAAATTAACGACGTTAAATCGGCCTCTAAAGTCGTCCTCATCCTATTGAAGACCACCATGGCGGTTCCCAGACCCGCACTTTTAAAAACTAGAGATAGGTAAAGCCACATAACACTTACACACACACAGGCAGACTCTGTAAACGGGTTGCTAGTTTGGGTCAGGGCCACCTCTCAGACCCAGCCCCTCTGTAAACCAGCAGAGGCGTCCCGGGTTTCCACCCACCACCACCACCACCACCACCACCCTCTCTCCCTCCGTCTCCCTCTCTCTCGCCGATTAGTTTTGATAGCGGGACAGCGAAAATACGGCACTAAATCGGGAATGGCTCTCTCCTCTCCCTTTGACACCCAAGTTATAAAATGCTATATCAGAGCTGGTTGTTAACGTTACAGTTTAACGCAGGTTTGTTTTCCACCTCCACGGTCCACGGTTACTTCCTGGTGCCACAGAGAGAGGCAGTGCTGAGTTAAAGAGACAGAAATACTGATAGAAATTCAGATAGAAAAAAAATACAGAGAGGAGAAGAGAGGGGTTGGAGACGCGATAGGAACAGTTGACTGGATTCCCAGAAATTGAAGACCCTCTCTGTCTCTTCCTTATTTATATATATTTTTCGATATTCCTTTGTTTGAACCGAGTCGTTATTCTTCGTTGGTTTGTAAACTAAGAAACGGTTTGGATGACGGTTGGCTGCGGCTAAAGCGGAATTGTAACGGGGAACATATTCCTCCCTCCGACGGAGAAGCCTCGCAGAGATTTGTCCTTTTTTTTCTTACAGTAGTCGTTTTTGTATTATTTTAACCACCCGGGTGTTATTTTATATTTTTTTACGATTTCACAAGGAAGGGTTAGGGCGACGGAAGATGGGTTGTTTGGGCAACAGCAAGACTGAAGATCAACGCATCGACGAAAAGGCACAACGAGAGGCTAATAAAAAGATAGAAAAACAGTTGCAAAAGGAGAGACAAGCTTATAAAGCCACACACAGGCTCTTATTACTGGGTAAGGCTCATTTCTATGTGATGGCTCTCTGAAATGTAAGCTAACCGTAATCCCTTTCGTTTACTGAACACGTAGCCCCATTTGACAGCGCTTGCAATAATATGTCATGGGGGTGGATATTGATGGAAGCGAAGCACCAGAGCCTACAATTAACCGGATTCATTTCCAAAACATTTGTCCGCTCGGTTTTTTTTTTTTTTGGTTGTTTTGTTTTGGGTTTTTTTTTTTTTTTACGCTAACCGGGACGTCCTCGGTCGTGTAAATGTGGTGATATTTAGATGTTTTCTGTGGTCTGTCTGTTTTCGAAGGTGCGGGAGAGTCCGGAAAAAGCACCATTGTGAAGCAGATGAGGATTCTACACGTCAACGGCTTCAACGCAGAGTGAGTGCTGTTCAATACATATTAAATAAGCTACATTAACGGCTTAAATCGCATTTCTGCTGTTTATTCCTATGGCTTTTTTTTTTTTTTTTTACCTCCTAAACGAGACTGTCGAGGCCAGAATATATAGCCTGTGAATGGATTTTCCCCAGGCACTGCAGCGCCTGTTGGGCCCAGTATCCCATGCAAAGCAGCTAATATGTTTCTCTCTCTCTCTCCCCCCCCTTTATGTTTTATTATCCTCCTTTTCGTGTACAATGTTAGAGTTAGCCCACACTTGCGAGGATCTCGGTGTCACACAGATGCCGAAATTCACTGTTTCCTGTTTCATGTGAGAGGGTGAAAGGTTGTGATCGACTCAGGCCTATTGATGATTTGTTTTGCTGCAAGGCCTTGCATGGCATTGATCTTAACCAGTGGTCTATTTTAACCAGGCCTAGTACATGTCAGAGTCCTGTAACTGTATGAAACCCCCACTGGATGTATGAATTCAAAGTGTGTACGAAGAGGAAGCTGGATTCATGTACACGCCATGTATACAACACATAATTGTTTCCATTTTTTACTTAACCTCATCCGGACTGATTTCGGTCCTCTATTTGCAAACGCCCCACCCTCTATTTGTAAATAACCCCCACCCCGCACACCTGTATTGTACATGAAAGTGGATTAGCATATCAGTCTAACCTGGCAGTAACCCCCTATCTTAGTCATAACCACGTTGATGATAAATCTTTTGCGGCCTGCTGCGGTTGATGTTTTTGTAACCACCGCCTCACACATCTTTTGTGTCCCAATGCAGAGAAAAGAAACAGAAAATCCAAGATATTCGGAAAAACGTGAAGGATGCCATAGTGGTAAGTTTCTTTTGTTTCACTTGCCAAAATATGCTTTATTTCTCTGTAGTTTAGCCACTGAAGTCCCATTTTACTGATTAATACACAGGCTTACGTTTGGACTTTTCCAGTTTTTCACCCTGCTTTGCTTCATGATTGTTGTTTTTTTGTTTGTTTGTTTTTTCTCCTACAACTTTTGCATTATAGACTATAGTGTCTGCGATGAGCACTTTAATACCCCCTGTCCCGCTAGCCAACCCAGAGGACCAATTCAGAATCGAGTACATCAAAAGCATAGCACCTCTCTCTGACTTTGACTATTCACAGGTAAGATGTCCACAAAGTTTCTATCTATCTACAGTACGTGCATGCACTTTTTCGTCTGTGCGTTCGTGTGGGTCTTGGATGGTATGTCATGAGAGGGTTTGCTGTTTTTATGAGTCCATATAGTCAATAATTTAGATCTTACTGATACAGCTCCAGATTCTCAAATGTAATTTCACCAGAACACACCTTAGTTTTGTCAGGTTTTGGTTCTGTATGACATACCGAACGTAAAGGCGTTCTCTTTAAATTGGACCTGGTTAAGATTTAAAAAAAAAAAAAACTAAATGGCATCAACAGTTATTTGACTCAGCTTCGTGTTAAAGGTTTGTTTCCTCTTTGTAGCTGGAGCAGATGTGCCGTATGTGGATTTGAATGCATACTGAAATGCATGGGTTTTCTTTCAGTGTGAGATTGGCCATTCGATAGCGCGGTGTCATGTGTTGGAAATGTAGATAATGTTTTACATAATTTTGAAAGTGTTCCTTGTTTGACACCAGCTGTGCAGGGAATGCCAAATGAATGCAGAGCTGTAGATAAACTCCTGGAGGTGCTAATTTTGTACTGCACTTCTACGTAAAAGAAAATTGTGCATGGATTTCATGGAAAATCACCACTTGGTCCACTGATCAGCACTTTTGAATTTACGTGTAATGGAGTACAGTAGCATTTTTATATGAGCTTTAGTCTAAGACACTGTTTGGTTAATGCTGTTCCTACCGGATCTCACAATGTGGCTAATGTTTTTGGTTCTGGGAGTTGTCATCACGTTTTATTGATGCTATCACATACTGTTTAGCTTTGCCCCCAAAATGGTGCTGTTCATGCTTTGTCACCTTATGTCTCAGCAAGTTTTAAAACCCTTTTTTTTTTCACCTTTTTTTTTTAACAGTGCATAACAAGAATATCCATGTAAAAGATCTGGGTGTTGATTTCCTAGTAGGGCCCACTGTCAGATTGCTAACAGGGCCGCAGTGGTCTGATCTACTGTGATCTTGAGTTGTGTGAGGACCAGGGCCATGGGGAGAGCCAGCGTTGAGTTCCCAGGCCCGGACAGGCCAAAAGGAACAACATGGCTCTGTTTGGAGTGTCTGTGCTTGTCATCAGTCTCAGGCTTCACTAGTGCCGTCAGTGTCACCACTACATTGTCACTTACTGCCACCAGGCATGATATCTAATACAGCGACGCAGGAACACAGCCAATCACTAACCTGTGGCTTTCACCTGTTGGCGCCGATTTGAATTGTAGAAGCATATTTTACCTGAAAACTTTAGAACAGATGATGTCATGGTGAATCAAGAACCAACTCTTGATAACATGACATTTAATGCTTTTTAGTATTTATTTTGTAGAAGGCGTGCTCACGGACAGAAAGAAGAAATAGACGGTTATTATTTGACTTCCTGTATTTTACAAAATGAACTGCTGTATAGGGAGAGAGTAATGGCATGACATGTATCCATACACTTTTCAAAAGGACGGCAAATAATGATTATTTTACTGTTATTAATCTGCAGATTATTTGGTCTGTAAGGGGTAAGAAATGTTATTCACCTGGTTGTATTAACATCCTGAGAAGCTTAAATTGACAAATGGTGAAAACTATGCATGACTTAACCTACTGCAAAGGTTTTGACACTGCATTTAATAACTGAAACATGATAATCCTGACTATGAGCCAGTAAGATTGTTTTTTTGTTGCTGGTTTAAAAAAAAATCAAATCTTTTAACACCTAAATAGGCGACAGGTGCGTTTCGGTCAATAACATGTTTCAGTCTCTCCTTCCTGATGAAGGGTTGGAACTTTTCCCTTTTTAGAAACTTCTCTTAATGTTTTGTCTCCAGCCAGTTTTTTTTTTTTTTTCAACCAAGAACCCACCTCACATGTACTGTGCATTAAAAAGAATATCTGGACAATTTAATTGTTAAAAATGGAGACAGTTTCTGTTACTTCTTATCGTTTTTGCTTCCAATCCATGTTCGCCATCTTCTTTCATGTTAAATCTATACTATACTGCTGTCCTGTCGTGTCCAGATTGAAATCATTATGTTGTTTTTCAAGTATAGCTACATATATTGGTCATCATGAAGCAGATATTGCGTATCCTGTATCATCATGTTAAGTTAATATAGTAACGTAGTGTTCTAGTCAAGAAAAGGAACCGTGAGAGAGAACAATGTTGTGGTCTGCTGTGCCTGATTATTCAAATAATAAGGCGACAAGCACCAGAGCTATGGCTGTATTATGTCATGGTCTGGCACAAAAGTCTGTCTCTCTTCCAAGAAATATAGCAAGTCATTTTTTTTAATGTGACATGTAACCAAGACCTTTATTGTCAATGTTTTTCAAAAGTAAAACAAAAAGATTCTGCTCTCTGTAGCTATGCAGTTGTCATTTTTGACATGGTCTATTTTAGGCCTAGATTCAGAACCAAGCAGTAAAATGGCCCTGAAAATGAAGTGCTTTAAAAGTTTTGCACCTGCAGGACTGGCAACGTTGCAAAAGAGCTATTTGCCTTCGTCCTATATGTATGTAGTTTAGTTTTGATGTTCCTTTTTTGTTAAAATCTCAGTTTTTTTTAATTTTTCTAAACCCTTTCCCTTTTAGCGAGGGATAACAGTAGGCACGTAGAAGAGAAAGCACCGATACAAACGGTTGTCTATGCAAATGGAAACAAATGCCACTGCAGCAGCTAAGCTAGCCATCCGACAGTGTCAGTCAACTGAAGTGGAGCAAATTCAAATGAGCCCTGGCCCCTGTTTTGCACTATGACTCTCTCTCTCTCTCTCTCTCTCTCTCTCTCTCTCTCTCTCTCTCTCTCTCTCTCTCTCTCTCTCTCTCTCTCTC
>JAPQRN010000010.1:20309219-20326266 GCA_037367275.1 Coranthus polyacanthus
ACCCCCCACCCCCCTTAGAGCGTATGTAAACTAGCTGTGGAGCCAGGGCAAGCTGAGGCTATTTTTAGCAGCAGCACTGCAGAGCAGAAACTGGCGGAGGGTCACGTGTGCGCAGCCGAATCAAAGGGAGTATCCCGGCAATGCGCTGTAAACAAAAGGAAGGTCAGTAGCAGAAGGTGAGACACAAAACGCCTCTGTGTTGGTTTTGTGTGTGCGTTTGTAAGCGACTATGTACTGCCTGGCCATACCTTCCTCTTCTTTTAATGCCCTGTCATAAAACTCATCATTGAGTGTATGAATGCACACATATGCTTTCCTGCCTGCTCTGTCTCCCCCTACTCCACACACACTCACACATATCTCAACCATTTCTTCCTCCCAACACTGCTAGAGACAGAGAGGGGGAGCTGAATTGATCAAAGCGGGGGTTGACACGCAAGGAGACATTTTGCTGTCTAATCATGACAGGGGCTCCCAGCTCCACACTCTTTCCCTGCTACCAGGCCGGTCTATCACAGAGAGCAACAGCGCACTCGGAGGCACGCAAAATCCATCAAAAAGCACATGACCATGTGTGTTAGCGTTGACATTAGCATGTTTTGTGTCACATGGGGTTTTCAAACACTCTGTTCAGAGAGTTTGGCCTGGATAGCTTAGGTTGTATTATAGCCTGTAGGCCTGGCTAACAGGGAGGCTAGCAGTTAGCTTTGTCCAGCCACACCCAGGCAAAAGGTCTTCCTCCACCTCTGTCACTCGTCAAACAAGCCTCAACTTTCACCTCCTGTGGAATGTGGTCAGAGGGGGGCACAGAGTTATATATAGAAACCTTTTATATTTTTCTGTCACAGCGGTTTGTTTGCCTAGACAGTTTGAGCTGTTGGGTGTTTCATCAGGCCTGGCTGAAGCAGTTGGCTTGGAGGCTAACTTGAGTAAACATTTGGCTCCAACACAAGGTCTCGTTAGGAAATTGGTTGGATCAGTTATTGCTCTTGACAGTCTTAACCTAGGATTGTAGAGCTTCATTATACCAGTGTCACCAAATAGATACTGGCCCCACCTCAGACTGTCCTCACCAGAGGATAATGTCACGCAAACCTCCAGTTTCACTTTAAATGTCTCTGTGGTTGTTGTGAAGGATACTGTACTAAAACATATTTATTTAGAAATAGAATTCCAATCCACACCTGATATGTTGTTACAGCTGCTGCAGGTTAAACAAAGGCGTTATGTAGTTGCATGTGAATATTGCTTCTTATTTGTTTCCAAACTAGGGCTGTTGATAACTCAAATGAAATGAAAGCATTCATTGAGGGGAAATTTTCATTCTTGAGCAAAAAAAGAAACCTTTTCCATTGTTGTAGCTTCCTAAATTTCTTTAGTGGCTGTAAACTGAATAGATTTCATGTTTGGACTGCTGGTAAGACTAAACAAGCAAATTAATAACATTACTATTAACTTTAAGCCATGGAGAAAGGCGTTTTTCACTGTTTTCAAATGAGTAATCCGTACGTTTATCGACGATGAAGAAAATAGTTTTTATTCTAAAAGTAGGTGGTTTTCAGAATATTGATGTTTGAGGAAGAAGTGACACAAGTGACATTAAATGTAACATACATACTGTAGAGAGCATATCAATAGATTTATTTTTAGTGGAGGAGGTCATTTTTCTAAATAGCTATTTTTTTGGGTTCATTGAAACCACTGGACTAATCCTCAGGACTCGTGTGGCTGTTCTCACCTGTTCATGGACAGAGTAATGACAGTGTACACTCATTAGTTTGTCCCACTAATCACCAACACGTCCAATCACTTCAAATCCATTTCCCGTAATCTGCTGCTATCACATAAATAACAGAGCAGACTACCGTGGTAATTTGTGACTAGCTTCATCTCAGTGTGCAAAAAAAACTGCTGTGACTTTTTTTTTTTTTGAGTATGTTTTAATCCTTTATAGAGGGTAAATAGAAACCCATAACTACAAAACCACAGTTTGTAGTTACTATTTGGCTATAAACTCATTTTACAGTGTAGATTTCCATAACAAGGCCGATCTCATGGGACTCCTATTGACTGCTCTACGACTTCCTTATCAATTACCTCCACAGTTCGGCACTTAACTCCTAACACTGTACGTCTAATTTATCACATCTGATGCTGCATCTGTCCAGTGGTGACACAACTAAGTAACATTTAACTTTACGTCTCTTTAGTTACTACACGCTACACTATCCCCTCCTTTACTGAGAATGTGACTCTGTTTTTGGTTATGTGAGACGATGGCATTCTAAAATAACCTGTCTTCACACACACACACACGCATACATACACTGACACACACATACACACACACAGACACACACACACTGTAGAAAGCTATCGCAGAGCTCGGTTCTGCTTTGTGTTGATGTATGAGAGAGTCTGGGAATGGAAGGATACAAGTGCGGCCTGGCTTAGGAGGAGACGGGGGATAGATAGAGAGAGAGGGAGAGAGAGGGAGAGAGAGAGAGGAGTGGTATGAACGACTGGGGTTGCCATGGGAACCCAGCTGCTAAAAGCAGGCAGGGTCAGTGTGGAAGAGAGGCTGTGTGTGCACCGCAGGAGCGAAGTGATGCCACCCGGAGGACAGTTTCTGAACTACACAAACAGCACACAGAGGCCCCGGACAGCTGAAGCCTCTCGGTCCAGTCGAGGCTTGATTTGGCTCTGATCGTCACCGTGTTTAACATCCTAAAATAAGAAAATTTCTTAGCTCAGGTGTAGGTTTGATTAATTTCTAATCCCCTCCTGTTCAGCTCGGTTTAGGGTTTATACAATCTGTGCTCATACTGTAGACTCCACTGTCTGATATTAGTCATTGGTTATTGACTTTTGATCGGAGGGGAAAGAGGAAAAGCTCATTTTCACTGGGTCACCAGTCGAGTTCCAAGCGGAACAACTAATTTGACATCGAGGCTGTAGTTGTTTACGGGGGCAGAGAGAATTGAATCCTACTCGATATTGTTGATTAGACTATTTTTACTTGGTTTTCTATTTTTGGCGCAGACTAATTCAGTAGCTGACAGATAGTGTATTGATGTTAGGCTTCAATATTATTTAGAGAACCCCATAATTCAATTTCACAGTGAGAACTACAATTGGGAGCTCCACACAGGACACGGTTCAGGCCTGACAGAGTCCTCATGTTCCCACTGTGACTCAAACAATGAATTCGGGGACTGAGTCTATTTTAAGCAGAGGTAATGTAATGGTCCACGTAGACAATGAACAGAGACAAAAGGGCATTACAATGTATTTCACATTTTTTATACAACACCTTTCAAAACCATGACTTGATGCGGCCCTGGAAGGCGAATTGGCGGCCTTGAGATAAAGCAGGCACTTTTGTTTACACAAGATTTGGTTTGACTTTCAGGAGTGTCTCCGTTCTTGGGGCCTATATTTAGGAAGTACCCACTGAGCCGTTGATGGATTTGTCTAGTTTCAGATCCATCTCCCAAACTGCACTATGTTCCTGTTTGGATGGATGAGTTGAACCCAGGGCTCAGATCTTTCCACCAGGTGACCAGGATCCTGCACAGCTCCACCTTCACTTTTGGTCCTGCTGCATGTGGCTCTGTGCGCTGTACCAGCTCAATACTTCTGACAGTCTGTGTTATGTGATGAACTGTGCTGTGCTGCTGGACTGGTACTGTCAGGATACTGTGCGGGCTTCATAAAGAGATAACATAAATAAGCTTCAAGTAGAAGTTGAATTATTAGATTACAATTTGACATACTTCTTATTTTACTAATAATCCAAATAGGGCTGATTTTTCAACAGGACAAGACAATGAACAAAAATATTATTTAGATGGATAATACTGATTCATTCTATGTTCCTGACGTGTCCAGTGTGAAAATTTAGACTGTTGAGCAGAGAAAAACAAGACCTGTAGCTATGTCATGCAGTGGAATATTACAAATACTTTTTAAATGTTTGGATATTTTATGAACAAATTGATGAATAGACCAAAAAATATAGAAAACATTGATTATGATGATGTTTTAGCCCTAGATATAAAAGATTAGGGCTGCACGATTTGATGAAAAAGTCATATTACGAGTACTGTGGACGATATTGTGTGATTTGAGTCTGTTTGCCAGGTTATCAAGGAAAATTCACAGATTATTGATCATTTTGAAATGCTAAACATTTGTTTATTCATTTTACGTCAGTTTACCTATTTATATGTTTTAGGTGGTGCTTTTTTTCTCTTTTCATAATGCGATGATAAATGGAGATCCACATACTTCATTTATATTTTTCTACATTTACTGTATCTCACCAAATACAGTAAATGTCATGAATTATCAGTTTAAATTCTCCCCTAGTTCTGGAAAAATCAAACAAAAAAATTTAAATAAAGCTTTACTAGCTTGAAAAAACGGTATGATAGTGATGCTGCCGTGTCCAGCAGCAGAGAGGTTTTAAACGGCTGTCACTGGGCAGTTGGAGACTAAAGGGAAAGTCCATTATGCTGGCCCGAGCGGCTTCAAAATATGGAAACTATTGATCGGCTCCTCTGCTCTACTAATTAAAGATGGTCCGCTATTTGTAAAAAGTCAACCCAATTATCAAATGAGCACATGAGGCTGGGTACTGCTGGTTGGTGTGAAGGTTGCCTGACTTTTTTCCAACCTTCAGTCCAGCTTTCCTACGACTTTTCACGGCCTTCTCAGTTTTGTGCATGTGCCCAAGTGACTTGTCAGTTTGTCCTGGGTGTTTAAATGTCACCATTATTGCTTTTACATTTACTTTTTAGGTGATTTTGGCTTCTTTATCTGTTTTTATTTTTTTTTTTTTTTTTTTTTTTTTTTTTATCCTGTAGCTTTATTTGTATTTAGGACTGTCTGTTAAATTGTTTGTTGTGGCTCTCCCGATGCAACCTAATGGTGTGAGAGCTTGTATCTGTGCTCTGGTTCAGGGAGAAGCCCCTGTGGAGCTGGGTGACCCATGTCCCCAAGCCCAGTATGAAGTGTTTTAATACCACCACCACCACCATCTTCCCTCTACCCGTTTCTGCTCAATGGGCAGCAACATGTGACCTGGACCACGTGGAGCTGAGGCCTGAGGCCCCCCAGCATCAACTGTCCCTCAACATATTGGTGTGTGTGCGTGTGTGTGGATGAGGTTCTGGCTCTGTGTGTGTGTGTGTGTATATTCATGCTTGTGTCTGTCTTTTATGGAAAGATGAGGCCAACAACACAGAAAGACCAGGCCAAGTCAAGTGATACTGTCCACAACAAAGCCTATACATAGCAACACAGACGGACCCGCAGGACGAGTACAATGTGTTTTGGCTAAATACAGAGACAAGCGGCCCTGCAGACAGAAAGAGAGGGACTGTGATAGACAAGATAGTAGTGGCTTTTTTTTTTCATTCAACTTGCCATTTACAGATAAAGTGTGTTTAATGGCCTTATGACTTAAAGTACAACTGGATTAAAGGTGTAAAATCAACATTTCCACATTAGAATATGTAACAAAGACTATGCCTATTTTATTTATTTTATTGACTTGTGTGCATTTTATCAAATGCTTCCAACAATGTTCAAATTCCGAGAATTCTGTAATTTAATTCAATGTAACAGCCTGTTTCTATTAGTCGCCTGTTAATGGCAGCATATCCCCTTTACAGGGACACTTACTGATAGGTCTAAACCATACAATGTGACAGCATTGTATAGTATTAGTAATTCATTAGTATTTCAGCAACACTGCATTTTTCCATGCCATTTTGCAAAACAGTAATCTGACCGAGAGCTTATTTATTGATAAATTGCAGTATTGATCTAGTTTACCTCAGTTTGCAACCAGGCTTATGCAAACCACCAAGCTAATGTGCACGGTAATGTTATGTTAATAGCTAACTTACCATTAGACAAGTCTACACATCTAATGCTAAAGGTACAATATGTAACATATGTGAAGAAATATACGTCTATTTATCTTTTTTATTTCCAATGTGTGAACAGATCATAACCTGTCATCAGCCTGTAGACTGATTTATGTGTCAGCAAAAATCCAGTGACATTTAAAGTGACAGTATGTAGCATCTCCGGATTAAAGTCTAAAAATGACAAAGCATATGTTGTACATATTCTTGACTTTTATATTTATATCAGATCTTTCTAACGATGTTCAAATTCAGAGAAATATGTTGTTTATTCACTGTAATGGTACATTTCATTTGGTCCCCCATTAATAGTGTCATATCCCCTATATTAAGCTAAGATTAATGCTTAACTTGCAGCTATTTCACTGGACTGAAATGATATAACAAGAATATACGTCACTAAACACGATGTGAATGCAGCTGTTATGCAGCTATTTTATTGAGTTACCTCTTAGTAAAATCCTCTGAGGGACTATGTTCAGTCATGCAGTTTATATGTTTAGGGCTTTTATTGTGAAAGGTAATAACGGGAGTGTTACATCTGTAACGTGCAGTAATTATACTATTGTTTGAGAGACATCTAGTGGCAGAAAATACATACTAGGCGTTAAACTCCAGACCTCTATAGTGCCTCACTTCTGCTCCTCTACAGCAGCAACAGTGTACAACACTAGCTAACTATTAGCTTAGAAATGGGGTCCGCTAATGTCACCAAACTCCCAGCATAACACAGACTCCCAACACAAACTTCGCATAAGCACACAAATGCGTGCAATTGTTACATATTGTACCTTTAAGTAGCAAACATTACTTGCAGCTATTTTCATTGAAATGAATGACAATGTATGAGACGATAGAGAAGAATGAAAAACTATTGGCTTATTACCACTCAAATTCACGAACTTGGGCATAACAGATGTTTACCACAGCACATAAAGCTGTCTATTGCCAATAGAGAACTGCTTTGGGAGGAAATTGGAGAAACCACCACAGACCACACATTTCACTGGACCTGAAACCCGGGTCGTCTATTTGTAGCTCTCGACCAGAACAGCTGTAGTCACTTAAAACTGCACCCAAACCTTTTGATAAGGCATTATCTGGAAGGCCACTCAGTAATCAATGTTATCTTTTTCTGTTTTTTTTTTTTTTTTTTTTCCTGGATCCACATCCCTTGTTCTTTTTCTTGCTGGGTACGAGGACTATATTTGGCTCTCCATTGCTCTACCAATAGTACTTCTGTCACATGGCAGTCACAAAGCCTTCAGTAATTATAACCTAGCTAGGTTTCTGCGAGGAAGGCTCACTAAAAATACTCCCGCATTGTTGAAGTGATGGGGCAAAAGCAAGAGATGGGTTTTTTTTCCCCTTTATTTTTAATTTTTTTATGTATGTGTGACTAAACGTTTGTCTGCCAAGGGAGCACGTGTGATAATGTGTTTTGTGGCTTTTCGCACAGTGTCCGACAGGTTTGCAGGTTGTGTTTGTCTTGATTCCAGTGAAAATCTAATTCACAAACCAAATGCAATTAACTGCTAGTTCTACTAAATGCTGTTGTTGAGAAAACACGTTGTATGACTTTAAATCCAAGCCTCCAGTCACTGCATCTCTGCATGTTGCCGAGTTGAGCAAACAGAATTTTATTTACATTCATTCCTCACTAAAACAAACTTTCTGTCCATTTTAAAGCTGGAACAATATGTCAGTCAATCAGATACTTTGAGGACAGAACAGTAACTGTTTTTTAAATGTGAACATTACTGCTCAAAATAATCCTATGGGTGTCTTTATGGTATTTAAGGTGTGTATAGAGGTTAAAGTTAAGGTCTAAGGTTCATCAGTTTAGCTTTGCAGCTTGGCCAAAAAGTAACAACAGTCCAAAGGTCAGGTTGCCTGTTAAAGTCTGGACACTCTCTCTCTCTCTAGTCAGAAAAGCATTGTGGGAATTTTACGTACTAGACCTCTGGACTAGACTGGAGATGACTTGGCACACTTGCCTCATCTGGTTAATAAGTACAAAGTGTAGTGTGTACTAAAATAATAAATAAGCAATTTTTAGATTTGGCTGTGCTAACATGTGATGTGCTTTTTGTCACCGTTTGACATTTTAAAAGCCAAGCCTTTAGTCTGCTTATTGGTAAAGTAGTTGATCAATCATTAATGAAAATAAGCATACATGAAATACAATGAATGAAGACAGACTTTAGGTTTTGATAATTAACTTAGTTATTAGTAATTTACACAAATGCATGCTTAATATGTTGCTGTCTTTAGTAGATTTTATAACAATAATTTCAACGTTTATGTCTGGTTTTATAATGGATGCATCTACTGCATATGAGCCGTGTGTGAAAATGTCTAGTGCTTGTTCCAAAATGCTCTTACTTCTCCTTTCGTGTGGACTGCGAGCTTAGTCTCTGTGAGTCTCTGTGAGTCTCTGTTACTGTTAATATTCAGTTATTTCCAGATCATTCTAGTTAGGTGTTACTTTTCAGGGCCGTCTTTAAAGCGTTTACCACCCCCCACCCCCCAACTACAGTAACTAATCTGTGCATCAGGTTTGTTGAATGCTGGCTGCGGCCTTGTTGCCTGTCTTGTGACATCCTGAAGCCACAGACAGTTTGGGTGAAAAATGAAGGATGTTGAGATAGCCTGTTTGGTCCACATCTGTGTCCTACATAGCAGCTTCATACTGTATGCAGGCTGAGAAATCTTCTCTTTAAGAAATACCTGACCCACCTTTATCTGCTCTACTCCTCCTGTTCCTCAACTTGTTTGAACTTGCGCTTATAGAAACCATTTTGTCTGACTTTATGTATGCTTTCCTCTCGCAGACATGTTGTTCAGGAATGGTCCTAGCTGCTTTGTTTTTACTTCAAGATGTTTTCGGAAATGTTGCAAGTATTTAGGTCCTTTTTGAAAGTAACGCGTTATATATTGTGCTGGCAAACATATTTGTACAACTTGAATTTTCAAGGGCATTTTTGCTTTGTGCCCCTGTTAATTTCTAACCTTGGCTTAGTCCACTGTGCTCCTATGGCAGGTCAGTTTAGTTAACAGACAGTGGAATGCCTAAATTGTGTATATAATGGTGAATGTTTTGGAAACATTTCTACATATATTTGGCAAGATATAAACCTCATCATTTTATGGGTGAACGCATAAAGTCACATAATGTACCTTTCAAGTGCTTTTTCCGTATGGATGTGTTAATACAGTATAGTTTAGTCTGTATTCATTGTGGCTCTTCATCCAGCATTGCCAGTGCCTTCACGGTGTGATCCAGACCATCCAGGGCCTGTGTGACCGTATGTCCCCAGCCTCGGTGTCCTGAGCCTGCCTGCTGTGCTGCAGAGAGGCCCAGCTGCTGCTGCCGCCGCTGCTGCTGCTATCGCTGCACATGCTCTCAGTAGTGAAGAGACGGCAACAGCAAGCTGTCTAACCTCCACAATAACCGCCTTATGTAATCACTTTGGCTAGAGACAGACCAAAATAGCCCAGACTGAGCAGCTCTGCCCTCTTGTGGCGTTGAGCCGTAACAGCACGGGCCTACCAAGCCTCTACAGGGAGTCAGACATGGCGGCAGCCTCTTGCAGCATTTACTGTAGCTGTGAATATCTGTTTGAACAGATACTACAACCGAGATTAATTTATGGAATGATGGAAGACAATTAGAATTTCAGATTCCTTATATATTGTCAAATACTGGATAGTGCTTTTCAATATGGGTATGTTGTGTTTTTTTTAGATTGGTATGTTTGGTGCATTTAACTGGTTAAACATGGGATGGCTTTTGATGTGTTTTTTCTTTTGAAATGAGCATTTCTCAACAATGTTGCGTTCAGCTGTCACACGAAGTAATTTACATTTATTTAAGTATGTCTTTGTTTTTCCAGCCTACAAAAATGGAAGTGCCTAACTCCAAATTGTTTGTCTGTTTGTTTCTCTTTTTTGCAGTTTTCTGGACAGAATTGACTCTGTAAGACAGAGCGACTACACACCAACGGACCAGGTCAGTCCACATGTTTATCTACTCACTTTTACAGGCTGTGAACTCTTCCAAAACATGGCTACAACTTGCTCTCTGTTTCCACGTTTTACAGGACCTGCTACGCTGCCGAGTGTTAACTTCAGGGATTTTCGAGACGAGGTTCCAAGTAGATAAAGTGAACTTTCAGTAAGTGTTCCCTTTAGCATAAACACATGATAAAGACATGTTTATACTCAGTGTTGATTATTCTTAGGGCTTTTTCATACCTAGAAGTCTGAACCAAGGTCTGAGCTAAGGTTTGTGGTTTTGTTCCATTGTATCTGATCTATTTGATCTGCTTAGTTTTGGCTTCACATTGCAATTTTTCAAGTGCACTAAAAAACTTTGCATAACGTACCTACGTTCTGTCACCATCAACTACGTCAGCTGCTTCTTCCTATTCTTGAAATTGATTGATTTGTAGACGGCCATGTGTCTGACGTCGGTGTGTTTGTAAAATGGCATTACTACCGGAAGCATCAACTGCAAGCTGACTTTTTATTACTTCATCTGACTATATTTCTGTTAAAAATTTTGTCTCCTCCTCTCCCCATGTTTCTGTTTTTTAATGGTTAACAACAGCCTGCCATAATTCCTGTAATTGGTCCAAAAATTCAAACCATCCAAAAAATGTTTTAACAATAGAATTGAACCAAAACATGGTTCAGTTTGATCCAGACCGAGACCACCTACTTTCATCGGACCAAGGTTCAGCTGTTTGGTCCAGACCATGGTTCAATGGAGGTTTCACATCTACAATTTTGGTTTAGTCCAAAAATCTGGACAAAAGAGTTACGTGTGAAAGCGCCCTTCAAAAGTTGAGGAAATCATATTGTGCTACTTTTTAAAAAGACAACTTATATACATTAGTTGCCGATGAAATTGCAGATGAGCACATACTCAAGAACATACTTTTCCAAAAAGCTTGCAAGTTATATTTTAAAACCTAGCAGCAGTACTGTAAGTGTGAAAATATACAGTGTATTTCCCAGTTTCCCATCACAGCCAACCTAATCATAGAAACTAAAGGAGTCAAACAAAACCCAGAGTTGCCTTTTTCAGAAATAAAGAGAAAAAGAAACTATACAAATCTGACAGAAAAGAGATATGCAGCAACAGAGGTGGGTAGTAGCCAAGTATAAAATATATTTGTTGGTATACTTAAGTAGAATTTTCAAGCGTGTGTACTTTACATATTTATTTTTCTGATGTCTTCATTTTACTCCCAATGTTTTAACACAAATATCCATACATTCTACTCCATATATTGTCAAAACAGGCTCCTAAATTTAGTTTTTAATGCATTTGAGGGAAATTCTCAATTATTTTTATTTTGCATCATTGTGCACCTTCCCGACATCAGCACTGGTTTCAACCAGAATGGATGAGACAATAACACCTAGAAAATACGATCCCTTGGTGAATCCATCAGTGAACATCAAGTATGACAAATGTAACGAGATGAAAACACCAGACCGTTGCTGACACCGAAAGATTTGCACATTGGAGCAAAGTAATTTCACTCTGTATATTGTTTTGTTTTATTTTCTTTGAAGTTGGAATGGTTTAATAGTCTTCACATTATATTAACGTGACTTGAGATTCAGTTAGTTTTGCTCAGAAACGGCCACTAGAAATGTCCTTCAAAGACCTACTTTTTACTTTTATACTTTGAGAACATTTCAGAGCCTGTACTTTTTTTTTTTTTTACTGCCATAAAGAAGTTGAATCAGTACTTCTGCTTATACCACAGGCTTCTTTTATGTATCTGTACTGTAAAAAATGTCTGCCTCCTCTGTTGAAGCAACAAGAACCAGTTTCCCATCAAATGATTATGGAGAGAGTGCGCCTTTTAAACATTTGACTACCTCTTACATCACTGTCCCCGCAATCACAGTTAAGAATGCCCTCTTGTGTGTTACTGCTATATTTACCTCGGCCTTTAGCCCGAAACGGCATAAGTTCAAACCATTGAACAGAACTCTTAACTAACCCCCTGTCTGTGTTGCTGGAAGCTGGTGATGGAGAAGAAGTCGGGCCTCGGTGCCTAAAATGCAAATAGAATCCTCTGGGGTTGACCGGTGATATTTCTGCGCCAGTTGAAAGTTATTGACCATTGCTTCCTGTTCTAAGAGCAGCCAGTAAATGTTAGAGTAAAGGTTTTGTAACCGCTTTGATGATGTCAGATGAGATGACCCATTTCCGCTGTCGCAGACACAACAGACTTATTCTACCATCTGAAACAGGCCTTTGTATCAAATTATATCATCCTGAATGATTGATAAAAAAGCTCTGGGACATGACTTCCCTTTGGGTGTGCGTTTTTCATCACTTAGCTTTGATGACTTGCAGGGAGGGTCAGAGAGGCCATTGACTAAATACTCACAAAACTGTTGTTCACCACATCATTTATTTTATACTTAATTATTTGTCTTAGGCGTCGAAGTTCGTCCTTCCGAGTTTAAGGATGTGCTCATGACCGTGGAGCAGAAATAGCTCAATCCAGAAACGGTCTTGAGTGATAATCTGAAATAATAACTGTTCTTTTTGCCGTATTATTAACTTAAAATTGGCCTGTGCGCCTCCTTATTTTCTGACCAGCTTCAGTACAGTTTGTACCTGACGTCCTCAGTCCTGTCCTTCTACAGATATGAACTGTATGTGTCCACAAGAGGGCAGCGGTGGGTGTGTTTTTAATGCGTGAGTCTGACCCAGTATTTTTGTCCCCTCCACAGCATGTTTGATGTTGGGGGCCAGAGAGATGAAAGGAGAAAATGGATCCAGTGCTTTAACGGTGAGACTTTGAGCTTTTTTGTCTTCAGATATTCCTATAACGCTTTGTATGTCCTGCCAGCTCACCTCTTATTTTGCATTTATTCCTGCGTATTGGGCCTCATGCAACAACATTCTCTCAGTAAATCTTAATAATATAATCTCTACATTTTCTCTTCATTTTTTGTTAAGACAAGAATTAAGAGAAGTCACCAAAATGTGCTTAACCATCCATATCTGCTGTCATGACAAATCCCATTTGACCATAAATTGGACGCACGTGTCCAGTTGTTATTAGCACAGGTAAACGGTGAATTAAAGGACAGGTGTTGTGTGGGGCTGGGTAATACCAAAAAAATAAACCTAGTTACCACAGCTTGAAGTTGTCTGTTAACATAATATGATTAATAGAAATGTATAAAACCCATTCACGCTTCATGAACTGACACTGAAGAGATTTACTAATAAGATATTGAAATTTGGTTTCAAATGACATTTTACGATACTTGATAGTATCGAAACAATTTGGTTGAAAAAGTATTGAAGTTCGGTACCCAGCCCTAGTGTTGTGTAAATACACATGTCCAAGAATTGAAGAGTTTCACAGTAATGAAATGGAATCACTGTTAGAGAAACTTTAACAAAGTAAATGATTTTATAGCGCGTCAGTAATGACGGTAGGGAAAGCTGGGTTTATTTCTATGGCGCATTTCATACTCATAAGCAGTTGTGTAATGTACTGTACTTTACAAAATATACTTGACATACCTTGACATTTTACCACTTTGAGTATCTTTAAAACAGAAAGCAATCAATTTTTTGCAAATAATCACTTGCACACATACTAGTGTTATCCAAAGGTTTTTTTATTGTCTCTAATCTCCAGTAGTATTTCTAGTTGTTAAAAGTAATAATCCCATCATTCTAATGAGTCTGAGACATATTAGAATGGATCTCTTATGTTTCCTTGTGTTGGACAAACAATTTGAGAGAAAAAAAAAAAGAAAGCGTAGGGGAATGCAAGAAATCAATGGATACAATCGAAATGAAAACAATTCGCTAGAGGAAATATGTTTGTATATGGCTTCCTCAATGAGACCCATGTGACGTTGGAGAGCTGTCCTGATGTCCTGCCTCTCCTCTCCTTCTAGACGTCACTGCTATCATCTTCGTGGTGGCCAGCAGCAGCTACAACATGGTAATAAGGGAAGACAATAACACCAACAGGCTACGGGAAGCCCTGGACCTCTTCCGCAGCATTTGGAACAACAGGTGAGTCAAGTGGTTTATCGGAGAGGTTTCATCTGGAGTTGCACGTTAAGATTCACGAGTCGGACCAAACGTAGACGTCGTCTGGAAAACCCTAAATTCATGCCCATAGTCACCTCAGCAAGTTGTTGTCTTTTTAAAAATGAACTTCTCGTCATAACCATTCAAGTGGTTATATTGAAGCGTCCCATGTAAACGATAAGTTTACTATTTTCAGCATCTGCAAAAAGAAAAAAACAAGTAATAAATAAATTACACACTTTTGGGTCACCCTTACTTTATGCTTTGATTTTGCATTGATGGAAAAACATAAAATAAAAAAATCGTCCTGATGACGACCAAGCTCTCTGACTGCATCAACGTAGAGATTTTCCAAACACAAAATCCCACATTTTCACCTTGAAATGGTGAATGAATGATAGATGCGAGTTCAGGACAACTGTGATGTGGTAAAAATGGAGTCCTGTATTTGTACCTTGAAAATATAAACTATTTGAGGTGCTGGGAAAAAAAACAACCAAAACATTTCTGAGGAGGAATGATAGATTTGAGTTCAGGTCAACGATGACTACATACGTATTTAAAATATAAAATAGTCAATAATCATTTCTTCTTGATCTAAGCAATTATCCATTCTTGGTTTTCATAGCACCCTCAGTTTAATAATCTAGAGCACATCAGGAGCCATGTTCCATGTGCTGAGACTGTCTCCTTAATGGTTGTTTTTTTTTTTTCTGGCTTTGTTTTTCAGATGGTTACGCACTATATCGGTCATATTATTCCTGAACAAGCAGGACATGCTGGCCGAGAAAGTATTAGCTGGAAAATCCAAAATTGAAGACTACTTCCCTGAATATGCTCGCTATACCATACCAAATGAAGGTTTGTGTGACACTGAACACAAAAGCATACATTAATACCCTTTTTAAGTTTATTTCAGTCTGTGTTAAAGGTCACCGTCTCGTTCTTTTTAGCAACTCCTGAACCCGGTGAAGACCCCAGAGTGACGAGAGCTAAGTTCTTCATCCGAGATGAGTTTCTTGTAAGTGCGCCGTATGTCCTGACTGTGAGCTGAACTTAGTCAGCGTTGAAGCTTGATTAACCTCGTCCTGTTAATTCATAACTCTGTATTATCACGTGGTCTGTGCTGTTTGACTCCTGCCAAATACAAACACCTACAGTGCATGTGACTTCGAGGCCCATAAACCACTTTAGCTGATGATGAAGTTAAGCCGTTGAGCAGCCATGTTTGTTTTATCGACTGTTTGGATGTCGCTGTGTGTCCTGCGAGGGATTCATAAAGCTGACATTTCTCACAGTCAACTAATAAATAAAATGTTTTGACAGAAATAGTCAAACCTCAGGCACCTCTTTTGCCTTTTTGTGGATTTCTCAGCCACATCTCACTGGCTTCCTCTGCGACTTGTTGATGTTTTATGTCACGCACTACATGTTTGACACGTTATACATCCTTTGAGCATCACAGCTTTGTTAGTTCTGTCTTTTAACTGTAGCTTGTCAAAATGCAGAGCTTTCAGTACCGTTATGAGATGTAGGCGGAGCAGCTACACATTTTTGCAAAGCACCTAAACTTAAAGAAACAGAACAGTGTCTTACTCAACATGACCACACCTGCCTCGGTCTTCACCTTTTTTAAAATAAAAAAAAAAAAAAAAAACGAGGTGAAATGTGCAGAGGTAACGGCAACACTTTTGGTGCTGGTGACAGTTAAATGGTAGTTTACTATCTTGACGACAAACTGTGACTTTCTTGACTCGTAAAATTCTCTTTTAAATTGAATACATGTGTAAATGATGGCATAATTCCAACGGCATCAATAAATGAACTGTCTCTCATCGACGACTAAAGAATAAAGAACAAAGACACACACGTCCCCGTAGTAACTCCTCTTGCTGGATAAATAAATCAAAAGCAGTTTAAGCCAGGACGTTTTGACCAAAGTTGCTCTTTTTCGCACTTTAGACTCGTCATTGACTACCAGACATATTTTTTCCTCTGTAAGGTCCCATGGGGCACAGCGGAAGGGGCGGGACCTAGCCTCTCTATTTTTACTGCTTGAGTAATATTTGCCAAGAGCTATATTTTGTGTGTGTGTGTGTGTGTGTGTGTGTGTGTGCAGCACTGATCACATGACGCTCTCCTCACACCTGTCCCGTCTCTTTCCCTCTCAGCGGATCAGCACTGCGAGCGGCGACGGCAGACACTACTGCTACCCCCACTTCACCTGCGCCGTGGACACAGAGAACATCCGGCGGGTGTTCAACGACTGCCGGGACATCATCCAGAGAATGCACCTGCGGCAGTACGAACTCTTGTGATGGGACCGCCTCCGTCAGCCTTCTGTGTTTTTTTTTGTTTTTTTTTGTTTTTTTTCTCCACCATTCTGCATCCTTGACGAACCCTTCCTCCTCCTCCTCCTCTTCCTCTTCCTCCTGAAGCCTCCACCACACCTCCCCCAAAGAAACCCTCAACAACCGCCCCACCCCACCCCGACCTCCCCCCTCCTGTCGAGGACTATGAAGTACTACTGAAGTGTGTCAAATCCTCTTCCTCTTCTTAACTTCTTAGCTTTTTATACTTTTTTGTTTTTGAGACAGATTCATCCCGATTTCACCGATGTAAAAGGAAGGTTGGGGAACAAAGCTGTTGTGTGCCGCTGGTTATTTTTTCTTTTAATCCTAATTCTTTTGAAAGCCTTGATTTTTGTCATTCCACTAAGCCTTGGGCTACCTCCTTTTTTTTTTTTCTTTTTTTTTTCTTTTTTTTGCCCCTTCGTGTCCTTCAGTTTTTTCCACATTGGCTTTGGACCTGAACTGGTGGGTGTGGATACATAAAACACACCCACAGGACCTCAGTGTAGAGGCAGCGTGTGTGTGTGTCTGTGTGTATTAAAGTCAGAAAGAAGGAAGAGAATGCCATGTGACTGAGCGCATGTGTGTGTGTTTATGTTTGTGTGTCACCTGCCGGTTAAAGCTGGCGTCACCACCATGACCTTTTATCCTTTTTGCCCCGCCTCCCC
>JAPQRN010000010.1:20326290-20340641 GCA_037367275.1 Coranthus polyacanthus
TCCCACCCCCAACCCCACCTCTCTCCGATCGTTAACAGTTCCTCCGCTTCTCCTCCTCTCCGCAAAAATGAAGAAAAGCGGAGGGGGGGAGGCTACAGGACGGAGGAGTGGATGAAGAGATAAATGCACTTTGCATCAGGTTCCTTAATAACTTTTTTTTTTTTGTTGTTGTTGTTGTTTTTTTTTTTGTTTTGTTTTTTTGTTTTTTTTTTTTCTCCAGAGGAAGCATACACACAATGTAGCATCACAATATTTATTACCCTGTCACGACGTTTAGCTTGCCGAGCTGCAGGGTGGACCGAGCAGCCGAGAGACATGCGGAGCGAAAAGAAAAGGAGTGGGGAGGGGGGCAGGAAAATGTCGACGACACGAAGAAGGATTTTAAAAATGAAGGAAAAGGGACTGAGCTTTCTGCACCTTAGCCCTGCCGCGGCTCTCTCTCTTCTCTCGGCCCGGAAAGAGCTGCCTCCTCCACGGACTCGGACCTGCCTCCTCCTTTTTCCACACAAAACCATCCTTTTAGCTTAGAGATACTGATGGGAGGGGGGGAGGGACGGGAGAGAAAAATGTATTGTTCTCTTTGTTTTTGTTTTTGTTTTTTCTTTTTTTTTTCTTTTGTTTTTGTTTTTTTTTTTTTTCTTTTCAGTTTTGTTTTTGGTTAACTTGTACACTGTGCAAGGTTGAATTATCCTGTACAGACTGTAAAATGTAATATTATTTTGTACAACTTAATTGAAAGAAAAACAAATCTACTTGTAGATCTTTGTGCCTTGATTATGGCTGTACCTGTAAATGAGCTCAGATGTAAGTATGTTTTCGACTGCGCTGTACAGCTTGATGTCAAAACTCTATCGGCAGCGGAAGACTGCGGGTAGGGGACTTTCTCTGTAGAGTTTAGTTTTTTCTGGTTTATAAAAAAAAGGAAATGCTGTTTAGTAAAAAATAAAAAATAGGGAAAAAATCCTAAAAACCTGTATACATTATGCAAATTAACCACTTACCTGCAGTGAAGACCAGATGTTGCAGCGCCATGCCTTTTTTTTTTCTTTCTTTCTTTCTTTCTTTCTTTCTTTTTGTTTTATTTTTTCCTCCTTTTATTTTGTTTTATTTTATTTTATTTCTTTTTTTTTTTTTTTTTTTTTTTTTTTTTGAATTTCACAGCTTTAAACAAACATTGGAAATCCATTGAAAGTGTCCAAATTGCAACCTGGTGTTGTTTTAATAGGAACCAACGTTTTTTCGATATGAAGTGTGTCTGAGATCTGTACTGATGTGCGTGCCTGTGCGCATGTGTACATAAAACAAACATAGACTCACAGACGCATTGTGTGTGTGGGTGTGGGTGTGCGCGAGTATGCGTGCGAGCGCGAGTGTGCGTTGTGTGTAAAATTTTATAAATGTATGTACATGTAAATTTATAGGTCTATATAAATATATATGTACAATTATACATGTTTAATTATGTGTGTGCCTAGGTGTACATACCTATGTATGTATACGGTAAATATGTATACATACACACATAGGAAAGCATGTTTAGAATGGAGATGAATAAATGAGAGCGTGCAATATTAGTAATTCTTTGGTCCTTTGGAGCCATACCCAATGGCACAGGCACTATGAATGTGTGAACAGCACCCAACAAGACAAACTCTTCTCCTTGTACAAACAGCATCAGCCTTTTCTTCTGCTACAGTACACGTCTATCCCCAAAAGAGAGTGAACTGACTGGAGGTGCAAAACCCTTGTTTGGCCTGGGAGGATGATTAAATGACATTTTTATTTTCTTTAAATAAAGAGGCACATTAGAGGACTTTGCTTTATTTCCATCTTGGTGTCCAGTTGTGTCCAGATTTTGTTACCGTTGACGTGTTTTTGTTTTTTTTGTTTTGTTTTTTTTTAATTTTATTTTTTGGTGGATTGCTGCAGTGGATTAAATGCAAGAGGTGATTATGTTTTGGTTCTAACACGGATATATGACGGTAAAAGGATGATATTAGACTTTAAACTCTGCTGTGTTTACATGAAGGTGGGCAAAAACAAGGTCGTAGCCGTGGACTCAAAAAAAAAAAAAAAAAAAAAAAAAAAAAAAAAATCAATACATTTCCTTGCTTTCTAAAATATTTAATGATCCAGTGTGTTAAAGATGTAGAAGGATTTAGGAGGATCTAATGGAATGTGATATTAATGATTATGTTTTCAGCTGAAAATATGAATCATCACATTTTTTTTCTACCTTAAAATGAGCTGTTAATATCTACAGAGGGAGCAGGTCACCTCCACGGAGTCCACCATGTTTCTACAGTATCTCCAAACAGACTTCCTCCTGTCCTTCTTCCATTCTATAGCGGGCCGCATCCAGCATTGCTGTAATGTACATAACCGTCATCTACTCCTTTGAGTGTGGACCAGAGTTAATATCCCTTTAACTAAAACGTCCAAAATGGACAAAAAACAAACACTGGCTCTAATGAGGGACTTCTGTGTTCGTAGCAACCGCCGTTGGTCAGGGTGAGGGCAGAGCAGTGCAATCTGTAACTCAGCCACTAAATGTCACTAAATATTACACAATGAAGCTTCAAATGTTTAGTAACACACGGGATGTGTTACTAAAATCAAAAACTGAACTAAGTCAACAAAGCTGTAAGAACTGTGGTCATGTAAGGGGAGCGTCATTCAAAATTAATTATTGTCTCTAAATACTACAATACCCATGAGCCTCAGCTGCTGATGCTGATGCCGTGGCTCAAAACTGTTTCTGTCACGTAGCTTCGGCTCACCATGTCATATTTTTAACTACAGAAACATTCATACTACTGGTTTTGTTTTTGATCATATTGACTTCACTCATGTGCAGCTTCCTCAGAAAGCAGAATTTAAACATCAATTCACAGTTTGAAACGTCTCTCTGCAACAGAACCTGGACGTTCTGGTTTCACTTCAGCTCTCTGGAAAAAAAATCTCCCTTTTTAAGTCTAAATACTACAGTACCCATGAGCCTCAGCTGCTGTTGGTATGGAGAAGAGGCCTTAAACTGTTTCTATTAAGTTTCACTTTGTAGAAACTGGGAGAATTTGAAGCTCTGCGATTGGATGTTCGGTACTGAAATGCATCCTGGGATTTGGAGTCTAATATAGTTCTTAATCTCTTATTTGTTACTGACTCAGAGTTTGAGTTAACCTCTCTTTCTAGTGCAGAAAACCCAACACTGAATAAAAATTAAACTAAAACTAGTCAGTTCTTCAAAATAAAATAAAAATGAAAACTACTTATGCACTGTAAAGCTAACTCAAACTAAAGTGAACATAAATAAACCACCATAATACTAGAGCTTGGGGCAAAGCAACACTAGGAATTGTTTGCAACGGGAGTTGGGGAATACTACAAGTAGATCAATTGAAAATTAAAATCTTCAGTAATTACTTATTTTTGACTAATCCAGAAAACGATATACCTGTTAAACCAAAGTTTCCAGCCACAAACCTGACAAAACCTGATATATTTAGGGACAGCTACCACGATGTAAAATCAGACAAATTTATAATGTTTGAATATTATTTCATATGAGTGTTCTGCTGAGAAATGAAGAGAATCAGATGATCTGAAGAGGGATGTTTAAAGGTGTCTTCATCCACTCAAAGGTTTGTTCCTGTTCTTTGTTGAATGATGTTAGTGCAAAGTTTGACGCCGTCAGGCTTTTCTTAAACTCATGCACTGAAGTGGGAACGTTCCTCTTTGCTCGAGTTCGAGGTAGGTACAGTCGCTACACGCACGATTTTTTTTGGCATCAAAAATATTGTGAAGACAGTTGTGTGTGGAGTCTAGTATGCATACAAGTGTGAAGTGGAAACATGAAGCCATCACCGCACATATACTGAAAACTCATATCCAACAGGTAACATTTCTAAATTAACAATTTTGGAGAGTGGAAGAGTTGCCTTTTTAAGATTTGTTTAAAGGCCTGTCAACAGTTTTTTTTAGTGGAACAACCATATCAGTGAAACTGATGGTTATTCAAAGCACAGTATTTGTATGTCTTCTAACATGTCTGGAAGGAATCTTTAATCTTTCAGATACAGTTG
This sequence comes from Coranthus polyacanthus, assembly GCA_037367275.1. Lineage (NCBI taxonomy): Eukaryota > Metazoa > Chordata > Actinopteri > Kurtiformes > Apogonidae > Coranthus > Coranthus polyacanthus. Next base: position 20,330,373 of record JAPQRN010000010.1, read on the forward strand.
CTCAGATTTTCTTAATATTTGGTACTTGACATTTTTTTTTTAATATACTTATATTTGTGTTTGTATCGTGTTAATTCCTTCTATTTAACGTGACACATGACCGTATCCATCTATAGCAAATTTCTTTATGATATTAATCCAGTTGTGGGAAGGAAATGTAATAGGATACAGATAAGTAGTTACCCTGTTAAACATGAATCACTTCATGAAAGTAATTCCTCTTACTTTAGGTTAGTTTTTGAAGACTTGTGTGACAAATGCTTGAACTGCGCATTTGATTTGATTGGCAGACGAGGTGATGCAGATTCAAAGGACAACCGATCAAAAACACTTCTAAAAAAGCCTGTCTAAACGTAGAGACAGCTCTTTGTAAGTCATCCGAGCCATGGCGCGCTCAAATACGTTTCAAAAACAGCTTTGAAGGCATTCCTGCACAGCAGAACTGAACAAAGCAACATAATAAAAGCTATACTTAACATATAGCTTCTTACCAAAAAGCCTACATGTAGATGTAGTCCCTTCGTAATCACAAACTAATAACTCTATTTTCTTTCTTGGTAGTTGACCGATTATGTCGAGTTACACCGATTTATACCATAAAACTCTAAAACACACACGTCAAGATTCGGATTTATTCTGTACAGTTCATCTGAAACGTTTCAACAATTTGGCAAAAACCTTCACAAACATTTGGCACAGAAAGTCAGCAGTAAATATATTCAGATATGTGTCATAAAAACAACCAGAAAACTGGATGGATGGATGGTTGGATGGATGGATGAATAATCAGACAAAAACAAGTGTTCAGGATGTGAAATGATCAGTGTGTCTACATCAGATCATAGGTAACGTCAGGGTGAAGAGACATAAACCACCAACGTACATCTGACTTTACCACCTTATATTAGATAAATAATATTTACACACTGTATATTCCTGCTCGATTTGTCTTGTATATGTGCATCTCCACGGCCAGTCACAGGAAAAGTGTTGGAAAGTCGGTGAAAGTTGCTTTTTCTGTGATCGAGAGCATCTCCAGGTTTCATTTTCTTGATGCGGTGAGCTCCACCCGTCTTACACTTCCAAGGAAGATAAAACAAACACCAGTGAAGACACGCAACAGTAATTTGGCCCACATCTTTGTCACCAAGGGCTTTAACCACACCATCATCATCATAAGTGATAGAACAAGCTTCGAGTCCTTTTGAAAGACATTTAAAATAGAGATTTGTGTCCTTCACAGTGCTGCAAACATTTGACAAACAAAGTAAAAGTTGTATGAACAGATTTTTTTTTTTTTTTTTTGGCCCGTTACGACAAATCCAAGTATTTACCAAACGACTCCAGCTCATGGCTCATCTTTTACACGTGGTGCATTGTGGGTAACGTAGTTCACAGGGACTTGTGTTTTCCCAGCAGGAAGAGGCTGAGACACTGCAGCAGGCCCTTCATCCACAGACAGTGAGCCAGGAACAAGAGGAGCAGGCAGGCACCGGCCGAGCAGTAGACACTGATGACCGTGCTCTCCTCCGGCAGGAAACACTTGGACAGAGCGTAGCTGCCCGGAGACACCGACGCCTTGGACAAGAGAGAGAGAGAGGTGGAGAAGGAAAGAACGTGACCGAGGGTTTCATGAAAAAATCAGCAGCCGCATAGAAACCTTCAGCTGAGATAAACAAATATTGACTGGGCCTGTCCATATGTTTAAAGCTTACTCTGACATGTACTGTATGTGCCACTTCACGGGTGTGGAGCCACATTTTGTGCCTTTTATTTTAGAGGCAGTAGAGACGGGACAGGAAACGAGGATAGAGAGACACAGGAATGACAACAAAAGGTCACTCTGCACTAGAGAGAGAGTCTAGCTGGCTTTATCATTTAAAAAAAAGGAAAGATATGCTGTAATAGACTATTAAGACATGTTTTAGGATTTAAGGAGATAAAAATAAGGCCGATGCCATTTGAACCCGGATGTCCACGTATGTTATTTACACCCAGGGGTTGTACAGGCCCACTACTGTATGATAGATTCACTCAGCTGACTAACTATATTTAATGTTGTAAAAGGGTCTTTTTTTTTAACCCAAACCATTATCTCTTTTAACCCTAAACTTAACCAAGCAGTTTTGGCTCCTAAATTAAAAAAAAAATAAAATAAATAAAGGAACTGAAAACTGATGAAAGAAAAAGAAAGGGAAAAAGACTCAAACCCCAGTCTTCTGGGTGAAACACTTCTATTTTATATAATATTACACATTTTGTATGCGTGCACGTGGGTGTAAATAGTAAAAAAAATAGATGCCCTATGGTTAGTTGCACCTCCATAAAGGAGACCGAGCGTACTTTGGTTTATTAAATCACTAATTCCCAACCAGGGGAACACAGTCAGGAGCTACTTCTGCAACTGCTAGAGGGTACTTGATTTTTTAGAATATAAATGTATAATAAGTAGTAAACTGCACGTCAACATGAGTTAGTTGAAAGTTCATAAAAACTAGTTAGCGAGAGAGCTAGCTAGTGTTTCTTAAAGCAAGCTAAAAGCGAAATCGTAGACTAATGAAAGTTGACCCTTTTACACGGTTATTAGCGTTACTTTACATTTAGTTTACGTCAATATGAGCAGCGTTTATCAGGTCAGTAAAGGGTAACTTCATTCTTCACTTCATCTCCACCAGTAAACACAGCGGGCTGGTTTTTAGCCAAGGTTGTAATAGTTTGGCATTGTTCATGAGTTTTTATTTTTTATTGTGTTTTGACTTTTTGTTTTTTGTCATTTTTAAAGTGGGTTTGCTGGTTTATCATCATCCTATTTAAAAAAAAAAAAAAAAAAAAACATATTCACTTCGGAGATGAACAACCATCCAAACAAGACACACGTAAAAGATGTGCCAGTCAGCGCTTGTGTCATAAACCAGAAAAACAGGACGACACATTTCATATCCACCCAATATACTAGGCTTATGTATGAAATAGACTGAAAAAAAAAGAAAACTGAAGACAATACACGGCTTGTATTTTGCCGATTTTTGTTAGTGACATTTACTTTACTCTCCACCACCACCATGATCAAATGAATGTCTTTTGGATGAATGGAGTTCACAGACTGCAGAAATCGATACCAGAACACTGAAGCTGTTCTGGAGGCGCGTGGTGGACCACCGCCTTACTAACACTTTGAACACAGCTCGTAAAACATACCACGAAAAAAAGTGAGTTTCTTATCGGGGTCGTCGAGTTAAATTTAAAACGTTTGAAACTGAAACGTCATCTGAGTTCTGTTGATTGCGGTTTAGTTTTTTATTTAGCCTTTACGGGTGCAGAAGTAGTTTCATTTTGAGGAACTGAGTAGTTTCAGGTTTATTTAGTTTCAGTTTTTGAGGAAAGCTTTGATTTGTAGGAGCTGAACAAAGTAAGATGAAGGAATGCATGACATTAGTTTATTAAAAGGTTATTAAAGGCACTGTTCGTTGTCATTTGTATTTAATAGTGTACATGTTGTTGTTTTTTTTTCCACTGTTAGTTTTGGTTTTAGTCTTAACCCTGATCCATAAAAACAAACTCCTCTAATGATACAAACCTACATATTTTTTTCTTTTTCTTTTTTTAGAAATAAAACATGTCTTATTCAACATTTCAGTTTGTAAAAGTGTTGTTTTTTTTTCTCTTGAAGGAACTCCCAAAATCCTCTATCCGTTGTTTACATAATCACCCGATCATGTTCAGACGTTGGCCAGTAGGTGTGTTCTCACTCACCAGGATGAAGCTGGGGTTGTTTCGGTTCCTCCAGCTGAAGGACGGCACGCTGATTTCTGGGTACTTGTTGTCATGGAGAACCTCGCATCCGCTGTGGGTGTGGCCACTCAGGATGAGGCGGGGCTTAAACCACTGCAGCAGCTGAGGAGGAGGGAAAAAAAAAAAAAAAACCAAACAAAACAGATGTACCTCAGAGACCCGGCCGTTGCTGCTGGCTTACATCATCGGCCTCGCCATCTGCCGTTTCCATACGGGCCCGTTTTCTGACAGCACACTGTTGTACTGTATTTTAATTGGACGAGGCCGCCTCAGAAGAGATTTGTGATGTGAGAGAGAAAGGAAACAAAGCACTAGAGGCGGTGTGATCAGACTGCAGAGTGCTCACCCTCTGTGAAGCCTCCTTTGACAGCACGTCATACTTCTCTCTGAACAGTAGGTGTCGCTCTTCAGGCGGCGCGGCGTCCTGCCCTGTGCAGCCGGCATCGCTCACCCTGTACAGAGGGTAGTGCTGGAGAGCAGGAGAGAAATGAAGAAAACATGGAGTAATATAAGATTTAGTTTCCCAATATTAAGATACAACAACTGCAACTAACATACAACCATTAAACTGTTGACATTATGACTCACAAACACAACTTTTCGGTGGTCAGTGGGGTCAGCGTATAAGATTAAGGTCGATTTTGAAGGATGTGACCCTAACTTGCAGAAATGGAATATGATAATCATTATTAGATTTTCATTAGCGTATAATCGTGTTTTCGTTGCCGTAGAATGACTTGTTCATGTCTACAGAGGGAGCATGTTGCATCGCCAGGTTTCTACAGTGGCTCAGAATGGACTTCCTGTTTTACAGCAGGTGGCGTTAAGATGCATGAGGATAACCTACCATGACTGAGTGTGGACCAGAGTTAATATCCACTTAAATAAAAAGCCGAGAACAGAAATAAATAACTCTCCTGTTTTTCGTGTTTTAGTGGCCGCTGTAGTCCAGGGTTGGTTACAATCTACAACTTTGCTGCTAAATGTAACTGCATGTTACACTACACACCTAACAAAAGACTCTGTTGACTTTGTTGATGAAAAGATGCACACATAGTGTCCAACCCTCATATGGCACCAAAAGTCTATTTGCGGCGCTCACATGTCATAAAAAATAAAAATAAAAATACAGTTCCTTCTACAGCTCGGTCATAAACAAAAAAACTCTGTCTTCTCCCCTAAGCTCAGCAAATAAAATCAGCTACAATAAAGGCTCCCTTCCTGAAACACAGCTCGTGTTTTTCATAATCGTCCGGCCAGAAGAAATCAACGTAACTGAATCATCTTACAAACTGTATCCCTTATGTCTTAAAAATGTTAACCTCATTTTGAGTTTCAGTCCTCTGAGGTGGCGTTAACTGTGCACATACAGGGATCTTAGATTTATTGTCAGATTTTGTATAAAACGAAAGCGCTGTCTGCTGCTCATTTGGACAGCAGACAAAACAAATCCATCAAGAGGAAGCACTAAGTTTATTAGAAATAAAGACATCTATCTCAACAACAAAAACACCTTCTGATACCTTTCTATTCTCTGAGTTTATATGGACAGTGTGTCCAAATTCAATCTCATGTTCAGGAATTCGGTTAATTTAATGAGTAAACTCGAACACATCGGTCAAAAGCTACATATATTCACATCTGACAAATAACGACCAGCTCATTTGGCCATTTTTTTTACTAAAGAAGTTGAAATCATACCTACATTGTTTGAAACGCTGCAGATTTAGGACCAGACAAAACCCACAGTCCTCGTTCTGCGCCAGTACGAGGCTTCAGCAGATTATATTTAAGTCAAGTTCATATCTTCTAAATCTAAAGCCTTTTAGTGTGAAATTCCCATTTTCCTGTTTGTATCCTCCACCGCAGCTCAGCATGAAAACCAGTGAGAACGGAGATGAACCGGTAGGGGGGCGATTTTGACGCTAACCTTGTGTCTTCTAAGTGGTTTTAATTAGAGCTTGTGATAAGGAGTGCGCGGAGTTTCGGAAAAGGCACAGTGTGCAGTTTACCTGTAACATGATGGGGGGTGTGGGAGGATAGAGCTGCGAGCCTTCACAGCTGTCCGTCACTCCGCTGCCGGACTGCGAGTTCTGCAGAGAAGACGACATAAACTATTCATCAGCTGTCTTGTCAACAAGCTCACGCGGAGTCTGCAAGCATGCGCCGACATTTTTAATTTCATATCTCTGCTCTGCTTTGGTTAAAAAAAATGAATAAACCTGAGAGTGTGGAGGGTTGGTGTTTCAAGAGGCAAGACACTTTTACAAACAATGAATATGTAAAAAGAACCAAACAGGTGTGACTGAGCTTTGAATATAAAGCCGCAGCAGAAATGCATTTCTTCCCCCCCCTCTTCTTCGACTTCTTCTACTCGTGCGTCTTTCACACTTGACGAGCGCCGGCGGCAGAGTGTGTTTAAGGCGCTGACAGTGTGAAAAGTGTGCGTCTGACTTCCAGAATAATTCCCACCTGAAGGGAACAGTTGAGGTCTCTGGAGAGTTTGATCAGCTCCTTCTCCACCGACTGGCAGATGGGACAGCCGTCACCGTGCAGAGCCACGCTGTTCACCAGAAGGAAGCTGAGGAGAAACCACACGAGACCCTCTGTGAAGCTGCACATGGAAGCATAAAACTTCTACAGGATCACTCTCGTTGGTCCTGTTAGATCAGCATTTATTATGAAACCTCAAATTCATTTAACTCACGCAAGCGCTGTTTTACAATTGTACTGCAGGGGGTAAATTATGCATCTAGTGGATTGTAAAATAAAGTCATTAAAGACATTTATTGACTAAATGAGTTACATGTGAATTTATGCTTATGCTGGTTTTTACACATTTCATACATATTTGTTTAGATTTTTTTTCTTAAATTTGAAGTCTCTGGGAACCTCATCTTTCCTACAAAAGCTTTGACTCTTTGCCTCAGGAAAGGAATTATTGCTATCTGTTATGTATTTATATGTTCTGTCTGTCAGATATGTGTGTGTTATGTAGGAGCAGGTATGTATATTAATGTGTTTTGTTTTTCTTTTCGTGTTTTTTTTTCTTTTTCTAATCTTTTTAAATCTTTTACGTTGTTGCAGCGCTTGTTGTTAGTTTGGGGTGGGTCTCCGTTATTTGTATGTTTGAAATATTGAAAAAGCAATAACAAATATATAGAAATAGCTGTGTTTCCATTGCTTGTACTGAGCAGAAGTTGCTCCAATTTATTTTTTTCCCCTAGTTTTAAAGCCCATCGTGGTCTTTCCGTGGCTCGTCGGCTACTTTTAAGAAATCTATAGCTGAGCAAAATTTACTCCACTGTCAGATTTCTCTTCATACAAGACAGTTTGGTTATATTTAAGAATATCCGGCCTCTTTCTACAAGGGCTGTTTATGCAGTGAATGCATCTACTGGATTTTTAAAAAGTAAGTAATGACATTTATTGGCAGAATTAGTTACATGCGGTTTATGTCCTGGTTTTTCCCCCCTCCCTTTGTACGTATTGGTTTGTCATTTTTTCAATTAAATTGCTAAACTTTCCTGGTCATTTATGATGATTTGGTGCTTCTTTCAACAATGCCCTGCAAAAAAAAAAAAAAAAAAAGAAGTAAAAAAGCCTCTTTAAAATGAGGCCTCTTTCCATTAGGAAAGTATGAAATGATGAGTAGGAAAGAAAAATATATCTACTGTTGTCTTAACCAGATATTCAATCTAATATTCGGCTTCATTTAACCAGTAACAATTTTTTTCTAGTTCCCCATTATTAGGCCCATTATGGTCTTTCAGTGTTTTAACTTTTATTCCACTTTCAAGACATCTACTGTAGCCGAGTAAAACTGACCCCATTGGCAGACGTTTTTGGCTTAATACAAGACTATTTGGTTATATGTAAGAAGGGTGTTGTATGTATATTTGAGGTTTGGACTGCTTGTCCCGTCTGTCCCATCATGTTGCGTCCTCCCTCCCGTCACTCACTTGACCCCCTTTTTGGTGACGATCCTGGTGGAGGAAGCGTTGAAGACTTTCTCGAAGCGCTGCAGCTTGAACCAGTCCATCCTGCGGGAGGAGACACGGCCACTCGTCACACACACACACACAAAAAAAAAACCCTGCCGCACAGTCTGTCACGTCTGTCACACTGCTGTTACATAAGAGCTGTGCCATTTCACTTCCTGCTGCACAAGTCGCATCGGTGCACATATAAGCCAAAGCTGCATGGCTGCATAATCCCACATTTCTGAATCACAGGCAGGGTAAAAAAAAAAAATGTAAAAAAAATGAATCTGTGCTCTCAGTGAGGCTTAATTTTTCCCCCCTCTCAGAAATGAACATATTCCTACGAAAACGCTGTCACGCACAGGGGTGAAGACACAACAAAGGCTACACACGCACGACAATACCACAAATATATAGGAGCTCAGAAATGACCGTCAAGCTGAATCACAAACACCAGAAATACTGACGCCATGAGCCTAGATACAAAAACACTGGGCCTTGAAAACACTGACAACTTGTTTTGTTTCTCCCTACGTGAACATCCACAGCTAAATCATTTATCTGTTTCACTAAGTGACATTCACATCATGGGAGTTTTCATTTTGCTTCATTTTACCTTCAGGCCTATGAAATAATTACTCAGTCAAACAACCTTTAAAACAAACTCTCTAAAAAAAAAAAAAAAAAAAAAGCCAGAAGAGATGCGCAGTAAATGTAGTTTCGGAGCTTTTCTACACAGTCGTATATTCAGGGAGAACGACTTAAAGGCCTTTTGCTTAAGAACAGGGCGTGGATTCGACTCTGTCTTGTATGTCTGGTGTTTTGTTGGGTTTTCAGTGTCGCTCTTTTGTACGCCTTGAAAGCAACAAACAAACAGATCCGAGAGCATCGTCGTGTGTGGACTGGAGACTCCAGTCATGAAAGAAGAGGAAAAAAAACAAAAACAAAAAAACGTGTAACTTAACCTTGACTTTAACACGCCCTGCGACTTGGCTCATGTCAAAACGATTCGCATAATTACGCATAGAGTAGGAACGTCCTGTAACAAGTCGTACCTGTTTAACTGTGAAACACGTGATTTATCAGTCACGTCCTGTAAGATCCACTGGCATTAGTCATATCCGGTGTCACTTTGGAGCTCCGGAACACGACGAATATAAAAAAAAAAAAGCCTTCATTGTCTGGGTCATTTCATACCAGCTCACCTGGATCTCCTGTTCCAGTCATGGATTTCATTGAAAATGACACCATTTTGCAGACTATCAGTATTGGCAGAACTTGGCTCCCACAGTGACCGGTGCCTAATATCAGGATTCTCACCTGGAAATGTTGACTTTGAGAGAAAAATAATAGCTCGAAAAACTGAAATAAAAATCGACGGATTAGTCAGTTATTGGCTTTTTTTTCCTGCTCCGTGCAGTCATGAGTGTATCGGCCTTTAAAAATCCACTATAGGTCGACACCCTGAACAAAAATCATGTGAAAAAGTTTGCGGGGGCATCGCAACATCCTAAAGCTGTGCTCCAAATACCTCTGAGCCAAATCCCATCATTGGTATATGTACTCAAAACTTCGCCTGTTGCTTATTTTTCCACCAGATTGGGTTGAAATTTGTACTGAACATCCACGAAACCCTAAGGACGATTTTGAAGCATGTATTCTTGTAAACAGCTATTGCCAAAATCAAACATTTATAAGTAATTACCTCTAGTAGTTTTCACTTTCTTGCAACCATTTGTGTGTGTGTGTGTGTGTGTGTGGCATTAATATAGTTCTGATATTATTCATTTGATTTCAGCAACAACTGTTTACATGAGTAGATCCTGTGGGCTTCGTGGATGTTCAGTACAAATTTCAAAACAATCCAGTGAGACATAAGCAAATGGCCCAAGAGTACACATATTAATTTAAAAAGTAAAATTGAAAAACTCAGAACTAACAGTTTGGAGATTGGAGTGGAAGAAGAACAAGTTATCACGTGATTTTGTTCAAGAAAAGCCAGGACGTGAAGCGTGAGTTCTGGATGAGTTGGTACGTAATGACCAGTCTCTAAACTACATGTAACCGTCGGACTCTTATTCAATTAGAAATTCACAGAAGAGGACGTGAACGTAGTGTCACCAGGCTGCTTTTACTGCGTGCGTGTGTGCGTAATCGCCTGTGAAATTCAGGTTGCATCAAAGATTTCCTCAAGAGTTCAGTGACGCGGAGCAGATCTTTGTTTACTGGATCCACAGCGTAACAGTACGCAGCTTTTATTGACATTTTTTTTTCTTCTGGAAACCGATGAACGTCTTCTGCAGTCACACAAAGGAGAAACACAAACAGACGTGGTCCTCAACGAGCGCGCAAAGAGACGAGCTGTGCTGCCAGGCGCGTCTGTAACTAGGACACCGAATATTCATCTTCAAAAAAAAAAAAAAAAAAAAAAAAAAAATAAAGCTGCCCGCGGATCTACTCGGAGAACTTTGACCTACCGCGGGCCAAAAGGGGG
>JAPQRN010000010.1:20347247-20377681 GCA_037367275.1 Coranthus polyacanthus
TCTTTTAGGCCATTTTGTGTGTGATAAGAGCCGACGGATACACCAAGGGACTGTCTTTTCTGTGTTGTCTCATCTGTTTAGGCCGAAATCCGTCTTGATGTTGGGAAGGTGATGCAAAATAAGAAAATTAATGGACAATTCCCCTCAAATGCATTAAAACCAAAAAAAAAAAATAGATAGTTTTGTTGAAATCTACGAAATGTATAAAAGTTTTATCTATTTATAAAAGTAAAAAGTTGTCAGGAAAATAAAAAATCAAGTTACGTAGAGATACCTGAAAACTCGTATTTGTACTTTGTTACCTCCTGCCTCTTGATTTGTATCTTATCTTTCAGCACAAACACGTGAATGAGGTCATAGGAAGATATCAACAAGAAACAACACATTACTATAAATAAGTCTTAGAGAAAATGTGTCTGTATTATTGTGTGTGTGCTCCTGCTCTTTGGAATTGTTTTGGGAGTTTTCATTGTTTTTACAGCTTTGATTATTATGGGATGTTTATCACCTCGAGTAGAATAAGTTGCATCGGCCACTTTTAGACCTGCCGAAATCTGAACTTTTGATTAAACTGTGGCTTGCAGTCGAGGTGTCGGGGGGGTCATTCTTTTTTTTGTTTTTTTTTTATCCGTTTCCTTTTATCTAGATCTAAAAGTTGTGAGTAATAGTGTTGGGTGGAAACTTTCACCCAAGTTATTAAAATCAGCAAATTCAATGGAAAAAATGCTGAGAACATCAACCGTTTTGTTCACATATTCAGGAGCAGTGAGTCATGCCGTCGTTCACCCAACAAACGAAGGCGGCAAGAGAGAGACGTGTCCATCTGAATCACCTTTGCATATCGGGGAAAAAAAAAAGCCTCCCAGTGGCTGTTGGGGGTCCGCGATTCTGTGTCTGACCTGATATGATTCCTGTTAAATGAGTCTGGCCGGTCAGCCTCCAGACGCTTGTTAGCGGCAGCCTGTGCAGGTGTCGGACAGCGTGAGGAGGAGGAAAAATGTAACTCTAAGCTCGCCTTTTTACTCAGACCTGCCAAGGCTGCTTCTCCACAGGCGAGTTTCAATGAAACTGACTCAGCCTGCCTGTCACTCAGAGGCATAAGTAGTTTCCTTTAAGGAAATTTGTGATAACAGTTGTGATGTGGAAAAACCTGCTGATTTATGCAGGCTGTGTTTTTTTTTTTTTTTCCCTTAAGAAAAACTTATTTTAAGACACATTTAGTCACATGTGTTTGTCAAGTCTTTCTATTGTACATCATGTAAACATTTATTTACATTTATGCTTGCATGTATTTCTATGAGTAAAAAAAGGAAAACGAATGAGTTCATCACAAGTCAAAGCATCAGTTTCTTTAACTTGTATTTTAAAGGTTCAGTGTGTAATATTTAGTGACACCTAGCGGTGAAGTCGCAGATTGCAACCGACACACCGCTCACCCTCCCCGACGGTGACTACAAAAAAACCTGAGGCCCTCGTGTTCGCTTTGTCCGTTCTGGTCTGTTCATTGAAGGGATTATTAACACAGTAGGTGACGGTTATGCACCTTAACATTAAATGCCACCCACGATAAAAAGAGGAAGTACGTAATGAGCTACTGTAAAAACATGGCGGTGCAACATGGCAGACCCCCTCTGAAGATATAAACAGCTCATTTAAAGGTAACGAAAACACAGTGATTCCTATTTTCAGGTGACTATACACTAAGGAAGCCATAATTATGGATATTATATTCCATTACTGGAGTTAGATCCCCATAAATCTTTCACACTGGACACTGACAGTAAGATTTCCAGCAGTTTATTTAAGCATCTATGTAACAATAGGATCTCCATATGCACAGTTTTTCTCAATACCCAAGTTGAACCAGTTGCCTTTTCCTCCTTTATATGCACTTGTGACTATTCTTGCCCATCCATGCTCTCCCTGTAAAAAAAAAAAGAAGAAAAACACAAACACAATGTTTTATTTGCTGCATGTAGGAAAAATAAGATCTTTCCAAAAACTGTACTTTCAAACGAGCTTTTGGCTCGAACGTAACCCAAACCTAATACTAGAGGGGAGAGTTGGAGGAGAGATTTGATTTAGTTTCAGACAGGGAGATACGAACTAACCCAAAATTCTCCCCAGGAGTTCCTGACGATCCAGTGCTCGATCCCGTCCGCCACGCCCCAACCCGCCACCGACACAATGTGATTCGGCAAAGACAGGGGATGAAACTCTGAGAAGATCCCTCCGGAGTATTGCTCCAAGCCGTCGGTGGCCATCAGCGCACAACTGCAAGACAACGAGGAAGAGATGGTTCCAACGTCTTTGTTCATTAAAATGTTATGATAAATGACTCGCGAGATGGTAACAGTTTACAGTTTAAGTGTCACAAGGCGGGTTTCCATCCAAATGTATCGTCGTTTGAAATTCTTCCACGGTTTGTCGAAGCCTTTGTCTAACATTTGCTTCTGCAGCTCTTCAGACATGGCGGTGTTTCGTTGTTGTTTCTTATATTTCTTCAGTGAATGTCGCGAAGTCTCATTCATCCACACATTCAGACACACAATTATTATTTTTGCATTTTTTTTGTGATTAATTGATTAGTTGTATGGTCTGTAAAGCCCAGTTCAGACCAAATATTTATGACGAGACGAAACCCTTTAGGACGTTGCAGAACGTTGCAGTGGTGTGAACTGGACCGTCTCAGACCAGCTGATGGCGTCGCCGGTTTGTCAACGTTGCGCTATACCGTATAGTGTGCCTTTTTCTCCGAATTTATGCTTGTAGCTGATCCGTAATCACAAAGCGCAGTGTTATCATCAGCTGTTCCGCCAGTAAATCCTGCCTCAATAGTCTGTGTTTTCGCTGGTTATAAGAGGTGAATCCTCTAAATAACAGAACTGCTCCAGGAATCGCTTCACTGTTTCAATAAATACCAGAAGTGCAACTGTAGTAAATAATTCACTATCGTTGTCCTCATTCATATTTTAAGATTCTACAAACGATATCCAGCCACAAAAACAAAAAAGTTGGCAGTCAGAACGGAAATACAGTGTACAAAGAGTCGTTGCTATTGAAACGACCAGTGAACTGGTGTGAACTAACTGAAACTGAACGTTTGAAACCCATCCGTGTCCATCAGTGTTTCACAAAGCTCAAGATGACGTCCTCAAAAGTCTTGTTCGGTCCACAAACCAAAGATATTCAGTTTGATGTCATAGAGGAGGAAAGAAACCAGAAAGAAGAAGAAGTTGGAATAATAATAAAAAAACGAATCAAACCTTAACTTAATCAGTTATCAAAACAGATTAATTTAATGGTTGACAATTAATTGATTAATCAGGCGGCCCTGGTTCGGTTCCGGCCTGGGCCTGCATGTCATCAACCCTCCCTCTCCCCTAACCTTCCTGTCTATCTCTACTACACTGTGACTATCCATAATAAAGCAGAAAAAGGCTTTTTTTCAAAAGACAGAAAAGACATTTTCTTGACCCTTATTGGAGCCCATACATTTCAAATGAAACCTCATTACAAAAGGATTTGGAAGAGCTGCTGGATCAAACATATCTGCAGGAAAAGTAGAATGAGGAGTTTTTACGACGCTGTAAATACTGCATGAAATGAATTTAAAGGATGTATAAACCTGTCACAGCTTTAATAAAACAATCCCAGATGTAAAGATGTCGTCACTATTTTTTAAACCCTGGCCACAGGCCTGACAGTAAAGGCTATTAAAATCCTTTTACAGAACATCCTGTTAGGAGGCATTACACTACACCCACATCGTAATTTAGAGATGTGATATAAATGGGCAAAGAAAAAGAACAGGAGGTTTTTTAAGTGACATCAAACATGAACGGTATTTTTCTATAGCTTAAGGATTTACTTTATAATAACACTGGTATTTTAAGATGCTAATCATAAAATTCAAATGAAATTCAGTGGTGGTAAGTTTCCTTAAAGGCTTGAAAGATAATTAAATATGTATCTACTACTAAAAGCGTCACCATGATTAAGACTGGTTCTGTACAAAGTGTAGGATGGAGCTCTTCCATCACACAGAGCATGTAGGCGGATGGATAATTTCGAACTTACATTACCTGATGGGCCCGTTGGTGTAAATCTCAGCCTTCATTTGGTCGCTTCCAGAAACTTCTCCGTAGTCTCCCACTTTCCACACTGTGTAGTTCTTCACGACAGCACATGACTCAAAGAAGGAGCAGGTGCCGCACTGGTTAAACAGCTCACACTCTGCAGAGCATCAAAAACACACAGACAAGATTGGTTTTTTTGAAAGGTGTTAGGAAAAAAACGCTGCTTTTCTTTAACCAGAGTTCGACTGTGTTGTGACTGTATGTGGAAACTTCGGGAAAAAAGTTGGTACCAGGGGGCACTGGTTACGTTTCACATTAGAGAATATTTATGCAAACGGCGACAAAAAAATCACCTCCTGGTGATTTGGTAATGTTATGTCACTGGCTCTTTCCAATAATGATCTCAGGACCGGGAACAACGCAGGTGAAATGTGGACTGTTCTGTAGTCGATCTGCTCTGATAACGCCTTCTTCCGCCTCTCTCTTCTACCACCGCCTCTCTGTCCTCGGCAGCGCCTCCTCTGTGCGTGACTGTCACAGTCATTCCAGGCGCAAATGGCTTAAGACACACTTTTCAACGTTAAATAATGGTGCAATCAGCAGTAAATCGACCACCGCAAACCTTAGTAAATCACGGCATGCGACTCATTTAAATACTCTCCTCCCCAAAATTTGCACTCTGAAAGGGAAACTCCTACAAGCACATATGCACAGCTGCAAAAGTAACAGTGTCCACGCCTTTCCTTTGAGTGCCCCCTAGTGGCAGAAATTACCTACTGTGCCTTTAATTAGAACCAAGGGGTCACGTCTAAAACATGAATAATGTAGAGCAAAAGTACCAGGACTGTCCATATACTTTTGGTCATATTCACTTATACTGAACAGTACAAAGGACGTCATGATCACAGTCAAGACAACACAGTATTCAAACTGATCACATTATTTTACTTTGGTTTCTGGCTTGATAATTGTTGCAGGTTTCATCAGGGATGCCTGTGTCGTGTGCGTAGGCGTACACTCTCAGGTGATCCCCTCCGTAACACGAGCCGGCTCGCCCACAGTCGATCACATTCTGGACTGACAGGTAAGCGGACGGCCAGGATCCTCCGCGCTTGATGTTGATGCGATCTAAGAAAACCCCCCCCCAAAAAAATAAACAGTGAAAAATGTTACACGAAATCCCATCTTTTATCCTCTCTCTTTCTCCCTCCTCCGTCCTGTCTCCGCATCCCTCCCAACCTCCGTCGCTATGGTTACCGGCTAGTGCACTGGTGGCTCCCATGGCCCAGCAGGACCCACAGTACTGGGGGATATGTTGGTTCCTGGTGACGCTCACATAGTTTTTCCCGTTGATGTTCCTCCAGTCCCACGACGGAGGAAGGTCAGATACTTTTACATTCTCCTGTGGACGGGCCTGTGTCCTAAAATAAACAAAGACAATGACATAAAGCTCTATATTATAAGAGATAATCTCAATATTATTTTAAAGCAATCAGCCATCTGCATGAAATGTGGTAATCTTGTAATAAGTGGAGTCATTACATACAAATAAATATAGAAATAACACCATAGAAAACTGTTCAACATGACGTTTATTTGGTCAAATTGTCATTTAAACATTGACAAAAATGAATTAAAAAAGCAATTAGTGAAAAGGAATACATTTGATTAAGCTACTTTAATCTATTTCTAAGTATAATGCCACTAAGTACTTTCAGTAAAGTAAGTTCAAAATAGATTTAAGGTGTATTGTTATTATCACTGCACAAACAAATTTTAAAAAGTTACAAATGATCAATATCTGTTTTCACTGTGTAAAAATGCATACGTGTAATGATGAACATGTGATGTTTTCCCATTCCTTTTGTCACAACTTATCACTTTACATTTTACACTTTATTTTAAATGACGACGAGAGACCAAACAAATAGAGAAAACAAACAGAACTACTGACCTAATGACATGAGCCTAATACGTATACTCATGTCATTTACAAATGAGTGATATTAAGCTACTTGCACATATATTTGGAGTCGCTAACGCTGGCTTGACGAGTACAGCCGTTTACGTTTCTTATCAAATCACAGCTGAGAGACGGAGGTAAACAACAACAACAACAACAACAACAACAACAAGCTGAAGTCATTAAACTACGCCACAAGGAATATTCCGCTTGTCGTGTCTTACCTGACAGAGTCCGGTCTGTCGTCTCTGATAGGCTTGTAACAAGGCTCAGACAAAAGTTTGGAAGAACTAATTCGCAGTGGAAATGATGCTACACAAAACAGCAGCCGGATAGTTAGTGAGGACGCCATGTTGGCTCCGGTTCGCGCTCCTCCCTCCGCTGACGCCCACTCACAGCGCCCCCTGTCGACCGGGACGATCACCACACTGATGTTAATGTAAATAATATGGACGGTACTTGTCCCAAATGTAGCAGTGAATAAACGTCTAACACGTGGATTGTAAAGCACTGTAATGTAGTCTAGTTGTACGCAGATGTATTTTTGTAACTGTCATGTTTGTTATACCTATCATGCTGTGTTCATAAGTCATTACTGCTTCTCCTTTGAGGGGATACTTCATATAAAGCTCTGTTTAACATTGTCATTCCATGTCTGTTACATATATACGAGTATTTATACCCTTAACTGTAGTCTATAGGTGCAGGCTTCATTTATACTTAAAAAAAAATAAACAGCTAATGTGTATTAAAACTTAAAATTATGGGGCAAATATATTTTTTTAAATATATTTTTTCACTAGTGCATGCACGTAAGAGCTTTATAACTATTGTTATTAGTAGCAACCAAATAATACTATTATAACAACATTAAAGTGCTTTGACAATTTGTTTCATTGATAATCACAGCAGCATCTTCATTTCTACCTTTTATAAATTATGCTAATCTCCTAAATTTAAATATCTTGTGACAATGGCTACCTTTATTTTCTAAATGGTATCTGTTCCAATAAAACAAAAGCTTACATAAAGATACCTTTTTTTTCCAGAGATATAATATATATTTTAAACTATTCATTTGAATGCCTTTGCTGCTCGTATAATTTGCCTTTTACATTTCTGTTTCAGTTTGAAAGCGTGTAATTCTTTGCTCCAGCTGACTCTTTTTGTTTGTTTTTTTTCAGAGCAATCAATGAATAAATGTCCTCTAAATAAAAATAGGTGTTCGAGCGATGCAGGCTTTGCAGGGTCAGCAGGAAACTTTCAAATAACAAACTCAGTTAAGTTACAATCACATTATAACTAATGCAGTACCTGATGATTGGTTAGGTTTTTTAAGTACAGCTAATGCACAGCTTTTAACAAGGTTATACAGGATGAGGCTCAACTTCAATCAAGTTCTGTTTTTTTGTGATGGGCCGGTAGCTACACGTTTGTTTGTGCTTTTAATGATTAAAACTAGAATTGGATTAGATGTGCATTAGGCACCTAATGAACCCCCAACAGGAGCGCAAGATAAATCACTCACCCGTTGTTATTTGTTGCATAATCAATCTTCAAATAGTGTTTTTTTCCTCCTGATGATGGTGCATAACAGCTCACGTAAAAGCTGTTCAGCAGTAAAAAGGAAAAGGTGCTCGTTGTGTTAATGGAGGTATAAACTGTACGAGGTGGTTTAGTGATTTTTGATGGGTCCCGACAAACGTTTTATCACTAAAAATGTGTCTGTGACTGACCACGTATTTCTTTGTGCATGCTGTTAAATTGTACTGTAATGTAAAAGATACAAATAAATGTTAATGAATAATATTCAGTTAAAACAAACAAAACTAAGTCATTGATTGGCTCAAAGAGTCAGTCCTTCACAAACCATACAGAGAGAAATCTATCACTGAAGAAGCAGAGAAAATAAAATGAAATATGCTTATTACATTGTTAGAGATTATTTTAACCTACTTAGTGGCACAACTACAACATTAAAAACACTGCTTACGTGATGTATCTGTATACTGTAATAATGTTTAAACATTGTGGAAGTTGCATTATGATGTGTGTGATGACATTTGTTATGCTTTTCAGGGAGTATTTGACTAGTTATCTCTGCTTTTATTGTATATGAATTAGTTAGTGCTTAAATATGAATTACCCCACTGACTCCTTCTGTTATCACTGTTATGACTGTCCTCAACGGCATTGTTAGCCCATTGTTTTGTTCATTTTGTTGCTTATTTTGTTCATTTTAAGAATTATTTTGTTGCTTTTTGTTGATTTTGCTGCTTATTTTGTTCATTTTGGTTCATTTTAAGGATTATTTTGTTGATTTTTGTTGATTTTGCTGCTTATTTTGTTCATTTTGGTTCATTTTATTGATTATTTTGTTAATTTTTGCTCACTTTGTTATTATTTTGTTAATTTCTGTTCATTTTGCTATTTATTGTGTTCATTTTGATTATTATTTTGTTCATTTTGCAGCTTATTTTGTCAATTCTTTGCATTTTGCTGACGTAGTGCTCATTGAAATCAGTCCAATCTTCATTCTTACTCAACTTTCTTCTTATTCTTTTTCATTTTCAGCGGCAGGAGGAGAAAATACCAAGCAGTGTAAAGTAGATCTGAGGAGACAAAATGTACTCGTGTTTTCAATTAATGATAACATGCGTGTGTTTATTTTATAAGTTAGAAAGACATTATATCTAATTGTAAGTCAGCCTGGCAACGTGTCCCACATCGTCCCACACAAACATACTCTTTGTCCCACATTTGTCTTGTTGGGATCTGGTCACTCTATGTTGATGTCATTCAGAAAAACTGATCAAAATCACTGACTGCGGTAGAAGCCTTTGAGACCAGGGTAAAGTAGGTACAATAAACATATAAACAGCATTTTATCACAAAGTAAATACTGAATGATGACCGTAAACATCATGAAAATGATGATATATGTGACAGTAATGATGGGAAGGTTCAGAGTTTCCCAGAAGAAGTCACAAATGATTTATTAGTCTAGGTTCAAAGCTTCTACAACATTTATAACAAAACAAACCTAATCTGTAACCACTAGATGAAAAAAGTAAACAGTTATAAATGATTTCTGGTCTGAAAAGTCATTAACCGCCGTCTGAATCTTATTAACTGACCCTCCACTGCATTTTAATCCCAGACACTCAGCGTTCCCTCCTCATCAACTCACTTTCCCTTGTTGTTTGTTGTCGCCTACTTGCCCAAAAGAAGTCCATTGTGTTAGAAGACACAGAGGCGGTTGTCTGCTGAAGGGCCGGAGGAATGAAGCACTGATGACCTTTGATCTGTTAGGTCATCGCTCTGTGTTAAAAGCTAAACTCTTCCCTGCTCCGGGGACGTCTTCGGCAGCACAAACAGACCTCAATAATGCATGGCTTTACAACGTGAGGCAGTCCTTCAGTCTGAGTGCTGTAAATCTTTCAGGACGTAATGTAACGTTACACACACCAAAGAGGCCATGCGGGGAAGACATCCGTCTGCAAATCAGTTCTTTACCTTGAGGCCGACATCCTGGACACGTGCATTAACATGGACATCTTCTGTCTGCTAATGCTGAGACGATATAAGCTTTAATGACAACACCGATACGTCTCCAATCTGAAGTTAATGCAAGCCATTATCCTGTATCAATTTACAATAATAAAATAGTTTCTAAAGCTGGTCTCCATGTCTTACATGCAGAAATATAATGAGACAAGAAAGCATCATCAGCTGTTGGTTTAAAATCCTTTCAAACGGGTCCATTTGTCTTACGTTTCTAAAAGCGAGAGATAGAACTGTAACTGATACACACTGATAACCTGAAAACATATATGTTTTCAGGCAAGGGCAACTGAATACATGGATATGAAGCTTTACATTCATATATATGCATATAAATAAAGCTTAGGAATTAAAAAAATATCTGGATATACTGCCTGAAAATAATGTATCTGCATGTTTATCCAGCAGAGTGGACTGGATTTAAAAAGTATCCAGAATAAACCAAAAATATCATTTCATGTTTAGATAAAGCATGAGCATCCAACAGGAGCTTTATAAATCCTTCTAAATTCCAAAAGACACAATCTGCCCACAGCCACCACAGAAAGACACTAAAGGCCCACTTAAAGGCAGACGCACCTCTAGAGTGCATGGAAAGTGCATCCATGTAAATATTGAGCACACACAGTGTGGATTTCACTCGTGGATCGATATTGAAGCAATCTGGACGTTAATCTCATTTTCACTCGTGTTTTCTTCGTGGCAGCAGACTGGCAGTGTGAGATGTCAGAAATGTTGTATTTGGGAAGTTTTGAAGTTTTTTTTTTTTTTTCGCATGAGTGTGTTCACGGGATTATTTCAGGCTCGCAGAGAATTTTAGAGGGATAATCACACACTGTAGTCATTTTATTCAGCTTTATCTCTCCGACCATAATGCATTTTCCTGATGGCTCCTTTGTTTTGGAATAAAACTGCAGGGAAAACAATAAATTAAACCTTTTATTCACCAATCTACAAAACACAAAGACACAAAGTGATGATAGCGGAAGATGCCGGAGCCACTTCACACACAAGGACACACACAGTATTTCCCATACAATTAAGGTTAATTAACAGTTGTGATATTTACATGCACATTAAGTTTTCTAAGAGATACAGTCAACAGTGAATCATGCTTTTTTCCTTTTTAAAAATACATTTAGACTTTTGTTAAACCAACTTAACGCGTTCTGTCTTTTCTTGGGGCCTAAAGTCACACTGTTACACTGATGGCTTTACAAGTCACATTTATGACAAACGTTGGCTTGTTACTATGTCTAATAATTATTTCCAAAGCTGTGAAAAAAAACCCCACATAACTCATGTTGCATTTACAATCATTCTGACATCAGTGTGAGGCAGCAGGTGAGTCAGGTTCACTTTCATTGTGTACTCTGTAAAAAAAAAGAAAAGATTATCAATAACTCCCTCTCAAGAATCAGATGAATAATGGATCAAAGACAAAGGTTACTTAAGATTCCCATCCATCCGAGGGATTAGATCAGATCAGCAGATCCGGACTTCAAACAGCACAGACAAATCGAGGGCTGACGTGGTTTGAGGTTGGTTATTGATTATCGCTGGCTGCAGTTCAGTTCAGTTCAGGTTTTCACGGTGACTCGCTGACTTCTCAACACACGAGTCGCTCCAGCTCGTCTGGATTTCCAGGGAAAAGTGCAGCTTCGGGGCAGCGAGTGTGCAATTCCCGATTCCCCCTCAGAAGCACTGAGCTGTTTATTTTTGTTCTTTTCATAAACTGGATCCATTTGGGTGATTAGGCCAAACGATGAATCATCACATCACGAGCAGGACTGTTGCTGATTTAAGTGCCTTGTGTTTCTCCACAGAGGTACAGGAGAGTCATTTGGCTCTGTCCTGATGACTCCCATAATGCTTTGCTTTCCTCCTTCCTAATGCACCTCATGTATCATCTCCTTGTCAATATAGTCATTAAACATATATCAAACTATGCGCGGCAGATTTTTTGGGGTTTGATTCATGTGTTAATGCTTCAGTTTAAATTTGGCTCATGGCCTCTCTTTTATAGAGTAAACATCATGTCAGCGCTCCCTGGGCTTGTTTTAAATGCAGTTTTTAAAAATAGTGTCAATAAATAAGCGCAGCCTGCGGAGGAGAAAAGAGCAAATCGCGTATGTAATTTTAACATTGTGTGCTTTCCCTTAAATTAATGGACATTTACAGGAAATCTCTTGGTTATTGCATTTATAAGTAGTTATATTTTTCATTTGAAATACATTTTGCCCTAAATCAGATCATTTTAGAAGTGGGAAGAGTTCATTGTGATCTAATTAAAATTACTTTCAGATGAGGAAATTGCTGCTGATGATTTGATGATGGTAATACTTTATTGGTTATATTTCTCCTGCATCTCCCCAGCTCCATCTGTAACATCATTAAAAAAAAAAGACAAAAACGAAGGAGCAAAGACGCACACATTACATAACACGCATAACGTAATCACACCTTCAGCGTTTGATCAGTGATTAAACTCATGATTGACTGGTGCCATTGTCTAAGCTCGATCAAGACAATTTCAATATTTAGTCACAGAGAGTGTTCTGTAAATATCCATACTTCAGTCTTGTTGTTATTTAGAAACTAAGCTAATAAAGACTCAAGTCAACATGTCAACATGAGTTTTCAGTGAACAGTACAGCAGAGCAGCTCCTGGCCTCCTTCTGTGTGACATTTTAGCAAAGAGTTTCAATATTTAGGCATCAGCTTTAGGCCCACACAAGCATGTAAACATCATCTGTCTTTTGAAGACAGATTCACTTTCAAGTCTTTAGATCCATTACTTCAGTAAAAGTAAGACCATACTATGAAAATACTCCATGTCAAGTCAAAGATGCGCATTTAAAACCGTACAAGTGTGTAAGTATTATCAGCAAAATGTGGTTAAAGTATGAAAAGTCAAAGTAGTTATTGGTCACTGTCAGTATTTTACTGTTATATCTGATGTTTTTGGATTAATTTTACTGCTGCATTCATGTGTATGTTGGATTTTACTGCTGTACATGTTTTAGGTTGAACTCATTTGAACTACGTTATATACTGTTGTGCAGTTCGATTTACAGCATCATATTATATAACATCATCATGTGTTTGTACATTTGGAGATGCGTGGTTTTCACTGGACAGGAAAGGGGATGAAAAAATGTGTATGCAAAGAGAAAAGTAACTAAAGCTGTCAGACAAACGTAGCGGAGTAAAAATATACAATATTTCCCTCTGAGATGTAGTGGCGTAAAAGTAGCATAAAATGGCAAAAACATGGAAGTACCTCATATGTGTCCTTAAGCACAGTATTACAGTACAAGTACTTAGTCACATTACATCACATGTTATGGCCCTCGCCGATCACTACAAAGTGAAATGTGTCTGGTTCAGTGAGGTCAGAGGTCAGATTCAGCGGTAAAACAGAATTAACGCAGCTTAAAAGGAGTCAATGTTTTTCCAGCACAGTCTCACAAGGTTTTAAACTCTGCACGTCATCCCACTAAAAACTAACACCACAACGATGCAAATCAAATTTATGTCCCCAAAATTATACAAGATTTTTTCGGGGTAAATAAAGCAGAGCAGAGCACTTTGAGGTTGACGTTGATACTTGGTTTGTTTACTAAATGTAATCAGAGAAGATGTTTTCCTACAATGCTCATAATTATTTCAAGAACTGAAAACATTTTTGGTAAAATCATTTTCCAGCCCCAAAGGAGAAATCTGAGGGGCCTGTTTTGTGGTAACACGGATTAGATTAAGTGGATGTGGTGCTTTGTGTGCAGGCTGGTTCGGTGCCAGTAGGCGTCGCTGTTTCTTTCTTATAAACAGCTGGATCTCAGACCTGAAGGGATGCAATCATCAGTGAAAAGTCTCCTGCAAAACTCATAAAATCTCCCTCGGGTGCTTATTAGCTGTTTATAGATTTAATGGTACAGATTAAATACTGAACTGAATACATTATGAAATCAAAAGTAAACCTGTGGATTTGTAACAGTCCATCTTCTAATCCTCGTGGTATTTGTATCATCTCGTCCCACCTCTTGCTCCCAATTATCACAGGGGGCTGGACCGTTTACAAGTCGAGGACTTGTGATTGGCTGCGGCGGGTGTCAATCACAGGATCGCCCTGTAGCGTCCTGTTGGCGAATACAGTCCACACCAGAAGTCAGAAAGTCAAATTTCACCAAGGGGACAAAAAGGGGAAGGTCTGCTTAATCCGGTTATTCCTAGAGCTGCTTAAACGCTACACAGCTTAATGAGAATGTTCTTATATTTTAATGCTACTCTTGAATGTGGTTTTGTAGTTAAAAAGGCTGTTAATTGGATTTGAGGACTTGTTGGCTCCTTTCGCCGGCATTTTTACGCGCTGTGCCAGCGCAGCTGTTTGCGCACCTGAGTCCTCCGCTCAGTCTGTTCAGCGTCAACATGACTTTTCTGCATCTGAGCGATTAAACTGTCAGCGGTGACATCGCTTTGCGGTGACATGCCTGTTGTTGTGGTGAACTTTGGTGAATGCGCAACATCTCAGTGTGGAATAACGGGGCTCCAGGTGTCATCAGGGAGAGCTGATGTGGCCGTTTGGAGGAGCGCGCCGGTGTGATGACAGCTGGGATCTGACGGAGAGCTGGAGTTTGGGATGCAAGAGAAACCTTAGAGACACTATCCTCGGCTCCTTTTACCTGGTTTCAACAGCGGCTGCCCAGAGCCATGGCCTCTGAGGTGGTGTGCGGACTGGTCTTCAGGTTACTGCTGCCACTGTGTCTTGCAGCTGGTGAGTTTTTCAAAAAACATCTGCACTTTACACACACACACCTTATTATGTGTGCGCCAAGTGGAATTTATCAACAGTTAATATTATAAACAGGTACTTCATACGTCTTTGCTATAAATCTGTTTACTATATTTGAACTGAAGCTGTAACTTTAAAGGTTTAATCATTTTGATCTGAAATATAAGTGGGAGAAAACAAAATTTCCCACTTTTTGTTTTACACTGATGAACATGATATAATTTCAAAAATAACCTCATATACCTGTATAAACCTGTATAAACCTGAAATATTTGAGTATGTAAAGTGGAGAAGAGGAGGATTCATATCAATGGCTGTCTGTAAAATGTCATTGATTTTTCTTGTTTCATGGTTTGTGATTAACCTCGTAATGCTGGAGGTCACGGGTCATCTCGTATCTATGCTGAAGTCTGTGCTTTTATAACTGCACCAAGGCGGAAAAAAAAAATAAAAATGAACACAATGCACAGAGTCATACACGAGCTGTATTAGTAGTAAATTACAAAGTGGAGCAGTCTTGTCAGTACTGTTCTTCACCTGTCACGTCTTATTGGGTTTACTAAAGGAAACACAGCTGACCACGGAGTCCATCACTGCAGTGTGTGTGTGTGTGTGTGTGTGTGTGTGTGTGTGCGTCAAAAGCAAGCTTTCGGATGACCCCAAACAACACAGTGTTTATGTCTAGGTTTGTCTGTCAAATATCTGAAAAGAAAAGTGAATCTGTGTCTGTTTTTGCAGTGTTAAATACTTAAATAATGAAATGTGCAATTGATAATCAGATTTATTCTACTCAGACTTAAAAAACGAAATCTGTTACGTTGCCTGTAACTCAAACATCTATATTAGATTATAGTTAATATTATATTCCAATATTAAACTCTGTGGTTTCCGCTGCGGTTTCTGATTTGTACTTATTGGCTGTTAATTGTTGCTATTGATTTTTGAGCTGCTGACGGGACAAACTGCACACAACATGGGCATTTGTTGTTCATTAACATTTATACTGAGCGGACAGTGAGCTACACGTCTTGAGTTGTTTCTCATTCCTGTGAGTTTCAGCCACCGATCCTATTTGCAGAGGTTTTTTGTTTTGTTTAACTTTGTTATGAAAATGTGTCTGTGCAGATTAAGTTAATGTTGGTGTGTTATTGAAAGTTTTTGTTGGATTCACTTCTTTGCTATGCAGATTTAGGAGATGATTAATAGTCAAACTTGGCAGCTTACTTGGACTTCGATGCAGTTTTCGACAGACTGGAGCTCAGATATTGCTCATTTCACCGAAGAAGGCGCACTTGAACGCTCGCACAGAGTTTGTGGAGATGATGCTGGAGCTACGGTCACATCTTGAATGCAGACTCTATTAAGTGGAGGTTACTTTGTGTTTAAAGCTGTAATTCTGTGGTATGCCACAACATCGTCTAACTGCCACGCAGTTCCCACTGTGGTGTCTGTGTAAGACTTAGGAGGTGGAGGTACTTTTAAAGCTAACAGCATGCTTTCTATAGATAAGACCCACTCAGTACCACCATAATGCATCACTTGACTGCCCGACGCCCCCTTTATTTCCAAAAGCAATCGTGAGGCCATGCATTGTCTCCATTAATCCGTGGAAAGTCGTTTTAACAGTATGAATTAATAATGTGGTTGTGAGGGAGAGAAGAATTGCCTTCCCTTTTATCGTAAACATACCTTTAATATTTTATGTTTTTTCAAAGTGCAAATGAGCACTTGTCATTCACTGCAGCTGTACACGGTAACTGACAGGATGAAGGAAAGGTAAAGTGGAAGTACACAGGAACACATGTTTAGGGTGGTTCTGTCAGCAGCATCACCTGACCGGCGACTCATTTTCCTTGTCTGTTTGACAGTTGTAGGTCTCATCTGAAATAAAACGCAGTGAATTGGACACAAATGAATAACATTAGTCCGTCAGTTCACAGACAGTCTAATGCAGATTCAATTATTTGTGACATACGGAGCTGGA
This sequence comes from Coranthus polyacanthus, assembly GCA_037367275.1. Classification (NCBI taxonomy): domain Eukaryota; kingdom Metazoa; phylum Chordata; class Actinopteri; order Kurtiformes; family Apogonidae; genus Coranthus; species Coranthus polyacanthus. Next base: position 20,363,630 of record JAPQRN010000010.1, read on the forward strand.
GGACCATTTACGGTTATTATTTCTTGCCGCCTCATAGCTGATCCCGCTTCTCAGAGTTTTTCTCTTGTGTCGTGTTTTTTTTGTAACATTTCATCCCATCTGTGCTGAATAAACAGAGAGGAAACCCTGCAGTAAATGTTATCTGGCTTCAAACACCTACAGCTCCCTTACTGTATGTCCAGCAGCAATGTATGCGGCCCAGTGAAAGACTTGTCTGCTGACGCTTCATAGCCTCTGTTTCCTGTTGGCCATCTGACAGCACCTCTATTGAAAAGCACAGAACTGCTGGGCCCATGTGTACACAGCGCTGCTACGACGCACACACGTACACATTCGCACACAGCTACTGTACAGCTTCTCTGATCAAACAAGCTGCTGTTTATGTGTCTATTGGCAGACTCAGGAGTGTAGACATGATTGTGATTATGCACCTTCCCAAATGTCTGATCTGATATCCGACCGGTGGCGTCAACATACAGATGGAGCAGCAGCGTCGAGTCAGGCGACTTGCAGCAGATTTTAGCACAACACTGACTCGCAGTGGATGAGCTTCACTGTTCTGCTTGGGGCTGTAACGCTGCTATAGGTTTATTTAAGATTTGTCACAAAAAGACAAAAGTAAACCTACTGGATCGTGAATGTTAAAGCCGCCCCAGTAGGCACCATCATGGTCGGGAGCATAATCTTTTAAACTGCATAGTATTATCTTATACATTTTGCTGATCTGAGTGTTGTTTGTAAAATATCATTTGGTGTTGTGACAGCCCCTTCGAGATTAGCCACTAGTTTTAAAATAGAAATGAGCCCGGCTCCAGCGTTTTTGTTTATAAAAGGAGTTTGGTCAATAAAGCAGTAATAGCAGGGGGGAAAAAAAACAACTTGAGCAAATTTCATGCTGGAAAAGAAAGAAAATTAAGCAACAACCAACGAGAATGCTCAGTTTTAAGTGGCTGCAGGTGTTCCTCCATGTTTTAAAGGCTGTTCTTAAAGTATTTTGTCCCTTGTGTACTGTGAGTATAATTACATACATTTGTTACCAATTAATTAATGTCATAAGTCATAAGTACTATGCTTTGTGTTTTTTTCATCTGTTTCGGCTGTGCCGCCACCAAGTCATTTTAGCGGCTAAGCTAATTTATGTTATGTTAATGTTAGCGGAAGGCTAGCTACTTGTGCTAACTACAAGAAGAGAGGCTATCTTATTTTATATTATTCAACACCACAACATAATTACTGAACAACTTATTATTTTAATTATTAAAAAATAATAATAATGTAGGGGCTCAGTAACTAAGAGCAGTTGTTACCAAGCTAAAAAAGAAAATATATGCTAACCGTGCATCAACTGAGGTCCTTGTATTTAGCGAACTACCCAGTATTGGACTAAGCACTTAGCTGCTTAGATACCACAATCTACTGTAAATGCTGGTTAGATTTGGGATGTATGCCAACCCTCTGATTTCATGTTTCTTGCTCTGTTGAAAACAGTAAACCTCTGCTGGCTGATGGTACTGACTTGATGTGGTATGCTCTTTATTATTTTCTTCAGAGGGGTTTAAATTCCTCTGTTATCTCCTGGTGCTTGGTCTGGCCAGGCACCGCACCGCCTTATCTTCTATCATGACATTTATGTTTTTGGGCTCAAACTCTAAATCCAGTTGGCCTCTGGTTCGTGGCTTTCTTTTCATGTGTTTTGCCTTTGTTTAGCCTCTGTAATAATAGCCTTTACTGCGAGAGACAAATGCCTGATTCAGCCGTAAATGGAGATTTTTTCAGTAATTTGATGTCTGAAAACAACGGCAGTTTATTTTCATTCCCTGTGTAAAAATCCTCAGATGGTGAGTCATAGAGTGAAGGCAAATGGTCAGGAAGACTGCGGTCAAGTGTCTGCAGGCTAGCAGCAGGAGCAGAGCCACACAAATACAGAAACATTATCTATAGCTCCACACAGTATAGATACAGAAGGACTGCTGCAGATTTCAAACTCTGTACAGATGAATAACTGGGGCAATAGAGTGTAGACTGCCATCTTGGGAAAAATTAGGATTAAAGTTTATTTAACGCCACATTTAATGAAGATAAAATAAAGTGGGTGGGGATGGAAGTGGTGCAGAGTGAGAACAAAAAAGATTGTGAGTCATTCCCTCTCTATCCACCCAAAATGCTTAAACATAAAACTCACGTAGTTGTTAGAAAGGAAATGGGGAACAAAATATGATGAACAATATGATGAAGCGTCTTTTTTTTAAGTCATTATGTAGGAGGTTGGACATGCATTTGTGCATATTTGAAACTTAGTCAGACACATAATCTCCAGATGTTTGTGATTTGGATAAAGATGACAGCTCTCTAACATTTCTTCACTTTTGTTAGTTTTCATTGGTCTGTGTTTGAGCACAGAAAAAACCAGGAGGTTCATTTACTGTAGGGCTCCAGCAAGGGAAAAGGCAGAGCCAAGTCAAATGTCAATGAATAGAACCATTGAGTGTGCGAAGATAAATAAAAGCACCATTTTCAGCAGTTAAGTGTAATTTTTCAGTAGTTCAAGACCAGTAGCTGCCGAGACGGGCTGATCTCTGTAACATAGATGGTAACTCACACAGCCGACAAGATTGTAAACTCTCTGCTTGTTGATATAACCGCAAAGAGAAAGTTAGGAGGTCAAATGTGTGTCCATGTTTCGTAAAAGGTTGCTGTGTACCTCCTGCCCCTGCTGCAAGAGGCTTATCAAATATTTTGTACATACGTTAGAAAAACTAGCTAGATGTGTAAACTAAACGTGTAAAATGTTATTCGAGACGATTTTGGCAAGTACACGGAGTTAGGGTGTTAAAAAAGCGAGAATGTGGTTTATGTGTGGACAGTGCAGTGGTGAAATGGGTAAATGGTAGCAACAGTGTGCTTCATTTTGGATGTGTTAACTGATGTTCAGTCAGCAGGTGATGTGAGCCGTTTAACTGGTAAAAGCCCCGGTCAGTCCGACTCAGGGGGAAAGTGAGGTATGTTGCAGATCAATACATCAATTAATGGTTTTTGGAAGTCACGATGGCACTTAAGTGTTTTAACTTTCATCATGAGCTCAAAAGACTTCATTCATGTGCGAGCGACTATGTGTGTGTTTGTATTGAAGTAAAGTGATTCGGGAAAGGGTGTGAGGGTTATGTAATGATCCTAAAAACTGGAATAGTGCTTCATCTTTTCATAAAACTGTCAGTGTATTATTTTTTTTTGATCAAATTGTCACTGCCACGAATCCACGTCAGGTTTTTATTCGATTTCATTAGTGAAACTGGAATATTTTAAGACAAAAAAAGCAATGTGCAAAGTGTATGATTTGAAAACATTACAAAAGTTAAAATCAGTTTTAGCAAAACAATGTCTCATTCATGATCGGCCTGCAACCAAACACAAAGTCTCTCAGACGCTGGTCATGACATTTCACACTACCTCCGTAAGGCTGTGTTTCTTTTACGGCTTTGGCAACAAAATGTTAGTTTCCTGTTTTCAGAACTCAGAGATATTTCATGCATTTTAAGGCCTTCTGGTGTGTGACGCCACACTGTATATACACTCTAGACTCTATTTTGCAGATTTACATCATAAAAATGATCCAGCGTCAGTAAAGCTCTCGGTCCGTGAAATGCTACTGGATTTCTGCAGAATACAGTCTTCACATGTGATATAAATCTGTTGGTTGTGAGGCATTACAGAGAACAGAGAGGCGGATTTTACCGCAGTCATTTAATTGTCTCTCTGTACGTTAGCACCCAATGTCTATCGGGTGATTATTGTGCTTGAAAATCCCAAAATGACTGAGCGCAGTCTGTGATGTAGGCCAGATGAACGGATGACGAGGCGTGTGAGTACAGTTTGGTTAGAGGAATGTTCTGGTATTTTATTACTATGAGCAGGTTTTCTACACCAGAAGCAGTTTAATGACTCTTGCCACATGTTCTTTAAAACCTATGTTAAGTTATGTTCAGTGATAACTCCTGACCAAGCATCTTCATACCGCTACTACCCTCTCCACTTTATGTACTATTAAGCATTATGTAATGCAGTATTGCACACAAAGCAATAAAACCTTTATGGTATTCAAATGCAGCTCTCTTGTTGTGAATTACAGTAGAAATGTTTATCTGTTGCTTAACTCATTATTGTGTGTTTGTGTTTCTGCAGCTTGCCTGTTCAGGTACAATGGCCTGTCCTTCGTCTACCTCATCTACCTCCTGCTTATTCCACTCTTTGCAGAGCCCACAAGCACAACAATGCAGGGTAAGACCTCACGTTCTCTGAAGCTTCACACATTCAGTGGCTTTGGCTGTCACCTGGAGAAAGTTGAACTGTTTCACAAAAGCCTCCAGTTTGAACTGCAATATTGTTCACAGTAATATAAACCAGCCTTTCTCCAGAGGAGTTGAATATCCTTGAGATGAGTATGGATTTGGCACATAGTTCAGTCTATGAAAGGTAATATCGGTTAGTGTGGGCATGAGTCCATCTGTAATAATAAAAATGATCCATGGCTGGGCAGATCTAAAACAGAAAGCTGCAATCCATTGTCCACTGGATCTAAATTAACATAGACTTAGGTTTAGGTTTGGTTTATCTGCCCACATAATGTTCAAATAAATATAAAGAGTGAAAAAGAATTAAAAAACGGTGCACACAAGCTGTACTTTTAAGAAAAGAAAAGCTAAATAGCCCATAAAATTGTGGATTGGGGCTGTTTTTGATAATAGCTAACCACTTCAGTGATCTAAGGGGGGATATAAAACTATATTGGTTCTTTATTTGGGATTTAGTAATACCATGATCTGCGTGTCAGCTGATGGTTAAGGAGAAGCTTGTTTGTTTAGAAAAGAATTAAGAAAATGAAAGCCACCTTCAAAGCTGGAGGACTAACTTTCTAAAGAAGTATAAATGAGAATAGACATCTGAGGTTTATGAGGAGTGACCGAGGTGACTGTTCTCCTTACGGGTGATGAATGTGGGATTGCGGTCACCAGGTTCAGCTGCGCCTTTATGCACTTCCCTCACCGCAAAATCTTAAACAGGACACCTCCTAGAGCTCTCATAATATGGGCTTCTGTAGGAGACCACAAGCAGCGTTTAATAATACATAAACCTATATCGGTGGAGGGAACAACTTCCAGTCCGAGAGCTGCCTCTGCTCGTCTCCAGCTGAAATAACAATCAGGAAGTAAAGGAGAAAGAGAGGGCGAAGAGAGCGTACAAAGTGGACCACTTACACTCTCATCAATAGTTAAAGAGAAGTCTTCTAGTAAAGCTGAATGTTCATGTAGCTAATAATTGTTGACTTCAGCTGTGGGTCAACTTATTCCAGTTCTATCTTAATTAGATTTTACCTAGTCTGTTTTTTCATGAAAAGTACAACCAGGAACAGTTACTTCATAACTGAGACAAATAACTTTACTTTCCTCAATTAATAAATTGCTTTACTAATAAACGAATCAAGTAATTTAAATTAAACTCAGACTTTCTTAGAGGAATTCCACATGAAATGAGTTCAAGGTTGGTGTCTGAGATTCACGAAGGAGTCAGTAGGTCTTTTAGGCTAATTTGTTTCAAACGTCAGACTGGTTTATGCAGTAATTCACTCAATAGATGGCACCTGTTAAATAAGCTGGAGTTTTTCATTTTTCCTCCTAAACAACATAACATGATGTTGTATTTAGCAGCCGTTAAGAGACATCAACCTCTATTTGCTGATGTAAAATAGTTCATAGTTTAATATTTAATCGTTGTGTCTTGCTTGTCAGTAGATGTTTTGAGTTTGTGGAAAGACAAACAGATGTCACTCTTACAGGAATTAAAAGGGCCTCGCACACCTTCATTACAGTAAAGAAACTGAGCAGGGAGCAGGTGTTAGGTTGAGGTCATTTAAATATTGATACTGAAATATTTTTACCAGCGTACCGTATATTTATATAACCTTAATCTTGAAATTAGTCCCGGACACAAAAGAAGTGAATGTCGCACATGTAAATGACCTCAGGGCCAGATAGTATGAGATGTTCTTTTCCTTTTTACACCTGCCAGGACGTGTATCCCATCTGTCTGCAACAGCGACAATATGCAGAAGTTGCTTGAATCATCAAGTATAATGGGGTTATTGTGGTCAAATCATAAAATTATTACAAAACTGGCTATTTCATGTAAATATTTGTCAGATTGGCTAAAATGAATCTGTACTTTTGTTGCCAGTTGTTCATTTAGCATCAGATTGTATTAATTAAGGATGCAAAGTAATTGCATTGTGGTAATGTCTGTATGAATTATGTTACTGATTATAATCTTAAATAGATTATCATAATCTGTGGAGTTAGGATGCAGAAGTTATTCTTGGAGGTTGCATGTGATATCTGAATTGTTTGTTTAATTGCCATATGCAAACCTACTGTAGACTTGAATAAACGTCTACTGCAGAAAGAGTTGTTTTTGAGGGAATTAGTAAAAGAATTGAGCTAAATTCAGTGCTTTGTTTTGATGGTCTGTTTCATTTTGGCTGTTGAAGCTTAAAGGACATGCGGCAGCTAAATCTATAAAGTTAATTTAAACCAAATGTTGGACATGAATAATTCATCAGGTGTAATTTACTTTAAAAAGCCACAGCAGTGCGGTACGCCCAAGGATACTTCAGAGTTCAAGATTCCACTCCTGGAGACAAATATCTTGCGCAATTTGATGTTGTTTGTGATTTACTCTCTAATGTTGTAATTATAGTATTTGGCTCCTCATCCCCTTGAAGGCATTTAATTCTCAGTGGAGGTGAACAAAATCTAAACGGATATTCTCTTATGGGCAAAATGGGTATTTTAACAAAATAACAGTTTTGAGGTGCTGTGCCTTGTTGAATCATGGGCACTGACATGACAGTCTCCCTTAGGGGAATCTTTTACTAGTGTTGCATGAATTTGTATAAATATTTGATGTTATGGATGATTTATTAGGTTTATGTTTGAGCTTGTAGACTCAAATAGATGGTGTCTGGCTTTAACACATTGCCTACTTTCTCCTTTACCATACACCCTTTAAATTGAGGTTTTTTTTTTCTTTTTCTGGCATTTGCTTCCTCCAAAAAGCCAAGTCTTCACGTTGGTGTTTCTTTGGCCATGTCTGAAATTATGATTTGGCAAGTCCACGTGGCCAAATCATGACATCATAATTTCAAATGGATCAGATTTTCTGATTGATTAGGGAAAAAGCCGTAACTATTAAAACTGAACAATACCCTCTGTTTTGTAAACTTTTAAAAAGTACTCTTGGGATGTCATTTTGAGACTGAATAATGAAGTGAAGCCAACTACCAATTCAAGATGAGCGTCAGGCAACCAAAACAGATGGCTGTCAGACTACAAAAATGTGGCATTACAAATAGGAAAAATGGGAACCAGATCCAAAACAGTTGTGTTGTCCACAGCCTGACGACCACTTTGGATGTTGAATCTTGCTAAGAGTCCTCATACCTCATATTTACAAGCATTCTTTCTGTTCTTTGTGACTGCCCAGGGAATTGCTTTGGGAAATTAGCACAAATTGTTTTCACTTCAACATTTAATAACCCTGCCGTGGTCTGTTGCTGCGCACATTTGATACGGTTAGCCCTCAATGGCCTGAGGCTCAGTAATAGCACTTCACCATAGCCAGGATATTGTGCCATAGTATAGTAAAACTGTTATGTGTTCCCCACAAGGATGTGGTAAATTTAATGAGATGGTGCAGAAAGAATCGGGAGTGATGGAGATGTTGGCCCGTGAGGAAGCACTGGAGCAAGTCTTACGGTTTAAGTTTAATCTCGCAGGACATCGCTTGTCATTACAGAAGATGATCTGCATGAGGCTTGTTCTTTCCTGATGATTTTCATTTTTGCATTAAGAGGGGTCTAGAAAATCCTATTGCAGAGAATTATCACCATAACAACTCCTGAAATTATCCCAAATACCTGTAGGTGCACTATAAAATGGCCATGTGTTGAACAGCTGTAGCAGCTCCTGTGTCTATTCTCATCCTTCCCTCCTAGGATTAGTAACCTCTGAGGGCAGCTGTATTCTTAACCTACATTAAAGGATGACACGGGGTCAATCAGAGCCTATATGTTACACTTACGGTCTCTGATATCCAAGTCATTATTTGAGGCCAGAAACCAAAGAATCAAACTTGTGATTTAATCAGGTCTTAGAATGAGTTAGAGGTCTTGTGGTCCACCAGAATGTTTATTTGACTTTTAATAAAAATAAGCTTCGCTCTGTGGAAGTGTTGCCAGCTCTTAACCGGGATATGTATCTTGATCCACAGAAAATCCCCTTTGGGTTCTCTCCCAGTTACCTTTTTTTTACAACCAATGTGAATATGAATCTTTGTTCTCTCATTTTTTGCTACAAAAACGCACTTTTATAAGAATTCATACTACTCCGGTGTAAAAAAAAAAATCACTTTCAATGTTGCTCAAAAAGGAGCAAAATTTCACCAGTGTGTTAGACATACTTTTCCGTGTCATGAAAAACGAGCCCGCGATCAGACTTTTTTCTGGTTCTCAGTGCATAGATGGCAGAAATAACATGTGGAAATCCTTAAAGTCCGTGGTCTCAGTGGTGAACTCACTGAAGCTGTTCTCCTCCCTTAGGCCACACAGGGCGTCTGCTTCAGTCCCTGTGCTTCACCAGTATGTCCTTCCTGCTGCTCCACATCATCTATCAGATTACCGTCAACAGCCTCCTGGCCGGGAACTCCATCGCCTCTGACTTCAACTGTGAGTACACTGCAGCCTTTACAGTCAAGGCTCTAATGGCGGTGAGGTGTGTTCTGTGTATAGAAATCACAGTGCTTCATAAGTTAAGAATACATGAAGGAGGTGTAAAACTGAGGCAATTGATTAAGTCTCTTTAAGTTGTTATTGCTGTCAGTGAGGCTGCATTGATTAGGTGATTGATCTGTTACATAAATATAAAACGCCGGTCTCCAGACACAACATAGAACAAGGTTTGCATCCAGCGTCCCTTCTCTGGTTAGGTTGAGGCTATTAATAACTTTGGTCAGAGTTAGGGAATTTGATAAAATGCAGACTCTTTGCCTAACATTAATTAAATGATTTATTGCACTCATACCATAGATATGAGTGATTACTAAGACATTTCTGGGAACGTTGTGTAGTAACAATTTTGCATGTATTGTAAACAATCCATTTTTCATTAGCATTGATAAAAAGCACAGTGTGGGTGGCACAACGTTCCTTTACTGAAAAAGCCTAATACACCTCATTTTCATTTGGCAGGGTTGTACAATTGACACATAATGCCATGAGGGGAGTTTAAGGTGGACCTAACAGCAGTAAAGCCTCCTTACCTCAATAATAGTGTGGCTATTTTGAGAAGGTATTGACTCTTTCCAGAGACTTGTTTAAAGTTTTCATGTATGACCAAAAAATTGAAATGGTTACTTGTTGGCCACATATTCACGACAGACTGTGTGTATACGTGTCTCCATCCATCACATAGGGCGTTTTGTGCTTAAACTCTGACCTGAGCCATTGGTGCTGTATCACAAGGTTGTATATCACCAGAAAGGTGTAGATTTTTTACAGCCCGAGGGAAATGTTCCTTCCAAAAAATGAAGTGAAGACATGCTCCATTTGCAGGAGTAGGTAAAATATGCTCTCTATTAATGATTCACCATCTAGAAATATTGCCACGCTTATTGCATTTTGCCACATCATGAAGATTTATGAATCCAACACATTCCTTAATGTAATTAGCCTCCTCGTGCCATATGGCTACCTAGAAAAAAAGGATTCTTGCTGCCAGTTAAGCAAACACTGTAAGCTACTGACTGAGTGTTGGAAAGGTGTTAATAGTTGGCCTTGGACTTCTCATGAAACTCTGTATCAAACTGTAAAATTTGAATGTGTCTAGACGGGACAGACCTTGACCTTGTGCATTAATGACTTTTCTTTCGAATGGAAGTAAGTCGCTCTCCTCCAGCGAAGCACAGCCAACTCTCTCAAAAGGCAGAATGGACCTTATCGCCTCTGGCAAAATCACACAGAGCATTGAAAGTAGACTAAATATTCACTCAAGGAAAATACTTTTGCCTCAAAGGGACACTGTTTGGGCACATCCAGAGCTGCTGTCTATTATCACCTAATGTGTCTATTATACATGATCCATATCTTATGTATTATCCATCAACTGTTGAATAATTTGATGTACATGATCTGATATGTGAATCCTTTTAAAATGCTTAAATTCATTCCAGTGGTTGCTTGGATTTTTGATTGATTGGATTTATTTATGGATAAGCTAATAATAATAGTAATAATTCATCAGAATCCAATAAACAACAATAGTATAATGTAGGATAATGTGAGAAGTCTGTTCTCCAACATAATGTCAAGAAATTAAACCCAAACTGACAAGAACATAGATAAAGACTTACTATCAAATCACTTAATAAACCTATGTGCAGGGCTACGTTAAATACCATAAATACTACATGAGTCAGACATTATATGTGTGACCTTTTGAATCTGTCATACAGTATAAATCAGTCTGGGTTGATGTTGAGTTTGAATGCACACGGGCCCCAGATGTTACAGCCATGCAGACTATGGACTACGGATAGGTATATCTGTCTTTTCAGATTTTGTATCATAGAGATCTGTTGCCATCTGAATTAATGTGATCATGACTTATTATCTGCGACATTTAACAGCACAGTCCCTGGATGAACACTGGGCTGCTCAAAATTGCTTTATAGTGAACATCTGGTGGATACTGTCTGATATTTGACGATTAATGAGGCACATGGTGGAGAAATAATCACACTCAAAATGAAAAGCTTCTTATGGAGACTGAAGAGACTTTGAAAATAAGAGAACTAAGAGTGTAGAGTCATACTGTCATATCTGTAAAGCCACAGCAGAGCTAAATACTACTGTAAATATATAATATGCTCATAGTGACAATGCTGTCATTTAGGTGTTTACAGTATAATATTTACCTTACTTATTTAATTTCTGTTTTTAGTTTGTTAATGATTGCCACACATTGAATACAACAGAGCCCAACAAGGAGGAAAATGAATAGAATATCAAAGTTTATACAGTTAAACCTGTGAACGTGTGTACCAAACCTAATGGAAATCCATGCAAAAGTTGTTAAAACTGTTCATTCAAAGTCACAAATGTCATGGTGGCACCAAGAATATTTTTGCAGCAAAGGTACCAATGTCAGAAGGCGTTATCCACAGGAGACCATGAACTTTTAATCCATTGAATAAGTGTTGTGATATTTTTGTCTGACCCAAAGTGTTTGACTGGCTGTGCCTACCCCTAGAGTCATGTTACAGTACCACAAAAAATGTCCGTATTCTAACAATTTTCCAGCACATTTCCTCAGCACTAAATTAATCCTGTGTGATGTTGTGCACAACTTTCTTGTGATGATATAAACATTGTCAGGCTCCCTACTTCCTCAAGTTCAGGTCATCTTATTCCTGTTTTATTTTTATACACAAGAGGAAGCCAGACATTTGTCTTTGTCCCCTTGATGCACCGCCTGCATTCTGAGTAAATGCCTTATCTTAGATTTCTATATCTGGTATTTAGCCCCTTGACACCCTTTTCCTTTTTGTAGCCAAGTATAAACAATGAGTCCTCCTTCACGGTGAGGCAGTTATCCTCCCTCCAGATAGCTTCATATAATTTCCTCTGTTCGCTGTAGCCAAATACACCATTAGAGCAGTAAACTGAGTTGAGTATGAATGAGAAAAGCTTTCCAGAAGGCTAACACCTCCAGCTGCAGCTGCAGGTCAGTGACTGGTCACCAGATGAGCTTGTGTCGGCTTCCTTTGGAGTCATCTGTCATGCCTCGGTGCTGACTTGACATGCTGGGATCTGCATTTACAAACAGTTGTAAGTGTTTGTCTTAACCATCAGAGCGCCAGATGGGTGGGTCTTTTTACAGTGGAGCCTACAGATAGTTTCAGAGATGTAGTGACCGTCAGACACTTTCCTTTGATTGTCTAAACCTTTTGGCGTTCATTGTGTTAACCCCCACCCATCTGGTGATTATGTAGATTAAAACCATAAAAAGTAAGTTTCAGTCCTTATCTTATCTTATCTTATCTTATCTGGCAGTTCTTATTTCTTCACCCTATAAGGGCTAAATTGCCCGTAATATGGTTGTTTTGCCATCAGTTCCCCCAAGGATAATTAAAGTCCTTGTGAAGCAGTAATAAATATGTGTTCTGAGTTTGTCACACCACAGAAAAAATATCATTAGCCACCCAGCCTAATTTGAATGCTTAAAAAAGAGTACTGTATGTAAAGTTAGTTAACTCTGCATCAGTATTCTCTGAACCCAAAAATCATGAAAAACAGTTTAACAGTCTCCACAATTTATAGTTTGTTCTTGTCACAGTCTCAGAAATGTTTTTGTAGCACGTGTGACATGTTAATAAAAAAAATCTCTGTTGACCTTTACCGCTCTCTGTATCCACACACTTCCTGTCACTCAATCCCTAAATGTGAGACATTTACTGAATTCTCCCTGAGCGTACACATTGTCTGATAACGGTTACGACATGCTGAAATGTTGACACAGCATGAAACCAGTCTCTGCGGAAAAGGGCCTAACTGGCATTAGGCTCAAAGATAGAAGAGAGCGTGAAAAGAAATGCTGTGCTGGGAGGTTAACGGCCCAGCAAGTACAAAGGGTGTTTTATGATGTTCACATAAAGTCTGAGGACAGGTATTTTTGGTGCCCAGCCGGGAGGGAAAGCGGCCTCGCCTCGATGAGCAGAAAGTCTCACACTTTCTCCTCCACTTTGTGGAAGTAGCTGTCTCCACACTGAGTTCAGACTATATTACACAGCGCTCCTCCCCTGATCCTATGGCCTGACTTTACCTCGGGCATTCCTAGTGTGTGATATCACACACCTGTAGGCTCAGTTTGGGCTGCGTTAAGTTAGGTGTTGCAGATGTTTGGTCTTCACTGACACACAGTGTGCTTGGCCCGTGATCTCTCTGCTGACGTTTTGAACTGAAAGGTTTCTATTTGAGTTAGAGTTAAATGGGGCATTAAGTAATCAATGACCTTTATCATCTTCCGTGGGTGATTGTTGAGGATTCAAATCAGTGGACGTTATCTCCTCCTTTGCAAATCTCTGGCTCTGTTCCTCATCTTGTGCACTTAAGGTTCTTTGGTTTTACAAGTAGAAGAAGCTAGATAATTCATGTTGTTGTTATTAAGTTAGAGGCTATGTATTTTAATTGGCTTATTTTATTTAATTAGTAATCCAAAACCCAATATATTTAGCACACTCACAACAGAGACAAGCAATCAAATACTGCATGAACATTTGTAATTTCTGCTTGAAAAATGCAAACGATTAAGAAATTATCCAAATAGTTTTCTGTAATTTTTATTTTGATAAACTATTCAGTTAATGGACTAATTGTTCTCATGGAGGGTTAATAGTGGGCCTGATTTGCATCATGAACATTAAACGGCACCAAGAATATCTCTTACTGTGTTTTACTGTGTGTTTATACTTCTCTCTTAAAGTTTTCATGACTAACAAACAGTTATCAACTTACACATGCAGCAGAGCAACGTGTGAATTCCACTGAAGTCATTTAAGTTCAGTTTATACTGAGTTTGTTATTTCGTTTCTTGTTGGGCATGTTGCACATACTTGCCTTGTCTGTTTTTGGTTGGTATATGATGAGTAGTGACACCCACCCTTGCAGTCTTTGTTCGGGGCATAAAACAAAAACTTACCTGAAAGTGGCCAGAAGCTGTTGAGTTTGTTGAAATTGCTCAATGCGGTTTGCACCATCAATGACCTTTTTACGCTGAGCCATTTGAATTAATTTTAATTTACTGGAACCTTTAGGTAATTGGCTTTGTGTAAGTATATTACCTAGTAAAGTTTAGGGTGTGAAGCAGTTGTTTTTTCTCTTAAATGCACTCCTTCCTGGTGGTGTTTAAGCTTCACATGAGAAAGGGAGTGTGATTGTACGTCACATAC
>JAPQRN010000010.1:20377781-20410083 GCA_037367275.1 Coranthus polyacanthus
TTTATAATTAGGTTAATTTGTGACATGATGGGTCACTAATTTAACCGATATGATAATATGCTTCAGTACAATAAATTGCTGTTTTTTGTGTGTTTTTAGTCCTTACAGGGGAGATGATTTTAACAGTGGTCATTGATTTTCCTGAGTTCAGTGTGGGAGTAGACGAGTGTTTTGCGTGAGTCGGAGGAGGACTGTGGGTGATGTTTGCGATGTCAGAGGTTAAGTCAGGGGTTAGTCATGTGGGCTCCTCCCATCACAGATGTTTGGTTAAGCTTCTGAACTAGTTCTGTGACCACATACCAGCTGACCTCCACTCTCGTCTTCTACGTGAACCGCATTTGTTTTTGATAATGCAATTTCAGAGGTGAGAGAAAATTCACTGGGTTGGGTTTAATGGACCTAAGCTTTAACTTGGCTGAAGGCAGTTGGACACAGCGCTTTTCATGGTGCTCACCTCCCTGTATTGTTTCCTAACATCTGCAATAGTGTGACTATTTTTGCAGCTGTTTGTGCGACTGATGAGTAACACCAGGCTTTGTGCTGACGGTCCATTATTGTTTTATTCATCTTGAGGGGAATTTGAGTTTGTTTCCTGTTTCAGACAAAGTGCCTTCCCTTGTGACTCATTTCTACATTGGCATGTCATGTACTCTATGAGAAAGTCTTTGACATTATCTTTTTTCTTTCTCTTATACTGTATACTTTTATTTTCTCCTGTTTTTATTTAAACTATCAGTTCTATTATTATATCTACTGTTATAATGCTATTATATCTATCTCTATTTTATAAAATCTTCCCAGAACTGTCATAAAAAGATTGAGAATATTTCCTAAAGCAGGTGCCAACAGGTTTTAGGAAAAACATGTTTTTAGTCCTCTACACTTTAAAGATGATACTGAAGCAATGTTTTAATCTTTATACGCTGTTTTAAGAAGAATTGCTGCAAAAAGTATATATTTTTGGTTTAAGCACCTCTGGAAAGTAGCTGTGCTTTGCACACTAGTGACACAGAAGATAAAGTTTACCTAATGAAGCGCTTTGTCTTTTCACTGTATTAAACTTGCCTAAGTCGACTCCTGTCACTGAAGTGTGTTAAACATCTTCACTCTCCTTGTTGCACTCCATAAACTTTAAACTTCAGCCCTGCAGCGGTTCAGCACATAATTAGTTGCCTGATACACTAACAAAACAGCCGGATATATTGATTTGTCATTGAGTCAAGATCCTCGAGTCACAATCTAATGTTCAGTTTCTGGCTTTAGAACAAAGGCCAGTCATCGCTCGGCTGTCTTCTCAGGGTGTGAGCTGAATACCTGGAAATCTCTGTCTGAGCGCCGGTGTGACGTTCAGGAACACTTCAAACCAGTTCAAGCTGTGGAAACACGGCTCACATGAAATGTTTTCATTGTCTTGTTTTTACTATGAGGTTATCACAACAGTGAGTAGAGAAAGATTATCTTCCTTTACCTGGAGATGAAAATAAATTACTTTTCTAAAACAATATACTTAGTAGTACAGTTTTGTGGATTTTTTTAATGATTTAAAATTGGAAAACAGCAGCAGCCTTGTTACAGAATAGATTTGGATTCTGTATTTTATAACAGTAATGAATTATTAACTGCAGTTATTGCCGATATATTTACTGGACACAGTAATGGAAATCATTAGATCTCACTGTGAAAACGTATGTTTGACCACCAACATATTTATTTTAACAACTATGATATAAAAGTCCTATTAAAGGTGTGAAGCTGTATTTCTTTGCCAAACGACCTGAGTATTTATGAAATAACTTCATATGTTTTTTTTCCAGGTTCCACGTGGGAGAAATCCATAAGACAGATTGGCTTTGAGAGGTAAAATAATACTGTCAATAAAAATGTTTTCACCACAGTACAACTACTATTGCAACATTCATTATTTTATTTTATGACTCAGGCCAATTTATGTGTTTTTTCACAAAGAAATAGGGTAAAGCACCGTGAATGTGGGCTGATGAAAGGGAGGGTGAGCGATATGATAAAAGAAGATATTACAGGCTTAAGGCGTATTTCTAGAAGTAAAACAACTTGCATCCTTATCTTCCGCTGTGTTTTACAAATACTTTAAAAGTCTGCCTGTCTGTCCTAAATATAGCAACCACACAATAAGATTAAGCACCACTTTTTGTATTTACCCACATTTGCTCATCATCCGACAAGGTTTATAAATGCTCCTAACCTGTCCCGGTGTGGATTCTTGATGATCGCTAAACCCAGTTACGTCTGACAATCATCTGACAGGCCATATTTTTCAAAGCTTTTGCCGCTGCTGTCTGTCTCCTCACACCCTCGTGATCGTATTAGATGTGGTTTCCTAAGTACGGGAATGTCCAAACTGAGCCACGTCCTTTTTCCAGTACTCAACAGCCCGTGGTGGATAGTATACTGTAAGTGGCGGAAGTAGAGCCATAAACATTTTATCCCACTTGCATTTACCTGTTTGTGTTGAGGATCATATACAGTATATACAATATTTCCAGCTGCACAGGCGGATGCGTTCCCCTCTTACACGCCTGTATGGAAGAGATTGCTTAGCTCGATGATATATACGAGCCTAAAGAGAATATACAGCTGTTGTGGATCTTTTCACGGCAAGTTTCTTCATTCTTGACCTTTTGAAATCCTTAATAAATACCAAATATTTATGTGGCTAAGAGCATTGCTTTAAGGCTATGTATTTGTAGTTTTAAACTATAGCTCTATGAGTAATTACTTTTGCAGCCTGAGGCAGTGAAGATAGGTCTTAACACGGCTAATGTTATTGTAATTCTCTCACATGATAAGCAGGGGAAAGAAGGAATCACTGAAGCTTTTGGCTCAACCTTGTCTGGCACTGTTGGTTTCCATCTCTTTCATCCACGTGAGGATGCACGAAGCTTCGCAACAATAAAGCACATGGAAACAGACGTCCTTGATTAGATTAAGCTTTCCAGCAGCAGCCAAAAGCCCAACTATTTATCTGAGTGTGCATTTTCCGTTGTCTTGATTAGCACTTGGTTTTCGACTTGTTAACTTTTATAAGCTTTATATCCATTCAATGCCAGTATGAGATTGGTTTGATTGTGGCTGTGCTTTGAAATGACCAGTTGTTTTATGACTTACTCCAAACCTTTTGTCGGCTCTTTCTCAGCACCCTGTCCTCAAGACTAACTAGTATGTTTTGTGTATCACAATCAGTTTAATTACACTTGGAGCTCAGCATGAAATGTAAAGAAAACACTTTGGTAGCCAAACACAGGATGCAATGCGATTGCTGTAAAACTAAAATAGAAATTGGTTTGGATGATAAAAGTAAGTTTTAAAGGTTCTGAAACCTGTTAGCCATTTCAAGGACAGTTTTTATTTGCTTTAATTGTACACGCAATCATGACACCTTATAAAACTTGTCCTCAGGCAGCACAAATACATCACACTGAATCATATGAGCCTGACATTACTGTAGCAGTCATGGTAACAGACAGCGCTGCTGTTTAGCTTCCTGTCTGAACAAACCTTTTGGTATTTGGTTAGAGGTGAGCAGACTAATCAAATAACAAATGTAACAGAAGCTTTGTTTGCCTGCTGCAGTGTAACTGCAAACACATATTGTCAGATTGTAGTCGATTAATGAAAAGCACACAATGTATTGACCTGAACTATAATAACATGTTATATATATTGTAAAATATCACATTGAATCTGATAAATGAGCTTCAGTCCTAATCACTGTATCTCAGGCCATTAAATGACAGAAAGAGCTAATTGTGTTATGAGCAAAGGATTTTCAAAGGAGTAAACATGTTTTTCACAGCTTAGTAAAAAAAAAAACAAAAAAACACCACACTCTCTCATGGCCTTTTTGTTTGAATGGAATTTCACTCACTTGTTAACAGCAATACATTTAAAACCAGCAGGCCTGATTTCATTAAAGAGGGTGGTACTCCATATAAAAGCTGAACCATTCAACACAACACATATTAAAAGAACAGCTGAGTAACGGAAAAATCCAGATTCCCATGCTTTCATGTGAACAGGTAGCTGTAAGTGTATCTGTTCTCATGACGCAGATAAAAGACAATAATTCCTAATGAAAACTTTAAAGCAAGTGCATGCATTTTTAGTATATTGGGATTTTGTGGCAGAACGTGCTATGTGACAGATATCCGTCTACTTCAGGATAGCACAGATATTCGTAGGTCTTGTCCATGTGAACCAGAAGAGCAACCACAGTTCTCAGAAAAACTGTTTCATATTAGAAGTGACCATGTATGTATACTTTTGTTGTACTCTGTTCCACTTTCCATCATTTGGTTGTGATTCTGGTCTGCTAGATTGTTCCAAATGACAATTTCTGGCGATACTGGGACTCCCCTGTACTTTAGGAAATGAGCGTCTGCCTTGTGTCAGTATGTCTTCTCTCTTTTGTTTGTCTCCAGCGTGATTGGCGCAGATGCAGGGAACGGCATCCGGGTGTTCATCCCTGACATCGGCATGTTCGTGGTTGGCTTGGCCATCTGGCTTCTGTGTCGCAGTCTGGTCCAGAAGAGGCCGCCTGAGGACATGGCCCAATACAACGCGGACTTTGAAGCAGAGGAACAAGTGAGTTTTATTTATGGTGACATTCAGTGTCTTGAAAACAGTTTCTGTTTGTTAGTTGGCTGGGCACAATTTTTTTGCATTTTGCATTAACTTACAAATTTATACCATCAGCTCTTTTTTCATTCAAGTTGTGTAGTAGACTGAGTTGTAAAAAATGTTTCAAAGGTAATGCTCAATTTAATTAGTATAATTTTAAGTATTACAAATTAATTATAAAAGACAACACAGGATGTAGTATACATGCATACATTAGGGTGCAGCTGGTCACACAAATGTATGAACAGGTTAACATAATAATATGTATGATAAAATAATAATATTTATTTCAATATACACTTCATCACCCATTAGCTCCCACCCACTCCCTCTTAGGAAAGAAGTCAGTAGTAGAAGAAGTCAGAAGTAACTATGTAAATAATACAAATTAACAGAAAATGTCTAGTTGAGTTTGGAGAACTTTTCTGAAACATAACAGTTGGCTACAAAGTACAATTTTATCTTCCTAACCTCATCGTTACTAACAAAAAATAAAAAAGAATCTGGAACGATTAGCTTGTCAGTATTTCACGACATCAACGGTTTAGGTCTTTTCATTTCACAGTGGTAATGGATGATGTTCAAGTGTGTCTTCTGGCATTTAATGTATTCAAAAACAAAACAATGTACCATTTGGGAGTCATTATTAATACATTTAGTAAATCATGTGATCCATTTTTCAGCTCTCAATATTCTGTTTTTACTTGCTTCATTGGCCAGTAGACAGATTAATTCCACCTCTCCAGTGTCTTCCCGGCTCTTTACATACTTCGCCCACATCCAGTTTCACAAGCCGGGCAGAGGAGAGCTGAAGTTTGAATAGAGAGTTCCCTGTGAGTGTTGACGACTTGGACTACAGCCCCCATTCCCTGGCATATCCTCCCCTCTCTTTATGACTCAGTGTTAATTAAATCCGCATTCACTTTCTCTTCGACTGTACTGCTCATGCTGGCACAGATGGCATCCCTCTCCATTACTGAGGGAAAAAAAACAGAAATCCATCTATAGCCTGCGTTGTGTTTGGGCTTTTATTTCCGTCAGTGAGCCATCTGAGCTGAAATTGTTGCTTGATTCAAATTAGGATTTCTACCAGCTGTTACTTTGTTTGCTCAAGTGTAGTATATTGTCTTACACATAAAACATGGCCAATGGCCCCACTACCTATTATATTTATACATTACTGATGTTGAGTACAGCCAATTTGATCTCACGCCAACTTGCGGTTGGCTTGTAATTTCTCAAACAGCTGCACAGACCACATATACACTCAACTATGTGGTTCTATATGCTAAGTATGCTCAAACACACTTAAAGCTAAAACCCTGAGCAGCGTTACTGTGGCACCTGTCAGTCATTATGCACTTAAAACAGTAATGGTGATGACACCTGGATTATTATGTCAGTGCCATATGTACCTGTAGGAAACAGTTTTCAGCACCATGGAGAGCTCTGCATCCTTCATCATTCAATACTGAAAAAGTGTCATGTCCATATAACCTGAAAGGAAGAAGAGGAGAAGCTGAGCCTGGACGACAACATCCTGCTAGATGACTTTGAAGCAGGGTACGAGGCTGAGGAGGATGAGGACGGGGAGGAGGATGAGGAGCCATATGAGGAGGAAGAGGAGGTGGAGGAGGAGGAGGAGGAAGAAGCAAAGGAGAGCACCAAGATGAAGGTGCTCCGGATCGTGGCAGAAGTTGCAGCCAAAGTCAAGGAGATCATTGGGAACTTGATCACCACTGCAGGGAAGGTGGTGGTCACCATCTTGTTGGGCATGACAGGTAAGCAGCTGTACCTACTGTACTGTGAAACTGAAGTGTCTAATTTATTATCTTTTGGAGCATAAGTCCAGGGTTTTTCCTGTCATAAAATGTACAACTTGTTAATGTTAATCAAAACTATTTTATTAGAATCACAAATTGATATAAAGTAATCAATGTCCAGTAGCCACTGTTTATGGCTCTGTTAGACGAATGTCTGTCATACAAATATTTTTTATACACTTCTTACATGTTTAAATGTGTCATCTAAGGTGTGCTTTTGAAGTGAGCTTGTGGCCAAACAAAGAAGATAAATTGGGCTAAAACAAACAAAATACACTTTGGTGGATAAGGAATAAATATGGGTCAAACAATGTTTGCAAATAAACCCAATCATTGTGGAATTATGTGTGATGTTTGCCAAATACTGTTACACAGTAGGGTCATGGGAGATAATTCAGTTTGTCAGATTCTAATTTACTTGACATTATCTGCAGTGTTGTTATTTTGTATGTTCTTTTTGTGCTCCATGTGGGTTCAAGGAAAGAATCGTATGCCATCAACATCAGATCATTTATGCACTCTGTTTACTTTTGCAGGCATCATGCTGCCCTCGTTGACCTCTGCGGTCTACTTCTTCATCTTCCTGTTCCTGTGCACCTGGTGGTCCCTCTGTCGAACCTTTAACACACTCATCTTCAGCTGCATGTGTGTCTTGATGGCCATCTTTAGCGCTGGACACATCATTGTCCTCTACCTCTACCAGTTTCAGTTCTTCCAGGAGTCCATCTCACCAGACGACCGCTACATCAGGTGAGACTCTTGTGCAAGTCATCTCCAGAATACCACAACAGTCTGGAACTGTCATAGTCCCGCTAACCAAAGGACTGCGGTATGCCACCTTGTACGTTTTAGATCATCATTTTGTCATGTTGTCCAGCCATTTATTAGTTTATTTATTAGTTTATGTATTATTTTTTGCAGGGTGGTGGGGATTTCCTGTCTCTTGCCATTTTGATACATTTTGGATATAGTATTTTGTAGTTAATCAGCACAAGCCCTTGCTGTTCTTTTTGATTGTCTAATAATATGAAAATGTACAATGTACTGACAGAGCTCAGCAGCCAAAGCTCCTTTGACTCAAGGATTTTTATTGCACCTGAGGCAAGTTTGTTTAAATGACTATAAATATTTACTATTGTTACAAACACGAAGGCAAAGGAAAAGGCAAACCCAGCTGAAGGTAGATATATCAAACTCCTACTCACAGCAGAAGTTTGAGTAGGAGTAAAAGTGTTTTTTTTTTTTTACCATGACAGTTCCATTGCGAGAATTTGCTGTCAGTTTCACAGTCAGGCAGAAATTTCTATCCTGAAAAAAAAAAATCCAATGAATGGCAGAAGTAGAGCTTTTAGGCTCTTCATTACAACCAGTGTTGTTTTATTATGCATGAGAAGAGAGACAATCAGCTATCTGTGGCTGCAGCGGTGAAACGCTGCGGTCGCTGGAGTCGAGCCACATTGATACACATCTTGCCAACATGTTTTAGTCACAGTTGTAATAAGTGTAAACTCCGGAGCATTTGAGCGTCCCGGGTCACTAAGATCATTTTTGACTCATTTACAAAGAAGATAAATCAAAAAGGTTGTTTATAAAATAAAAAGATGATTTTCTGCTAAAGTAGGAAATTTAGTTAAATAATTTAATATAATTCAGTATCATTTTTCTACTGTAAATCCTACAGAAACTAAACAGACAACTAACTGTGGCATTGATGTAGTTAAAATTAATAGAAAAATGCAATTAAACGTAGTTGTGAATAGTTAATAATACATACAAAAAAGAGCAAATACAGGAAGTGAATTTTATATAATGTTTTCCACTGTATGTATATTATTAGTAAAGATGCTTAAAATGTTAATAGCTACAAAATGGGAAGTACTCAACTGAATGTATATGCTGTGTTGCTGTTCAGCTCATCTGCATTAAGACATGCTGTAATAATGATGTTGTGTCTTTTAAACCTCTACATAGTGGCTGTTGTCTCAGTGCCCTTGGTGTTACCGGGTTTTATTGATCTCACAGTTTCTCATTTGAAAGCTGTGCTGCTGCATGTCAGGACTGAGGTTATTTACAGCTATGTATAGCTGGAGCTGCCTTGGACAAACCTTGTGTCCTGCCCATCCCTCTCCTGGGTCAGATGGCAGATAAGCTGTGATTACAGTGTGGCATTGACAGGTTTCTCGTTAGAAAACAAACTCATTAGAATGAATGGATCCTTTCACACCATCATCACTGTCAGTAACACTTTATTTAAACTGATTGCACTGCAAGGACTTTACAACACGTGCTACGTAGGGTTTACACCAGGATTTTTTCTTGCCAGTGTCTGGAAAGAATTTATTTCTCCAGACAAATTTAAAACTTACTGGTCATGTTGCAGTAACAGTATATGTTACAATTTTAATATGCATGCAATATATAATGACACACTGAACTCATTCCCTGTGAAATGGAGTCACAGGGAAAAACTGGAACTGGTCCCAGTTACAGGCCGAACTCTTAACATTTGAAAACATTTAAATGTAAAAAAAAAGCCATACGCTGATGTTAGCAGGCAAGTCAGCAAAGATAAATACAACCAAAAAACAGCTATGTTATCACTAAACTTCTAATGTAACTTACAAATTTGCTTAATCTAATTCCTAGCTGTAAATATGGAAGAGTGTGTGTTATTTTGTGGACTCACTTTGGCTAAATAAGGAACGTTTACCATGTCTCTGATTCTTATTTGATTGCCCTTCACATGAACAAGCCAACTATTTCATCATATACCATGTCCTCGTGCGTTCATGTTGACTTTACAGAGCACTGAGGTATTTCTGTCTCGTCCTGCATGAAAACTGAGGCCCAGTGAGATGATAAAAGTAACACGTCCACCTCCGCTCTGGCCTGTTTCCTCTCCGTAGACTCTCAGGCAGTCAGAGGGAAACTCCTAAATTTGTGCAGGCCCTTATTGGATAACAGGCCACCTCAGTGCCTGCCCTAATTGTGCTTGTTGACAGTGACTCTGCCTCGCTGTTGGGCCGGTGCTGAGTGAGACTGTTGAGAGGCCTGGCTTCCATTCCACTTCCTGTGTCCCCGCCTTACAATGGAAGTCCCCAGTCATGTGACCAGCGGGCCTTCCCCAGCTGCAAGAAGAAACCATGCAGGAAATGGGGGAGCGCTTGCTCTTCCACATGGCATACAAAGAAAAGACTCAGGAGGCTTCTAAATCTGCGCGGTTGTCACTGGCATACGTCAGCGCAGTTCCTGTTACTAACCTTTATTCTTCTGTGAGGAAAAAGTATGTATCATGTGACATCCTTCGTGGTACAAACAAATTCGCTGCATTTTCCAGATTCCAAGGTTAGAGAGGAGAAAAATTAACTTACTCTTGCACCGGGACTTTCAACTTGCTTTTCCTGGAGGCCGCTGACAGGAAGCCAGGAACCAGTTAATAATCAAACAGCATTTATCAGATAAAATTAATACACATTATAAGGCCCATATGTCATGTTTCTTTGAAATGAATTATTTTAGTATTTTATTTTATTTTTGCTGCATTTAATAGCTGTTAATTGCTGCATATTAAATGTAAATGCTTTGGGCACATTTGAAATAGTTTAATAGTACTGTTAAATGCCAACATCGTATTGTGAATTTGTCCTACTGGTAGTCATCTTAATGCCAGCAATGGAAGACGAGAGCAACAGGTAAACATATTCTCACTTTGACATCTGTCAGTCTGTCACTGTCACCACGTTGGACCAGGGAGCAGTGGATGAAGATACGCAGCTGTGACTGATGAGCGAAGGTCATTATGATGGAATTTAGTGACTGGATTTAATGTTTGGCCAGGTAGTAATGTTGCTGTAATGTTTTCTACTGTTACCTGACTTGCTCCACTGTATGTGTTGTTAAAGTGGACTTGAACAGGTCAGCACTCCGTTGCTAAGACCAAACTCTGTTTCTCTGTCAGTCCAGAAATGACAGCTTTTACTTAGCGCCTGTGCAGTAACCCACAGCTATCAGAAACCAGCATAAAACATATAAATGTAACAGTATTCCAGTTTCTTTTGGAGTACTCCAACTTGAATATTCAGGTGTCACAAAACTGGGATAAAATCTTATCTGGGTTTCTGAAATCAGGATATAATGTTTACATGCGCAAACACAAAGGCGGGATACTTCAATACCCGACAATAACCAGGAATCTCAAGTCCATTTAAACACTCACTGGAGATCCTAACTTAGAAATTAGAATGGTAACAGTCAAATTAAAAAACAAACAAATCAAAAAACAAAAAACCTAACCGCGAGATGGCATCAAGTGACAAACAGTCAGTTAAACTAACCAGTGGCATCACCTGTGGACAGTCACTGCTCCAGAGTTTACGCTCATCGCAGCTGTGACTAAAGCATGTTGGGAAGATGTGTATCACCATGGCTTGACTCCAGTTGCAGTGTTCCACCGCTGCACCCACAGACTGCTGATTGTCTCTCTTCTCTTGGTGGCACCAACTGATGAATTAGACCCTAGAGCTTTGTTACCATGATAACAGTCAGTTAAGCTAAGCAGTGGCACCAACTGACAAAAAGAAAAACATAGGTCATAATTTGTGGTTTGTTTGTGGTTTAATAATATTATGGAACGAGGAGAAGAGTGGACTACTGGCCTTGATGGAGGTCTGTCCGTAAGTTGAGTATCCCTGCTGTAGGATGCGGGATACATCTAGTTCCTTCTATGTTTTTCCTATTGTCAACAATCATGTGGAAAGACTAAAACAACAAAGGAATCAGCTGCTTTTTTATTTGAGTTCATCCAGCACTACAGCATGGGGGTCAATTTTTTGATACATGGCCTCAATCCCTCCTACAAAGTCATGTTGCTCTAAATTTATTGAGCATCCAATCCACAGCTAAATTTAGTGCTAAACAAGCACACAAGTTATTGCTGTTTGAGTGTTTTCTAAATGGTACAGAGTCTGGCTGTTTTATGACTATACTGAGTCAATACATTTTTATTTAAAAGTAAATATGTATTTGTGATGGATTTTTAAAGATTTTCATTCTCAGTTGGAGCGGGCTTTGGTCTGAGATTTGACAAAGCAGCTTAACCTTGGTGTGAATTTTATAATTCATCATGTATGGGCCACCTTGTGCAAGCAGCAAGACTCTGCAGCCCCTGCAAGCTTTTGTAATGTTTACATCACCTCATCCATCCTGGCTTTGTTTCTGGAATCAATATTTAGTTTTAAAGATGAAGAACCCAAGGCCTCCTATGCGTTGAGTTGAACAATGCTTCAACCTCTGGCAGTGAGAACTGTGCAGTCCGCTGATAGATGACTTCAGGACAGTGCTTCCTACTGAGGACACTGTTGTAGTTAGGAAAGTATTGCAGTTCACAAAAGATTTAAGCTTGATGAGTCACGTCTTTTGTTTGCTGCCATACAACTCTGCTTACTACTTCACTACTTTAGTTTTAAAGAGAAGCCTAGTTAATTTACAGACATGCTTTTAAAGTAACAGTTCAGGGAACAATGAGCCACTTTCTTGGAACAGATGTATTTGATTTAGAAATGGATGTGCACCAAGCTGTTTACATCTGTGTGTATCACTACACAATACGGTCTCGCACTCATAATAATAATAATCTCTGAGTTATAACACTTGCTGAAATGTTTGCTCTTGTCTTCTTTTACCTGTTTTCTTTTGCAGTGTGTTTGGTATCACCCCCATCATTCAGAGCAACTGCTCCTATACATGGAAGCTCACTGTGCACTCAAAGCGCCAGTGGTACCACTTTGTCAATCCCATCATGCTGCTGATTCTCTACTACACACTGGCCACGCTCATCCGCCTTTGGCTGCAGGAACCCATCGAGCAGCTGACGGTGAGGAGAGCGGACACAAAATAACAACTCAAACTATCACACAGGTCTCAAGAATGATTGTGTTTCTAAACTTGAATGAGCTCCTGCATTCAGAAACCTGAATTCACAGTGAATGTATCAAGACTTGAATGCTGTGTGGACGCTACATATAGAGCAAGTTTGTGTCAAAGATACTCAGTTGGTCCTACAATACCTCCGCAACACTGCACAGTAAATTCCAGACAGTGAACTGAAATAGCTCCAGATTGAATTAAATGGGCAGCCAGGTGGCCTCGCGATCAGAGAAACTGTATTGATGGAAGATTCCAGGACGATCGATCGCTGGCTGGATTCATCCACAGTTGCTCAGTTGTTATCTAAGATAGCGTTGGTTTAATTTTGACAAAGCATGATGTGAGCACACACAGGGCATTTAAATAAATATGCACAAATTACAAATTTGACCAGTTATTAAAAATACACAGACACATTGTACTAACAGCATAGAGAATAGACTATGGTACATAAAAAGTAAAAACAAAATGGAAATACGGTATACTAATTTACCAGGGATATTGAAAAACTTAAACTCAGTTGACCGGTCATTTCACACAAATGACAATGCACTCTGAAAAGTTCAATGTGGATTGTAAACTATGTCCAGTGTTTGCTGTGATTGCTCAGAGTGGTGGGGACACTGTTACTTTTGTATTTTCTGTTGTTTTTAAATGTTTTGAGCATCTTAAACTAAACCGCATTCACCTCTGTAATTGCAGGTGAAGTATTAGAAGCAACAACCAGATGCTCATAATGACTTTGCATTTGCTTGATAGAAATTCAGTCCCCTATTGAAGTGAATTGACACTGTGTGAAGTGTAGGACCACAGCCTGTCTTTCTTCACGTCCGAGCCTGAGGCTGAGCTTCTTTGTCCTGTAATGGAGTTATAGATTAGTGTTTTTATAGAGGGGTCAATACTTCCCTGTAAACCTGCAGGTCTGTATACATTATTGATCTCTCCACAGAGAGTGTGTGTGTGTGTATGTGTGTGTGTTTTTACCTTCTCTTACACTATAGAAGATGATAATAATAAAACATTATGATGGCCTAATGTCTGGATGCGCCATTTCCATTTTGCAACTTTTTAAATAGTTGATTTGAAGTTCATTGTTTGATTTTATTTAGCTGCTTCAGTATAAAATGTATCCAAAGGCATAAGACATAATGAACTCAGTGTTTAAGCAGACGACAGTTGCACAATAGTCTAATACTTTTGTAATAAAGCAACATTTTGACTGCACAGTCTGTGCTGCATTATTAATATAGTCAGAATTATTATTAAATGATTGTGATTTTGCTCTTTTGATTGTCAAATAACTGAAGTAAAACACATCTAGCAATGCACTAGAAACAGACTTGGAACACAACCAAGAACTAATGATGGACTTTTATTTTGGCTGCAAAATCTTGTAATGGCTAATATTTACCAGAGCAAACTCTGATTTAAATTAAAAAGTTTGAAGCAAAATTCTTGAAACACGAGAAGTTAATACCGTTGAGTACATGCCTTCATTCCTTCATTCATTAGCTTTGTGTTTACTTTGTGTTATGTGGGCTATTTGCACACTGCCAAGATGATAATGTGTTTAATATAACTAAAATACAGAACAATTTAATAGGAGGGAATATTCATAATTTAAGACAACATAATTCCTCTTTTTAAAGGTCATCCTACTCCTACTCACATACCACATACCACACACCTACACCGTCAAACAGTATGTAATGGATGCTGATTAAAACTGTGATTCTTGAGAGTATCATTCTTGTTTTGGACAATAGTGGACTGAGCCCAGAGTCTCAGTGGGAAAG
This sequence comes from Coranthus polyacanthus, assembly GCA_037367275.1. Lineage (NCBI taxonomy): Eukaryota > Metazoa > Chordata > Actinopteri > Kurtiformes > Apogonidae > Coranthus > Coranthus polyacanthus. The sequence goes on from JAPQRN010000010.1 coordinate 20,391,982, forward strand.
ATCTGTATCACCCTAACCGTCTATCTGTGTTTTTACAGGACGACAAGGATGGAGATATGTGTGAGGAGGAGGAGCTGGTCGGAAACGGAACAAATAACTCAGCTGAAAGGAAGAGGCAGCTGTGGTGGAAATCACAACAGGGCACAGATGAGAAAAATGTAAGTCAGGGTTAATACAAGAATGACTGGAAATGTCATGAAATGTATAAACGGGGCATGAAGCAACAAGGGCATAGATGTGTGTACGTAGGCAGTACGACAGTAGGGACATGACTGTCAATATTTTGTAAGGACAGAATTGTCCCTATCAGTACTTGAGTGAACTCATTCTCATTATCTTATACTATTAATTACAGGTACATATGTTATATAATCACAGTCTTCCTATTTTGATCTGAACTTAGATGTAAGTTACTACTCAGGAGGCAAGAGTAATTTGGTAATGTTATACAGTGTGAGTGAGTTTGATTTTGAAGTCAGTGTGTAGCAATACCTTAGACAGCAGCTTCGATGTGCAGTGGTGATACACCCTCCTTTGTCACTGGATTTGCATTTTGGAGTGTTGGGACTTGGGTGTCGTGTCCTTACCAAAGTTGAGATCAAACTTATGGCCTTGCGAAGCAGTCATCCTGAGCATTGTATGAACATTGTGCCGCAGTCTGTGCTAGATCCTGTTGTGAAAAAAGGCAGTTAAGGGTTTCTGCAGTCACATGAATAAATGACCGAGACGTTTTTAGGGCACGGGAAAATGCGGAAAATGCAACTTACTCAAAGAACTTTGACATTATCACAGAGATCTGTTTAGAATACTTTTTTCTGCGCCTGAGATATTTAATTTATTTAAACAAGCTTGGCTGCTGAAAAGCCAAATAAGAAATGTCCTTTATGCTTTTGTCACAGCTGCTAACTGATTTTGGCCCAGAACAATTAGACAAATGTAAGATTTGAAACAACAATACAGTGGAATGTAAAAGTCATGCAGTATTTGTTGCTCTGATAGTTACAAACAGTTAAAAAGGCAGGAAACTGATTCTTAGTCTGTAGTTGTCGATCGTTTTCACAAGCTTGCATCATGATTTACTCCAGCTTTCCAAACCTCATCCCTGGAAAGATTTCAATTGTAGATACACACACACTAACACACACACATTCTGACCTTGTTCCTATATCAAGGTCCGTAGTCTGTCTCCACTGGCCACCTCCTGAGGTTTAAAAGCTTTTAGGGTGTGCAGACACAGATGAGTGATGGGCTCGATTTACAGAGCAGTGCTGTTCGGCTTTGTTCCTGCTTATCAGTGACTATAAAGAACAAGGAGGCCTTTGACTTCAGTGGCTCATCGATAACACACCTTGCCTTGTATGCTCTTTTCTCCTCCTAGCTCCTCTCCACCCAGGATGGCATCAGTACAACTGAGGTGGGGGCTGCTCTGGACCTGTCTTAAACCTCTGCATCTTAACCCCTGTCACCATTCAGGCTTGCCTCAAGAAAAAGATATGACTCCACAAGTGCTTCTCACACTGTGCCTTAATAGACCAGAGTCATCCTTAACTTCTGTCTGAGAGTTCTAATTTATTAGCAAATCCCATTTTGTATGATGTAGTGTATATCAGTGTCAAAAAATAATTAAGACATTGGATCCAAGTTCTTCTGAGTTCAGTGAAGATATTGACCTTGTATACCTGCAATTAATATCTTCAGTGATACAGAATGTACAAGGCAGATTCATATACGTTGAAGAAACAAAAAGGGTTTATGTTGTATGAAGCAAAACGTTAAATACAGTACACATGTTAAATAAAAATGGAGAAATATGTCATATGACAAGAAGGTGTACTGATAGTGACTCAAGAAGGACTATTGCACTGCAGATTTAAATTGTCATTATGGCATCAGAAAAAAATTTAAGTCACAATATTAGCTTCCACTATTGAAACAACTTCTAATTGGCTGCTTCACATTCAACCAAAAGTGCTAAAATGCAGTGTAAAAATGTCTTTGAACTATTATTTTAGGAAATAATTATTTTACAATGGTACTAAGGCACTTTGGAGTGGATTGAAACAAAAGAATGTGCAGTGTGAAAAGTATAACGATCCTTCTACTGCCCTGCAAAGCAAAGTGTAGTAACTATGCACAGTTGTGGCAGTGACACAAATTTTGTTTTCTTTGCTGCTTCAGTTTCAAAGGCTTTTATTGGCAAATGCATGAAATTTATGCAAGTCAATTTGTGTTGCTGCCAAAACGTTTGACAACAACTGTGGGTACTGAGCTTTCCCATTAATACAATAGAAATGTTTTTGATTCCATTTATTGGTGTGAAACGCACCAAGTGAAAGAAGAACAAAAATTAGAATCAAGCCTTAAAACAAACAAAATCAGTTGCTCATATTGTCTTTTGTGGGGCAGAATGATGTATTGTAGTATGACCCCAAAACAAATGAGTTTCTCACGGTTATGGATATGCTGTTTTCTACTTTCTGGTGTTGTTATGCAGGCTGTTCCCACCTCAAATGGAACATCATTTGACTTTGTGACAACTGAGAATGGACCAGTCTGTCTGGACTTGTATGCAACGCCCCAGTATAAAATGGATCAGGCCAGTGATGGTACAGGTGAGCGATTTAGCCTCTTCAGAACATAAAGGTTAACACAGCTACCGCATATACATCGAGTTCTGTTTGTTGCCTTTTTTCTTTGCCTGCCTATTTGTTCATGTTACAGAATGAATTAAGCTGGGTTGTTATAAAAATCTCATGTGCACATTGTGCTTAGATCTTTGTCCTTCGCAGCCTCTGAACTCATTCAAGTGTCTCAAACAAAGAAACGCATTTTAATGATGATGTGCTTTCTGTGTTTAACCAGAGAAGAAGCACGAGTGTGTGTATGAAGTGTGTTTGCCACCGGAGGAACCAGCTTTGGAGGAAGGAGACGAGAAGAGTGAGGGAGGAGAAGAGGAGGGAGTGAAGAAAAGAGGAGTCAGCGCTATGGTCAAGGCCTTCCACTTCATCATGAAACAGAGCTACATCTGTGCTCTCATAGCCATGATGGTGAGTAATGCAGCCCACAGGTGGTGTAATGTAGAAGTTACAGGAGCAGGATTATGCTAAATTTGTCACAGTCACTTTTGTTTGTGAAATAAAAACCGAACATAAACCTTTGCAAGCACTAGTTACGTTGTGTTTGGAGTTGACTGCGTTATTCTGAAACAGATCCTACTTGGTAAAACCACAGCAATTATGATGTGACTGATTCCACTATAAACTGTGAGTTTATGTTTACTGACAATAGCAAAAGCAGCATTTTAAACCAACGGTAACAAGTTCAAACCTGCTGTAAAAAGTGTTGGTGGGATTAGTAAACAGGTGGAACTGGGCGGCTTCTTTGGATGACTGTGTCGCAGGCTGTTACTGGAAAAGCATCTGTTCTTAGTCAAACGTTCCCGGGTGAATCAAAGTTATATAAATAAGACTAAAAGTTACTTAGTTTGAGTTTGATTGTGAATTGGTAACGCGCAAACACCCTAATCTTTTAAATGTCATATTGACAGCAACATACAAAGTTGCTCTCATTTCTGACAAGGGACATTTACCCAGAAAAAAAGTAACAAATGACATGTGCTGCTAAAAAATGTAGTGCTGCTGCCATTACCCTGTAAATAAAGTGAGTCAGATCTCAGCTAAAACAACTAAAGAACTAAAACTGTGATGCCTTGATGTAAACTAATCTGTTCGCATGCTTTATTTGGTCATCCATCAACAGTAAAGTTGCAGCATTTGTGTAACTTTTCGGTGCCTTTTTTTCTCCTCAGGCCTGGAGCATCACTTACGTCAGCTGGCTGACGTTTGTGTTCCTCATGTGGTCTTGCATGCTGTGGATGGTGAGGGATCGAAGGCGTTACGCCATGCTGTCATCTCCCTTCATGGTGGCCTATGGCAACCTGCTCATAGTTCTGCAGTACATTTGGAGTTTTGAGGGCATGACTTATATCTCAGGACTCTTTGTCAAGAAGAACAACCCTTTTCACTCACTTTCATCAAAGGTTTGGAAGTTTAAACTAACAGCCAAACATATTCTTTATTATGACAATGCCTTTCATTTGTGCATGTAAACTGACCTTTAGTTGAAGGTGATGTAAGAACACCCGTGTGATTAAATGTGTTTTCCCCTCTGAGAGATTAAAGGTCTTCTTGTATTTTAAGTCCTGTTTTACAAATTATTACAAAAGTTTGTTTATGTACCAGATGAATGAATAAGTGCTGGAAAGTTTAGACTATATAATTTAAGCTTTAAGATTCTGATTTATATGAATTCTTGTCGTGGTGCTAAGGCAACCTAAATGTTGGAGTAAATGCGATGATTTTTTTTCTTCTCTAAACATTTCTTTTATCCTGCGTAGATTCTATGTCTGTTAAGCTTCTGGCTGCTGCTGAGACAGACGCTTACAGAGAAACGGGAAAAAGAAAAGGATGACAATGCTGGTCTCTCAGACGTTCATGTGGAGGATCAAAAGAAGAAAGGTAAGCCCAGAGCTGTTTTTTCACTCAGATAATACCAGCAAACCTGGAAAATCAGTTAGCGTAGAGTTTTGTGATTCTGTGTTGTGTTTTATAGAGGAAGAGGACTCTGACGAAGGAGGGGAGCAGGACACTATGCAGGTTCTGGGCAACATGGTCATGGCCATGCTGATTAAATACTGGATCTACATCTGTGGGGGCATGTTCTTCATTGTCAGCTTCGAAGGGACCATCGTCATGTACAAGATCATCTACATGATGATGTTCCTCTCCTGTGTGGCACTCTACCAGGTACAGTAACTTAAAACTCTGTGTGAGTCTCATGGCGTTATTACTTTATGCTGTATGTGCTGTATGTGAGGAAACACTCATAATAATAGTGTTGAGTGAATGTCCGCAAAAACAGGAAGACAACAGCAATATAGCATATTTTAAAAGTTTGTCTCTTTGACTAGCTTAAATTTTGTATTATCTACACAACTTTTCATTTCTGAGTAAATAGAAATGTTCAGTGATGTACAAACTGATACGTGTTTTATCTTTTTTAAATTTGGAATCTTAAGTAAATTACGTTTGGATTTGATTGGATGTATTCAGAAATGTTAGTTAAAATGAGGATGTTTGCTAATTCGTTTTTGTCAGTGTTATGTTCCAGACTTAGCATATAAGAAGGGTAATGTCAAGCTTCCCGATTTAATTTCTCAAAGACAGAGAGTGCTGACAATTTTAGTAGCATCATAAAGTTTGTGTACCTCATGCTCATAATCCAGTGTATTCTTGACTGTTTTATAACCCCAATCACAGTAAAACAAAGCAGCCACCCTAAATTCAAATGTCCTCCGTGCACTATGTAATTGAATGCATTACAGCTCTTAAAGTCAGACGATTCATAACCTGTATGCCATAGTTATTACAATCATAAGTTACAGTCAGATTTCACTGTCATCTAGGTGCACTATGAGTGGTGGCGAAGGATCCTGAAGTACTTCTGGATGGCAGTTGTTGTGTACACAATGCTGGTCCTCACCCTGGTCTACACCTTTCAGTTTGACAGCTCGCCGCCTTTCTGGTCCAAAATGATGAACATGGATGTAGAGAAGTGAGCTCCAAAGAGAAATAATACTCATTGTTCCCAGCCACATTTCTCAGACACCAGGAAAGTGATGTACAGGAAAGTGATGGGACTGTTAGATTTGAAACTTCATAACGTAATGTTAAAACCATCTGTTTTTCTCTTTGTTTGCCTTGTATGGTGTCTTCTCTGTGTCAAAATACAACACAGTGCAGTGGTTATTTTAAGCACTGTAGTTCTCTCTTAAGTAAATATTACATTCAAAGAGATTTCAATTGTTTTCGTCAAACAACATGCTCATTATCCTAGCTGTTCAGCTTTTGAAAATGGTTTATTGTGTTTTCAGACATAATACACACAAGGCATACTATACAACGCAGGAATGGTTTACATACATATAAACACATCCCAATGGGTTACATGAATATAAATATTCTCAAATGAAATGGTTCAGATCTGGTTCATATAGTTGTTTTTAAGACAAGGACTTAGCATATAGTATAATGTGGATATAATAGCATTTGACATTGTTATTTAGGGCTGTAAGTTTTGTTGCTGATGTGTTTCTCTTTCTCCAGTTTAAAAGACCTGGGTCTGGAAAAATTTAATGTCGCCAAGTTGTTCACAAGGATCTTCATCCCTACATCCTTCCTGCTGGTGTGCATCCTTCACCTGCACTACTTCCACGACCGCTTTCTCCAGCTCACCGACCTTCAGGCTGTAGTAGCCAAGGAGCAAAGCACTATTTACAGGTGAGACTTCATGTATTTGGTTTGTTTAGAATATGGCTCAATTACAAGCAGTGAGGGCACAACAGATAGGTAAGAATTCATATGTCAATTATGAAACAATTTCACACAGATGTGTAATAGGATAAAATGATGACGTGACATTCATATCCAAAAGGTCAAAGGTCAGCTTCACTGCGACATCATAATGTTTTAGACTTTTCTGGCCGTTATTGAACACCATACTCTGTAAAAGTAGTCTGTAAGTGTAGACAGCATGTTTCTCACTGGAAATTATTCACTGGACTCATACATGTCAGTATAGTGAGTACTTTCATTTTGCCAAAAAAGCACTTAATAGCTTCTTATCAAATTCCTTCAAAGTCTTCACTACATATATTATATGAGTGTGGACATACATGGATGTAAACTGCAACTGGACTGGTTTGTGGAAGCATACCACCGTGAGGCAGTAAAGATTGTTTAAAGATTGTCAGACACTGCTCTGTGTGAAAAGCAGATGTTTAGCTCTGTGACTTGGCCATAACGTTGCACAAAGTGGGACTCACTATACGATTCTACTGGAAGTAGGTTTGCAGTGGCTTGACATTTCAAGATATAAAGTGGTGTGAAAATTGATGGTTATCATACTGGGTATTTGATTATTTGTGGTCTGTGAGAAAGTGAGAGTCTCAGTTTTCCTCCATTTTCCTCCATTTTCCTCCGTTTTCCTCCTCAACTGCCTGTCAGAGTCATCAACTTACACCACATACACACTTCGTTTTTTTTTTTTTGTTCAAACAGGAAATACACAGCTTTCTTATTTTCCTTATTTATTTCTTTTCAAAAGGGAGAATTTTTACACAACCAAAAAACCCTTTTCATTAAGTTCATGGTCATTGTAACTGATAATAATAACAACGTAATTCTATATACTGTGATATTTTTTGTGATGTTATCATACCAGGAAAATCTCATCCTGATCCCACTGAAAGTCAATAAACACCTACACTGACATGAGACACGGAGACACATTTTCATTTGCTCTCGCTCATACACTCCAAAAATTCTTAATGGGATTATAAGAACTACTCCCTGTCCTGATGGTACATGTAAACAAAATACAACTAAATAAAGAGTGACTTGAGAATAGCAAATGACAATGTGTGCATGTTACAATAAACCCAGCGGGCATCTGTTGAACGTACGGCGAAACCATTTCCATCACATACTGTGATGGATAATTACATTTTCGGACACTTTAATGATCTCTGTTTTCGCACACACGTGTCATTGTGAGCTTTGTTGTGCTGCTGTGCATTTTAACATCCATATTGTCATAGTCTTTGAACTTTTCCATCACTTTGCTGTTGTCTTACTGCCGCTTGCTCAGCTCACCTCTGCTTCTCTCTGTGACCTGCTGCCGTCTCTCCTCTGCCACCTTCCCCTCTCTCCTCTCACAGCCACGCTAAAGTCAATGGGCGTGTCTATTTGATCATGAATAGGTGGGTACCTGCTCGCTTTCTGTGGCATCCATCTCCATCCCATGTTACCTCCACCTCATACATCTTGTCCCCTCAGTGGCCTGTCTTCGTTATATATTTCCTGTCCTGTATTTTTCCAGTAATGGTTTACTGCTGATCTGAAATGTCTCATCTCTGTACTTCACTGCATATTTTAACTGACTTGAATGGTGTTCTTTTTCAGGTTGTGTTCTTAATTATTTTGCCTGTAGCCTATTCTTGTTGGGTGCTCTGGATGTTTAACCCCTCTCTGAACCCAGCACCATCCTTCCCCCACAAACCTACTTCTCTGTAATATTTATATACTGTCCAAATGTTGCAAACAATGGTCTCTTTCTCAGGCATGTATTAATATGAAAAAAAAACTATTGTTCCCTTCCAGTATGTTGCCAAAGATCCCACTCCTTTTCTGCACCGAACCCCCCAAAATGACCCCGTTCCTTAAAAAGCTTGCCTCCTTCAAACCACAGAAGGAGCCTTTTATCCAGGTGTCATGCGTTTTGATAAAACTGTGTTTTTCAAAGTTACTCAGTGTTAGTTTCAATCTGCCTTTGTCAGTGTCTTCCCTCACTGTTCATCTTGACTTCTGTGTAACTTTATTGTTCTGAGCAGCATCAAGCAAAGAATTCCTACTCAACAGAGCAAGTAAGTGTAAACCACTGGATAACAAAATGCTTGCCTTGATATGCGGCCAGGTGATGCCAGCCAAAACCCAACCTTTGACCGCACTCCATTGCCTGAGAGGAATTTAAAGGGTTGATGCCTCTTTTCAGCTACCAACATTAATCCTCTGCAAGAAGAAAGTCCCTCAGACGCACAAAAAAACAACATAGATTATTTTAAAGAATGCCGATGGAATGTGCACTGCTTATCGATTACAATGCCTGATGAAACGCTGCCCTGCTGTTCAGTTATTGGACACAGGACACACGATTCCCCTCCTCACGTTTGCATCAGCGCCTCCTGAGAATCAGGTGGCCAAAATGTATGTGTATGTATATACTTATGAGGACAAAATACCATTAATAAGATAATAATGTGATGGAATTCCTTCAGTTACAAAAGAAAAACAAAAAATTTAGTTTTGTGTTTAATGCTACAAATGCAGTGTTTTCAGTGTTGGGGAGTCATGAACTACTACATATTTGCAGTGATTCAAGTAGTTAAATTACTTTTTTCCATTATTATTTTATCTTTGCTTCACTGCAAAGGTTAATTGAACCTCCGTAGCCACCACACAGTTGATCTCTGTGTGGTCCATGTGTTAAAGGGCAGGTGTTGCTCAGTGTGTTCACATACTGGCATTGATGAGCTCCTCTGACGAATTTTATGTTTTTACTTGTGAGTTATGTAAGCTGAGGCCCATTGTTTAGACCAGTATTCAAGCTCTTCATACTGTCTAAAAAGGTGCAAGTTGAAGACTGTTAAGATTATCCAAGACAAATGGTACTAAACTGAAGTCAACAGGCCCATTTTTAAAAGTTAGTTCAATATTTTTACTGTACTGTTTTAGTTGTAGTCCTATTTGGCTTGAATGTTTTTACAAAGTAGTAAAGAAATACTTTTTCTAAGTAGTTTTATTTTAAACCAAACTACATTTCTTCCAGTGTGAAGTAAGTAAATTTTTTCTTACGAAGTAGTTTCCTCAACACCAAGTGCTTTGTGCCTTTGTACTTTTGGGCAGTTATGTGCATTTATTTGCAAGGTGACAACAGAGAGAAGACACAAAGCACAAGTAGAGCCCAGGAGTCGGACCAGGGTTTTTTTGGTTCGTAGTCGGTGCCCTCAAACTACTCTACTACTGGTCCAACCCTGGATTTAAAGGTTATTTATGGATGCAGAATCCTAGCAATTTCTGACTAGTTCCTGGAAAACAGACAAAAAATATTCAGAAAATATTGAAAGTCCTCATAAGTATATTAAAGCAAATTTGTATCTACGTATCTGTGTGTAGAGACGTCTTTGTGTATAATACCTTCTCGCACGTTTTCAGATTGGTGCACCCGGATGGCAGCCTGGCCGACCTCACCATGCTCAGCAGCAGCTCAGTGGACGCAGTGATGCCCAGAGAGGAGGAAGAGCCACAAGTGAAGCAGGAGGAGCAGAGAGAGTGGGAGACAGAGAAGGAGCAGGCGCTGGTGGTGGTGATGGATGACACTGACATGACTGGCGTGAAGCCCAGTAGCTTCTCTGACCATCGGCAGTCCAGCACAGAGGAAAGCCACCACTGCAGTGTGGGGACCGAGCCAGAGCCGAGCACCGAGCAGAGCTCAGGTACGGAGCAGCTGCAGCGCAGCGGGTCGTCGGCCCATGAGCTGTCAGCTGCCCGTGTTTATACTCGCTGAGACTCACATATGCTATTATGTAGCAAGGCTGTATGCTTTAAAGTTCACGACTGTTAAAGACTTCTCTTATATCTCCATCAGCCTTTAGCTCTTCAATCTGCTCAGAAGACATACAGTATGCTGCATGCTTCGAAAGGCCAAAGCAGAAGTTCAGTCTTTTGCTCAAGTATCTGCTGGCTGCACTTTTACCAACCAGCCGTTAATCATCCCTGGCAAAGTTGTAAAAATCCTCTGTATTGCAGATATTTGGCCTCAGAAAGATTTATTTCTAGTTTTCTGTTCTGACGCGGCGCATAACTCAAGAGCTCACTTTCACCCATCACATCTTCCTCCTAAGACCAACCGAAGCTGCACCATTAGCTTATTTACACAGACAGTCACGCTGCTCTTAAATTAAAATGTTGTTTATATACACAGAAAATAAAATAGGTGATAAAACACACCCCTGCAGGGCCTCTCAGTTTATAATGAGCTGTAGGCTATATGAGCTATATGCTCTCTCAGAGTTTCTTATCCAAACAATGAGGCCACTATAAGCAGATAATACTGCTTTTGTAAAACCACCACACTGTACGGGAGTTTTTATATCCTTTATGAGAATATAAAACCAGATATTACGTCTGTGTTCTCAGGTAATTAAAGCAACAATGTGGAATGTGCTTGACCATGCAATTCTAAGCATGTTTCCATCTATTTTAATATACTGTGTATATGAGGAAAAAAAACTTTTACAGCTTCAGAATACTTGTAAAACACTTGTTTAGCTGTTACATATCAATTAAACATGTAATTAAATTGGAACAATTATTAAGTTTTTACATCTCATATCACATTTAAATCAACAATATTCCTACAAAAGGAGTTTCTCTTCATATACCTTGACTTGGATGTTATTAGTTGAATTTGAGGACTACATCCACACTTCCTATGGGCTGAAGATGCTTTGAATTTACAATATTTGGTTATTGAGTGTAAATGTGTCTTTAACTACCACTTTGTGAATACATACTATCTAATGTGTATCATCAGTGCAATGCTATGCACGTTTATGCAGTGTTCGTATTTTTATACATAAACGGAGAACTGTAGCACTTTTCTTGAAATTTCTTAGTATTGTCTTTAAAGTGTGCAGACAGAATCTGTTCTGGTTTGAGTCAGTGAATTAGAGCGCACAGCGAACAAAAAGCCAGCAGTGGAATAATGGTGTTAAAACAGAGGACTGTAATCGTAAGACAACTGGAAACACGTTCCATTTGCACCTCTTAAGTCTTGTTGGGTTTCTTTTTGTATAAATGTGTCTGGTTTTCGTCTCCGCTCCTTAGATCTGAAGAATAAATGGCACCTGGTGGTCGACCGTCTGACTGTGCTCTTCCTTAAGTTCCTGGAGTATTTCCATAAGCTGCAGCTGTTCATCTGGTGGTTGCTGGAGATCCACATCATTAAGATTGTGGCCTGCTACATTGTCCTGGTCTCTGTCAGAGAGGTATGGCGGAGGGGGAACTGAAGAGAGAGGTGTGACTGAACTCACAACCTGCAACGGCCTGGAGTCACATCTGCTAACGAGCCTTAGTTAGACGGAGTTTGATTTGCCAGGTTGAGTCAACGATTAGCTGATCAACAGAAACTGAAGTGGCAACAATTTTGATTCAATCAATTGTTAGTCATTTGTCATACAATACAATGAACTATGAAATGGTTCTAGTTTCAAATCAGTGCATTCAAACTCAGTTTTTCACAGATCAGAACGTGTTTATTTTATCATTAAACTGCACTTTTACAGATATAGATAGAAAAGGGTGATGAAATGTAATGATTTTTTTATTCGCATCCTTGACCTTAAGTCTTGCATGTACAACTTTATGTTTTTGTATGATCCGCCTGACACCTATTTAAATGACTCCTCAGTTTAAAGTGCAATGTGAATGTGTCTGGAAACTGTTACTCAGAAAAGACTATTCATCTTAGTAGAAGTTGGAGGAGTAGGAGGCAGATGAGAATGACAGTGGAAAAAGGATTTATGTGGTGTGTGTTTTTTGTCTTCATCGCCTGTATTGTGTCCTGTGCAGGTGTCTTTGTTCAACTATGTGTTCCTGGCGTCGTGGGCCTTCGCGCTGCCCTATAGCCAGTATCGGCCCCTTGCCTCCAGTGTTTGCACTGTCTGGACGTGTGTCATCATCGTATGTAAAATGTTGTACCAGCTGAAGTCTATAAACCCAAAATCATACTCCAAGAACTGCACCATGGTAAATGTTAACACTTTCTGGCTCAAGTACATCTTTTCACAGGGTCTAAAACAGAATTAATGTATTTATTGCATAGCACAAAGTATGAGTGATTTATTTAATCATAGACATCTCAGCTAGGCGTTGCATGGTGTACAGTAAATGTTCATTTGTGCATTTGCAACAACTTTTCTTTTTTTTTTTGTCCACAGCCACTAGACTACCAAGGGACTGAGATGGTGGAGTCTCTGCTGTATCGGGAACCTATTGATCCAGCCAACTGGGTGGGCCTGAGCAAGTCTGACGACCTGCTGGGCTACCTTAGGGTGAGAAGTGGTTTATCATCAGAAACTGTGAGATGAGCAGCAACAGGAGTGGATGTAACTAAGTGCATTTACACAAGTGCTTTACTTAAGTACAAATTTGAGGTACTTGTACTTGGAGTATTTCCATTTTTTGCAACTCTATGCTTCTACTCCACCAATTCTCAGAGGTAAATACATTTGCGCATTTGTCTGACATTTGTAATCTGAGGCAACTAATTCTCTTCAAATTACAGTCCCTTTCATCTGCACGTGTTGATTTTGTTTGTGATAAACTTAAAACAGGGCTGTTTTTTTGAACTCATGAAAGGTTGACTTTTTAGAGATGCATGGTTGTCATGACACTACAAACATATGATAATCTTATAGAATACGATGCATTGCTGTAGATTTAAACTAGTCAACAGTATAAGAATTCAAATTAGACATATAGGTACTAGTATTAGGCAGGGGTATTAGTACTTTTACCTAAGTAAAGATCTGAATCTGAATACTTCTTCCACCACTGCGTTACAGTGTCACAAAAATAATGAAACTATGACATTTTCATAACAAACTCTGAAAAAGTTCACAATTTACCAGAAATAAAAGTCTAAATAAAATAAATCTTAAATATTTATTGTTGTTTATTGTATTATTAATGTTTATTTTGTGTGGGGAATATGGTGTTTCCTGTTTTACTTCCTAATGGAAGTTATGATATCCTTTAGTGTGTATATTCAGCTAAAGAAGGACATGTTTGAAAGCATGTCCTCTCTTTCCCCATCTGTGCAGAACAACCTGTTGATGCTGGCGATATTGATGTTTGAGGTGACCATCTATCGCCATCAGGAATACTTCAGACTCAGGAACAAACTGTCACCTCCGGCTGCCAGGATTATCTTCCATGATATAACACGGCAGCACCTGGACATAGGCATCATCCACTTCATCAAATACTTCATTAACTACTTCTTCTACAAGTTTGGGCTTGAGGTGAACGACAGCAGCTACAAACATGCTGTTGCTTCCATTGCATATGCAGCGTCAGGTCGAGTTGTCATGTTCTCTGTGTTCTCGTCGTTCTTCCGACAGACGTGCCTGTTGTTGGTGGTCAATGTGATCGGGCAGCGGATGGACTTCTACGCCATGCTTCATGCCTTCGCGCTGATAGCAGTCATGTACAGGCGAAGGAGGAAAGCCATTGCTGAGATCTGGCCAAAGTACTGCTGCTTCCTGGCCTGCATGCTGACTTTCCAGTACTTTGTCTGCATAGGGATCCCACCTGCAGCTTGTAAAGGTGCGTGTGGTCCACTGGCCCAGACTTACATTAACCAGACAGACAGTGATTGACTGCCAGTCATTTCTACAATTTAAGCCACAACTCAACATCATTTATTAATCCTATATATCTTATCTTATAGCAGACTGATGTTTGCTTATTTTTGTCTTTTCAATTTACAATGATTACAAAAACAGAGACAAGCAGTAACCTCTCACATCTCATGAGATTGAATTATCCAAACTGCTGTCATTTAACGACACAGTTCATGGACTAATTCATTGAGCGGTACTACTATGACTGATGACTTCGCTGATACTGTCTGTATCACATCAGAGTGAAAATGCATAGTGCTCTGCTTGAAGTAATTTCAAAATTTTGTTTAGAAATTATATAAACATTGTCAGAGCTTTTATGGCCAAGTCAGTCCTTTTTAAAGTGCTCAACAAATAACTATGATATTTGAATGTTCTTCACACAGTATGTCTGATAATCGCGCCTGTTTTCGTTTCAGACTACCCCTGGAGGTTTCCCAACTCTACTACTGACTCCAAAGTGGTCAAGTGGCTCTATGTTCCAGATTTCCACACCAAACCCAGTTCTACATTTCTCATCTGTATGTGTTGTCTGAGCTGAACCAATTATTCATAATCTTCAGATATGGGTTTTTATTTGTGTAGGCGATATAATTGTTGTTAATAATAGTGTCTCTTCTCCTCTCCTCTCCTCTCTTCTCTACTCTTAGATGATTTCATGTTGCTGCTCTGTGCCTCTCTCCAGAGGCAGGTCTTTGATGATGAGAACAAGGCAGCAGTCCGCCTCATGGCTGGAGACAACGTGGAGATCTGCAGAGATCTTGACGCCGCCTCTTTCAGTGTCCACAACCCGGTCCCTGACTTTATCCACTGCAGGTACAGAGGCTGAAACAGTTCATTGTGCCTTGAGTGAAGTGAGTGATTCACGACAGATTGATGTCATCTATCAGAATCATATCAGAGTTTCTATTGGCCCAAAGCTTGCATCGGTGGGAGTAATGGACACAAACATTTATTAATATACATGGTTCCCATCGGTACATATGAGTATGAGAAAAGTGTTTTTTCATGTTAAATAGAGAGCCGTAGATTGGTGTGAACCCCCTCACTGTGAAAAGCTACAGTAGGATTCTGTCCAATTTAGAGGCTAATCACTTGACTGAAACCCTTACTACACTCCCAGTTTCTCCACTTCAGTTCAGAGGCCAGCTCAGTAAAAACTGTTGCTGTACTTGGCTGCTAACTTTGTAACAGTAGAAATCTTAAGTGGGGTGGTGCTGAATAAGAACACACTCAGCAAATCCCTTATCCTAGACGAATAAAGGTCCAAAAAAATTGATGGATGACAGTAACTCATGTCAGTAGCTTAGTGAGAGGTGTTATTGAATACCCATTGTTTGCGTAATTCAGAAGTTTGGCTGTCGTCCGATATTTGAATCTAGAGCTAGCTACTGACTTTGAATGTAAAAAAAAAAAAAGATTAAAGAAGGGGTTCAGAGAGGGAGTTAGAACGACAGCGAGAGCATCCTGACCTGTCCACAGTCATTGATTATGTGCTCTTCACATTCCACTGTTTTGATGCGCAAAGTGGACAAGTCTTTTATTAACGCACTCTGTGTCCATCAACAAGCCCTAGTAGAGAGAAAGAGAGCTGCACAGCCTGTCTGTCCACACCACAGCAGCTCTGCACTTATTCCATCGTTTCCCTCCAGGATCAAATTACGGATACGGGGTGGGGGAGAAATCCATAATCCACAAAAACACTCTGTCCGTCACTCCGAGACTCAGACGCTTTTGCCCTGTACTCTAACTCAATAAATAGCTTTTAAGTATGGAAAAGGTATTTTCTTCCCCTCTGATGAAGAAGGACACTCACTCAGCTATTCCGGCCCATCAACACAGAGTCCAGTGCAAATCCACTTCATCAGAGCTCCTTCCTTAGCAGGGTTGTTTTCCCAAGGTTCATTAAATTAATGCATGTTGCTTCCTAAGTTTTCTCTGCACTTCATATTAATGGTCTCTCATGTGACAAACAGGATCTATGCACATGCTTTTAGCATGTTCGACACACAGAGAAGCATGCAGTAGTGTACCTGTGCTGAGTGACAGGAGTCAGGTTTCAGCTCTCGTTCTATTCATTGATTCGACTCCTACCAGTGGCCTGACACTAAGTGATACAATAAGTGTGATGGATGACTGGATTGTGCACATAGCAACAGAATGACCAGAAATGTTGTTTTGACTTTCATTTTGTAGTAAGCTTGCATTCTTGTTGGTGTCCATACTGTGTACTTTGAGCTTCATGGAAGTGAAACCAGATGACGTGTTTCCATCTTTCTGGCAGAGTTAAACAAAACTTTAGTGTTATAAAAACAAAGATATTTATGTAATCATACATCTGTCTGTCTGCATTATGTTATAGCATGAAATTAAATAAGACTTTTGGATTGAAACGCCTAATCCCATATACAAACTTTCTCTCACAACCACTAAGCGCTTGGTTTGACTTCACTTCACTTTACAAACCTGCTTCTCTAAAAAACTTAACGCTGTGTTCATGTTCATGTTCATGTTCATGTCGTGCAGACCATAAGTATGTTGACTTTCACATCAGCCTTCTTCAACCCCAAATTCTAAAAAGTTAAGCCTGTATAGAAAATGCTCATAAAAAACACTTTTAATTCTGTTTTGCACCACAGAAGGTGAAATATCTGGATCCCTTCCTGTCGTTCTTTGAGGAACATTGTTTTTAAAACTTTTTCACACACTTGAAGTCAAAGTGGTGATCCTCGGTTCATCTTTGCTCCTGACGGCCTTGGCCTTTCCTGGATTCTGTTTTTGCCTTGACTCACCTGCAGACATCAGCCGTTTCAAATCACGTCACTGTTAAAGGTTTTTACTTTTACAAACTGCTAGACATGCAGAAATTTACTGCAACTGCAGTGTCTGTCAGTATTAAAAATAACCACATATTGGCAACAAATTGGTGACAAAATAAACATTCAACCTATTTTACTGATGTTTTCTTCTGCTTACTGTTGAGCTATGGTTGATGTAAATTCAGAATGAGGATGCTATGTATTCTGAATTTACCTGTTATATTACATCACTTAATAATGTTCTGATATATATTCCCACATTTGGAAATGCCAAACAGTTTGGGTCATAAAAGAAAGCCTTTCAAATATACTATTCTATTTTCTTTGTTGTCACTGATGTTTTTTGGGAGAAAAGAAATGCTGAGTAAATTGCGTACTTTCCTCTAGGTCTTACCTGGACATGCTGAAGGTCATCATGTTCAGCTACCTGTTCTGGTTTGTTCTCACCATCATCTTCATCACGGGAACCACTCGTATCAGCGTCTTCTGCATGGGCTACCTGGTGGCCTGCTTCTACTTCCTGCTCTTTGGTGGTGATCTTTTACTCAAGCCAATCAAAAAGATCCTCCACTACTGGGACTTCTTAATCGCCTACAACATCTTTGTGATCACGATGAAGAACATTTTGTCCGTGAGTAGTTTATCACAACCTGTTAATTCAGATGAATTCATTCACTCCATGATGGAAAATGTCTGTATTTGAAATATTTTGTTTATACAGTAAGAGTAATAGATTGTTTTTAAGTTTACATATTATCTCTTCACTGTTTTATGGGAAAGAACGCAAGATATTTGCTGATTCACTTATTGACTTTGTCAACTCAAGTTCCTTTTGTTCTTTATTTTGCATTTATTTTGATAATATGAAATAGAAGAAATATATGATAAAGAATTCTTTGTTTACTTTTTCCTAGATTCTGGCTTGTGGATACATCAATTCTCTGATTAAGAACCAGTGCTGGTTAATTCAGCTGCTCAGTCTGGCCTGCACTATCAAGGAGTACAACATTGATACCAACCAGGAGCACCTGAGTAAGAGGATGGCAGTGTTTATTAGTTGTTTTTTTTTGTTTATGTTCTGGTAGTGGTGTGATTTGCTGTAGTAGACTTTGTTTCTGGCAGTATGTTTTCCAAGAAGCTAAAATATTTAGACCAATTTGCATCCAGTTAACCTTTATATTAATCCCACTGGGCAACTAA
>JAPQRN010000010.1:20410183-20420897 GCA_037367275.1 Coranthus polyacanthus
AAAGTCTCTGTTGCGGATCTTAGTAGAGATTATTTGTGTGATTCAGGTTTAACAGATTGCATCGCAAGTCTTTATTTTTATGGAATGAATATTAGTAAATGATATTGCAAGTGCCTGCTCTGTACGATTGTTCCAGGCGTCGACAAGCGCTGTGAGCTGCCCAGCGATGAGGCAGGGATCATCTGGGACAGTATCTGCTTTGCTTTCCTGCTGCTGCAGAGACGAGTCTTCATGAGCTACTATTTCCTCCACGTGGTGGCTGACATCAGAGCATCACAGATCCTCGCATCCAGGTACACAGCTCAGGCTGAGTCAGCCCACTGCATAGCATCAGTGTCACCAGGAACATCACAGGTGCAACTGACTTCACAGTTGCCACCAAACTGACACCGATTACACTGAGGGCAGCTGACGGCTAGCTGGGGCTCATCTGATTGGCGAAATTGTGTGAATGCATGGCCCATGTATTTGGGGCATGTTAAATGTTCACATGCAGAATATGAAAGAAAGCACACATGTTCAGAGTCCTGTGTAGATGGCGGAATAGACCTTTTTAATATCAGTTAAATTTGCCTGTCGAGCAAGGCTGTCATGATTCAAGTTAACAAGATGTATGCAAAAAAGAAACAAATCCCAGTACGCAGATGGTCAGAGCTTTGACCGGAAAGAAAAGAAAAAAATGGAAATGAAAAAAGTCAAGTCAAGTCCTAAAAATTCCATCTTACTTGTGATTTTACTGGGAGTGAATGTTGAGCTTGGGCAGAGTTCCGCAGGCAGCTTTTTTGCACTAAAAGCACCCACAACCTTATCTTCAGAGCGCTTCTGTCAAGCACTACTTATTATTGCTAGTTTCAAACACTGTCACTTCTGCATTACTTTATTACTCATTATTGGCTTCAATTGTAATTTTCAAAATACTACGGTTGTTGGCTCACAGAAAGTAGTTTTAATATGTTTTCAAGCGTGAATGTAGGCAGTCAGTTCAGGCAGTCAGTGAAGGGTATAGCACAGGGTGCACAGGGCACAGAGCTGAGAAAAGTCTTATCTTGGAAAGTACTTTTTAGATTTTAGACATCCCAACAGACGAGGTAAGTTTGTTTATAGAAATACTCACCTGGGTCCTAGTAACACAGAGTTGTGTGATTGAATTGGAGATATTTTTTGTCCGAGGCTGCATCAGAGTGACATGCATAAATGACCTGTTCACACAGTAAAGTTTCCGCAACGTAATGGATGTTGTGGACAGAGTCTCTCCTCCATCATTGATGTAAGTCCTGCCCCTTCCTGATTTTGATTGGTTGGTGAGAGATAAGTGACATTGACGAGCGCGGTGCTGTTCCAGAAGATTAACTCTTTTCAACTCAAACAGCCATCAGCGCTGCGGAAAAAGACGCTGGTTTTTGCACCAAGGAAGCTGAGCTCTGTAGACACTGAATTTCATAGGATTTGTATGGAAAAAAGATGCTGCCGGTGCAAAAGCAGCTGCCTGTGGACACAGGTCTGTATCCTGCAGTCTTGGTTTGTGCAAAAGAAGTTGATGAAAACCATGAGTTAATGAAACAAACTGCTGTTTTACAGTCATGTTACAGTTGCCATGAGTGCTTCTGTTGAAGTTTCAGTATATAAAATGTTTGATGTTTGATGCGTGACTTGTGTATCTTTGTGTTTCAGGGGGGCGGAGCTGTTCCAGGCCACAATAGTGAAGGCAGTGAGAGCCAGACTGGAAGAGGAGAGTAAATCTGTGGAGCAGCTCAAGCGACAGTGAGACTCAGACATAGTTGTTATGTTTTCCTAGATTTTAAATAGAACATATACTGAATTTACTCACACATACGGTGTATTGAAGTAATCAGCAGCATTATATATTCAGGCTTGAAACTATAAAAATTTTAATAATATATACTTATAAGGATAGTGTCATGTTCATTAGTTTTTGAGATATTGGTTCTTTGAAAATGGGGCGTGATGTTGATTTTACTGTAAAAACGAGTGGTGATGCTAAGTCATTACTTTTGACCTATTCATGATCGTTGCATGAAATTTATAGGAGTTGTTCTAAGGTATAAGATGTCTTTAACTTCTATAAAATAAGATCCATATTTACCAAATTATAGCTTGCTGAAAACTGTAAAAGAAAATGTGCCATTAGTGCTTCAGAGCACTTTTGCCCTGGTGTGTCTCCACCTGGAAGCACATCAGATCTTTCAAATTTTAGTATTTATTTTGTTTGTGTTGTAGGACTATTGTGGCGACGAAGTATTTTTCTAAATGAAATAACATTTTCTGATTTACAAGGCATTAAAAATTAAAAAAATCATTTCACACCTATATTTCAAAAGCACATTGCTCATGTATGTCTACCATAAAAACTATTACAATGTCACTGGAAAGAGCATGTCTGCATTAATATATGCACAAAAGAAAGAAGTTGGTATCTTTAACCAAACTATGTTAATCAGGGTATCAAATACGCCATGTTTGAACATTTTCTGAAATCTGGTGATTTGAGGTGGAAGTTTCAGGGAAAGCTGTAGTGAGTGTGTATTGAGACTGTAGATCAGATGAGAGGGTTTATAGGAGTTAAAGGAGAGAATTTACCTTTAAATAATAAATATACTTTCTGTTGGCTAGAAAGCATTTCCATCAGATGAGTTTAAATATGGATTTGTGAATTCCAAGCACTGAAAAAACTAAACATTTGGTTTACTGCAGTTTTTGTATTTTAGGACTTAAAACCATTTTCCATGTCGTCCGATGCTTTTTGGAATTGCTTGTTGTTCTTAATTATAGTGTTTAAGAATTTTAAGTATCTTAAATGAAACTGATTAAAGTCATCAGGCCTAATTAAGTCGAGAAGTAAGTAAATATGATTTATAAATCAAAAAGCAACTCCTGGCTCAGTCCATACTGTTTCCAGGAAGCCAACTCTGAGTATATCATACTACATGAAGTCAATGTATTTCCACCACTTAACAGTTATCTCAGGAGTTACTCATGAGCTCTTATATTATCCGCTCCCTCGCCCTAATGAGCACTTCACTGTTGTATAACATGCACTAATTTCCATATGAAGCCTGTGGATGTTTATGGTTGGTGTGTTAGGCCTTCACTGATATTCTCCCGTGTCGATACCGTGCGTCTCTTCACGATCTCTCTGATCTAATCAGGATGGAGCGCATTAAGGTGAGGCAGCAGAAGTTTAAGAGAGGCAAAGAGAAGATGCTGAGCATGACGCAGGAATCTGGAGAAGGACCGACCCTCATCCAGCCTGAGGACGACGACGACGATGGTATGACAAAGACTGACGGTGCTTTACTCTGTGCAGTACATGTGAAAAAAGACTTGACGTAGACGTAACATGATTGCCAGTAGTGCTCAAGGAGGGTTACGAATGCGGTATTTAATTCCTAATCAAACGTCTTTGGCAGTAAATGTTGTAACAGAATGCAGCCTTGTTGTGTAATAATGTGTGTTTATTAGTATTTGATTTAAAAGAGCAGCTTCATAAAATGATCCATTTTTTTCATGAAATGTTGCACTGATGTATTTGTGAAATTTTAGGAGCACAGCGAACGAAAGCCAAGACCAAAAAAAAGCAGTGGTGGAGGCCGTGGGTTGACCATGCTTCCAGTAGGTTGACCCCCCAACCTCTTTTATTCTCTTCCTCCACTCTGATTGGCCCTTGTGTCCTTGACCAGAATGCTGAGGATTCCCATGCTGACCTAGGGCTCTGAAGGCACCAGTGTAATGTTTCTCCTTCCAACTGTAGTCCTTTTCCGTCTCTATTTAAGGGGCCCTTGTTACCTGTAGTAACTGTGTTTGGAGAGGCACTTCAGTTTCAAAATAATCTATAAAACTGTGTCAGTTTTGGTACAGAGGAGGGTTGCCTTAAATAGACACAATGAGACCATGTGCAAAGAGAAAAGGACTAGATGTTTGGCTGGATGATTGTACTTGACCTTGTTTAAAACACAATCATCTGTCTCACCTAAAGAGCCCACAGTAGAGAATCACTCTGTCATAAAACATTTTCATGCAAAGATATGAGTTGACTCGCCTTTATTCTCAGTACTAGAATAAAGGATAAAGGATTAATTCATTCTTTGCCTGCAGACATGATCAACCAACAGGTGTTACCCAGGAGAAAAGTTATAAAAGATGATAAAATGTACAAAATAACAAAATTTCAAACAGTCTCGTTTCGAAAGAATTAAAAGTTAGCCGCTTCTGTCTGAGTCAATACAGTGGTTGCCTGTTTGGTTTGAACTCATGTCTCATATCTTACTCCACCCCCACATGACATTTTCAAATTATTTCTCCATTTTATCTCTGTCATTTGATGTTTCATCTCCATATCCCAGCATCCTCCCTCATCTCCCACCCACTGCGGTTCTGTTCAAGGACATAAGCCAGCCTTGTCTATGCCATTGCTTCTAACACTTAACTAGACTGGAGTAACTTGCTCTTAAAGGCGACTGTGCGACTGGAATAAGAGTCTTTAAAAGGCATTCCTCATTATGGTGCTTTGTGATCATATTCCTTTAGTCTTACTAACATTTATATCAGTCTTATTAACATTTTAATGTGTTGTCTAATCTCTGCATTTTCTGTTTCATCCTCTCATGGCTGTGATTACAAATGTGTAAATTCAGTTTAGAGATTTCCATGTAACGTAATGATTCAAGTAGATGTTAATAATTCATTCAAAGAGGTTTGAGTTGCCAAACATTTCCTGTGTCTTTCTTACAGCAAGGGAACCTTCAGTGAGCCTTATTATAATTCTATGAAAACAATTACTGATTCACCCTCTACTTCAGTGAATGTAACTACATTTTACCCTCTGCCCTTCAGTGGTTAGAAGTGGAGACTATTACTTGTTTGAAACTGATAGCGAAGAGGAAGGGGAGGAGGAAGAGAAAAAAGATGAGGAGCCGCCGAAGAAGTCGGCATTTCAGGTAACACTGAAGTAGTAGCTCATTTCCAGGGTAAAAGGATACTTTGAATCTATTTCTGTGACACTGATTTAAGTCATGTATTAATTATTAATGATGAGAAAGATACAGTACTTTAACTTTCATTTATGTAAGTACTGGTACTGGTACTTGGCTTCTATATTTTAACTTTGTGTCATTTTATACTTATTTTTGCGCTGCACTTCACACTGAAATATTGTACTTTAAACTCTCAAAATGTAATATATAAATTAGATATATTGTTTTCATCGATGCATTTCTTCTATTTACTTTTCTGTGTAGTTTGAGGTCAATAAACAGTAAATTGTTTATTTTGTCTTTCTCATTTTGCTGCTTTTCTACATAAGTACAAGATTTAAAAACTAACTTTCAGTTAGGTGAATCAGATTTATAAAACGATATAAACCTATATCCTGGGCTTTGTAATCCTTTTCCTTTCACAGTTTGCTGACACAGTTAACCTTTGATTGTTTCTAACAATATAAAATGATGTTTTACTAATCCTCTCTAATCCTCTCTCCTCTTTGAAGCGCGCTATTGGGAAGTTTGTCTCTGCTGTTCTGGCTTTGCCCAAGTCTATCATAAAGCTGCCTAAAACTGTACTGCAGTATGTAGTGAAGGCAGGCAAGGTATTAACCCCTCACTCACCAGCTGAACTAACAACACAGCATGCCTGTCAGCTCAGAAACAAAGTGCCTTTCCAGCTCATGTTTGGTGCGTGCTTTGATATAAACGCAATATTAATCAGAGAGACAGCATAGAGATTAATACAAACCACAAGAGAACACAGATTTGCTATAAATTCCCAGATATTATGATATTTGCTTTTCTCTGTGACGTTGGCTCGCTGCATGGTCTGAAATGTTTTGCATGAACTTCTATCTGGGAAAATGTGGGAAAAGGTGTTTTCTGTCTATTTTAATTTCTTTGTGTAATGTCCCCAAAGAAGCAGAAGAATCTTTACTTTTATAAGTAAGGAATTTGTTTCTTCTGCATTTTTGTTTTTGTCATGTGTAAAGTACTTGTGGTTGTGCACGTTTCAGTGCATTAACTCAGCACAGACTATTTTCTCAGTAAACTTTTCTAGATTGATTTGTTACTTCATACACTAGAAATCATATTGTCAAATATGATTCAGCAAACATAGACATTAAGGAAATGGTAAGGTGAATTTGAGTTGTGTTACCTGTAGTAAAATGGTGGCAACCTCTTGAAAAGCACTTGAAAGCAGCAACAGGGATAAATACAACAAGATACAAGAAAATAAATGACGCTAAATACAGTATTGACTCTATTTACTGTGATATGTCCGGGTTCAATCTTCTCAAATGCAAGCAAACAGTATAAGGAATTTTATGGAAAATGGTGTTTAGTAAAATATTCATGATCTATAATTAATGGACTAAAATGTGCAAGACCTTGCACCTTTTAATTTGTATTCATTTTTTTATTCACTTTATTGCTGCTCACATCAGCTCCTCTGGTGGAATATTTCCGTCATACTCAAAATGCTTCCCTCTGCTCAACAGTTTCTGTACCATGCCTGGATCACAGACCCCAAATCTGCACTGAGGGCACGAAGCAAAGAGAAACGCAAATTTTGGAAGAAATACACTAAGGGAGTTAGGCACAGGAAAAGCAAGAAAGACGGTAAGAAGAGACAAAAATCTCACAATAAACACGCTGTGAAATAATTAGAGTAGTTGAATGAGAATCCATTTTGCACTTTGACACCTCAGTTAGGTGTGTCTGTTGTAATTCAGCAGGTCATGTGACCATAGACCTTGGGGAGCTGTTGAATGAACAACAAAAAGGAGATGAAAACAAGAAGACCAGTGGTCCAGGTCGGTTGTACTCCAAGGATTTTGTTGTATTATATATAGAAAGATACGGTGCAAATAAAATGAATGCATGAATGAAAGTTCTGAACCTAAGAATTTTTGTAAGTATTCTGAGATGTTTAGCTTTATTTTACTGTAAATTCACGTGAGCTTGTAGGAACTAAAGGGAAGGACAGGCAATGACACACAATGGCTCCAATGAGGGGTTAAACGGTCAGTGTCTTTGGGTCTCTAGGACACCTTGTTTCTGTGAGTTTGTAAAAAGTAGTACTGCCCTATTCTTGATTTAGACCCTCTGATTCTCCTAGTGTCAATTAAAGACAACTTTCCACTCACAGCAAGTGAGTAACAAACTGCAACTCCCACGCCCAAAGCACAGTAACATACCGATGATCAGGATTAATAATTTCCTCATATTAAGCAAAAAATCACAGTGAGTTTCCTTTATGCAACTGTGATTTAAAATTGTGATATAAAGTAAATGACCTAAAAACCACTTTCATATCTCCTCTCTCAGACAACATCATCAAGAGAGTGTTCAACATCATTAAGTTCACCTGGGTGCTGTTCCAGACGACCGTGGACAGCTTCACTAAGTGGATGAATGAGATGTGCAGGGAGTACATCGACATCTCCACTGTTCTGCGTATAGAGCGCTGCATGTTGACCCGAGAGGTCAAAAAGGTACATGAACCTCCACAATGAGTGTTTGACATGTAAATGAATAGTTATAAACCCTAAAATAAGCCTTTTTAAAATGATTTATAAAGACAAGGTGTTATTAGATTGGGTTAGGAGAAATATTTCGTGATTTTTTTTCTTTTTAGGGTAATGTACCAACCAGAGATAGCATCCACGTTTACTACCAGAAGGCCATGAGGCTCAACATATCCAGGCAGTCTAGTCTGGATCAGCTCAGTGAGGAGGAGTCGGCCTCAGGCTTCAATAGGGTCAGAAGGAGGCGAGGAGGCTACCGAATGGAGAGCCAGGACTCCACAGCCTCCAGAGACAGCATATCCAGGTACACAGAGGGGGGAGATGACAGAAGGCCAGATTTTCATCTGATCTTGTTCTCTGAACTTAATCCCACTTCCTCTTTTATACAAGATTTCACAGCACATAAACTGGTAAAAAAAACTCACTGTAAATCAACCCACTAATCCAACTTAAATAAAACAAACTAATTAAAGTTGCAGGAGGCCGAAATCAGGGTTTCAGGCAGAGTTTGAAAACACACACCTTCCTTCTGCAGCTCTGTCCTCTCTGTCCAAATCAAAAAACTAAATACAAAGATAGATGATCACTGACACAGTTTCATGCTGCTTTGGAGACTGAAGCCAAAATATCACGGTTATGAGAGGTGCCATAACGACAACATGGCAATCACGTATTTAACCCCCTCTCTGAAAACACCTGTCATGGACCAAAATCTTGCGCCATGTGATAGATTTTCCACACAAACAGAGTCAAGAGGTGCACAAGTCTCGTTTCCTCTCAGACCACTTGAATTACAATATGCTGAAAGGTAATTATGAAATTTGTGCCCAGTGACGGCAAAAAACTAACACACACTGAAACTTTAAGCTCCACGAAAGCATAAAACTGACCCAATGAAGAAAATAAGAGGAATAATAACAGAGATGATGAGGAAATGTTAACACATCGCTGGTTGTCTTCATTGAGCCATCTCATCCTCATTGCTGGCTGCATTGTTATGATCATGTGACAAAAGCACCATTCCATTCTGCTCAGTTTTCATATTGATTCAACATTAATTCGCTCTGTTGTTTAAATGTCCATATTGTACCATATATGCCTGTGCTTTGTAACCTAACATGTCATCAGTCTAACCACTCATCATCCCATCTGTCACTCTCACCACCTCTCAGTGGCTACACTGAGGCCACCATGCTGTTTTCCCGCCAATCCACCTTGGATGAACTAGACGGGATGCCAGAGTGCATTCCCAAAACCAGCGAGCGCGCCAGGCCCAAACTGCGAAAGATGTATGGTCTGGATGTGTCCAATTCATCAATGGACAGTGGGAGCAGCTTAGTGTCCAGG
The DNA here is from genome assembly GCA_037367275.1 of Coranthus polyacanthus. NCBI lineage: Eukaryota > Metazoa > Chordata > Actinopteri > Kurtiformes > Apogonidae > Coranthus > Coranthus polyacanthus. The sequence goes on from JAPQRN010000010.1 coordinate 20,419,062, forward strand.
TGCCCGGTCTCTGCATCACCCATTTACAAACCTCTGTCACTCAGCAATGACACTGACGTGCACCATCATTAAACTATGACTTGTCCTTGTGCCTCATCGTCTTCCCTTGTGCCCACTCAAATTTAATGTCCTTCCTTTTAAAAATGTTAATTGTATTATTTTTAACTTTATGACATACGACAACTTGAAAAAGTCATGTCCTTCAAGTTGTTACCCACTAACATTATAGATGACTTTCCAGGATAAAAATATGTTTCCTCAATTCATCTAGGATCATTTGTTTTGTTTGTTCTTAAATTGAATATCCCTATCCTAAAATTTTAAGGAAAATCCCCAATTTGAACAGATAGAAGTGAATGCAGATCCTGCTGTCTTTGTCCATCCACTGACATACAAAAGTGTTGAATAATGACTTGTTGTTGTACAAATTAAATATAAACATATAAATATAAATTAAATATGTTAAATATAATATCTCTCCTATTAAAAAGGTCAGCTGTTTTATTTTTAATTTATTTTGTGCTTTTATGTACCACTTTTCTGTTGCTCTTTTGTTTTTAACAATCTTTGAAAAAACACATGATAACTTCAAAAGTAGTATGGGCTGTGGGTTGGAGTTCTATTATTTTTCTGAAATAAAAATATAGAAAAACATAGTGAATATGTTATGTATGTTACATAGAATTATCCTGTGAGGATCATTTTGATTTGTTTGTTCTTAGATTGAATATCTTTGTTCTGAAATGTTTAAGGAAAATGAACAGAATAGATTGAAGTGAATGCAAGATGAACCTGTTTTCATGCTGTTTTTGTCCCACACAGTGAAGCCACCCAGTGCGTCACACTCTTCTCCAGACAGGGCACCACAGACACCATAGAAGAAGTAGAAGATGAGCAGGATCAAAGTGAGGATAAGCAACAGGTTCCTTGGGAATCCCAACAGCTGGATGAGGGTGAGGGGGCTGAGGGCGGCCCCTGGAGCGATGGAGAACCCAGGGAGAAGGAAGAGGAGGGTGATGCGCAGGAGGTGCTGGAGGAACCAGAGGGACAGGACGGACTACAGGTAACAAAGGACCAGGTGATCGAAGAGGCTCCCTGGGAGTCATTTGGCCCAGATGAGGGCCCCTCTCTCAGGGCTGAGGATGCAGACTTTGGCCCTTCACTTCAGGAGAAGGACTTTACCAGTGAGAGTGAAGACGGGGGAGGACAGCAGGACTACATGCAGACTGAGGGGCGAGCAGGGCTGCTTTACACCCCTGATACGGACGCTTCCAAAACCTCAGACGCTGACGTGCCCCCCAGCTACAGCAAGGCTGTCAGCTTTGACCGTCTGGAAGTTAGCGATGACGAGAGTGACAGTGATAGAAAGAGGCTGATGGTTATGACCCCTGACAGCCGCTCAGACAGCAGGTCAGACCTGGTGATGCCCTCTATGACGACTGAGCTGACAGCCAGCGAACTGCTGCTCAACAAGTAAGTTGAAAAGAGAGCGAAGCTATTGTTTTATGAGAACAAAATGGCGGGCAAACGACAAAATGACAACAGACAAGTTCCTCATAGGTAGGATGAATTGTTAGACATCATGTAAAACAGGAAGAAAGAAAATAATTGCTGGGTTACAATTCACAGTCAAGAATTATGGGTCCTTTATGTCCATAAAATCATATATATTGTTCGTTAAAATGCTCCTGATCCAGCTGTTTTTATTTCCTTTTTCAATTTGTGCATTAAAAAACCTTAGTAGAAATGCTGAAAGTTTGCAAAAAAGTACAAATATGCGTGAGAGAGGTGGAAACGTTTGTGCACGGATACAAAGTAAATCTGAATAAGTGCAAT
>JAPQRN010000010.1:20433879-20458727 GCA_037367275.1 Coranthus polyacanthus
CTGACTCAGTCCTTAAATACTCAGGCAGGTGAAGAACTGGCAACAATCAGTCAATCTGTAAATGCATTTGATGCCGATGCGTGACGCTAAAACGCTTTAGAGGTGCTGGAAGTTGTAAATGCTTGTAACCCAGGCTAGCTGGGTAGCTGCTTTATTAGCTATGCTAATTGCCTCCTGCCTTCTGGTTTTGTACCTAATGCTCTACGATTCATCTTGACAGTGAATATTACAGTCAGATAATGAGTATTTCTCAAAATATGTGACTGTTCTGTTTATAAGAATAGTTTTTCTTCTCCACAGTTATGCTCCATGTACAAAAACACTAACAGACTCTTTTCCTGTGCAGGACCCTGACAGATATTTTCCCTCGTTATATTCGAGCTCCCAGTGACTCAGATTCCAAACCGGTTGAACAGCTTTATAAAGGTGAATGCCAATGTTTTCATACCACCTCTCAATAAATGTACACCCATCGAATACTTGTAGGAATTTAAAGCTATAATTCCTCTTATTTAAAGCCAGTGTATGTAGTACTTAGAAATAAGAAATACACAGTGGCAGGGATGAGTGACTCCCACCACAAACAAAATGATACTAATAATGATAATAATATCTTTGCTGTACAGCGCTTTTCAAGCCAGACGGCAAAATGCTTCACGACATAAAAGAAACAATCACACAAAAGAACATTTAAAACTGTAAGATAAGCATTAAAACATTAAAAAATACACAGTACATACAGAGGCTACATACATACACCCAATAAAAGAAACTAAAAACTTAAAATAAAACGGCAAAGTCACGGTGAAGTGCTGCACTTCCATGTGAGTTTTATGCTGGTTAAATTCCTAATTTCATTTTTTCATCCTTACAGAAAAAAAGAAGTTTGACATGAACGTGAAGCTGCAGCGAGGGAAGCAGGATCAGATGCAGGAATGGTGGATTGTCAGCCAGACAACAATGGGTGTGATAAGTCCGAAAACCAAGTTCGACGGCCTGGATCTCTACGTATTCAGCGACCAAGTCAGCCCGCCCAGTCTGGGCTTTTTGGCTGGATACGGGTATGTGGTGAAGGAACGCTGTGAAGACTTTTCAGTGGCTCAAGCCAACGTACTTAGCACGACTGGATATTTTCATTCATTCATTCCTTCATTTGACCTTAATATAATTTGGGGATATATTGAGGTTGAGGTCTCATTTGCAATATTGTCACAAAAACATCAGGAAACAAGGAGATATGGTCAAAAAAAAAAAAGTAAACAATAAAACCTAAAGAAAAATCGAAGGCAATTAAGCAATAGAAAATGTTAAGAATAATTAAAATAAATTTAAATATAAAGTAATTCAGTCTAAAAGGAGCTACAAGTAAAACATGGTGAAATTCTAAATTTAAATTGCCCTAGGGATAGAAATGGAATAAGATTAAGCTTCATTCTGTTCCCGGTTGCAGGTGAACATTGAGTAAAAGTAGATTTCCACGTTCAGTAGAAACGATGGCACCTGTAACGTGGCTCCACCAGAGTAAAACAACAGAGGCACAGCAGAAGAATAAATGGTTAAGGACAACTGAAAACCAGGCTCGATGGGCAGCCGTGATGTTTTCTAATCATTTTTATTCAACTTCTGCCAATCGTACTGTATTCCTCCGATACTGTGACAGTATGTAACGAGTTAGTTTCAATCATTTATAGTCCGATAAATCACATTGTCATCGTCCTCACGATAATAACATGCGCGATAAGCACATTTTAAAAGACTGACTCATTTACATGTGCCAACAGTCCATTTCCTTATGACTTAAATGCCAGTGAAAAATAACAGAGGCCTAAACTTGACATGATGATCACTTATATTTAATTATTTAAGATGTTTTACATACATTTTTTATTTCAAGAGATGTTTTTGTTGAGTTTAAATGATCAGAAATCAAACTTGAATTTCTTTTAGTCATAATGTCTTCTTTAAATGAACATTTTATTCAACTGGTTGGGTATTCGTGAGAAATGTGTTCAATAAAAGTATGTTCAACATCATTTCGTTCTTTATTCAGTGGACATAAGTTGTTGCTGTTCAGTGTTTGGGGTCTACGTTTGCAGTGTAATTGTAACTATGCCCACGTCACATCGTCATCACAGTATTGAATGATATTACTGCACGTGGCACATTTTTCTCATATCATGCAGGCCTCGCCTGAACTATTTTGTCTTGTCTTTTTCTCTAGCATCATGGGCTTGTACGCATCCGTGGTTCTCGTCATTGGCAAGTTCGTGCGTGAATTCTTCAGCGGCATCTCCCACACCATCATGTTCGAGGAGCTTCCCAACGTGGACCGCATCCTGAAGCTGTGCACTGACATCTTCCTGGTCCGAGAGACGGGGGAGCTGGACCTGGAGGAGGACATGTACGCCAAACTCATCTTCCTCTACCGCTCGCCAGAGACTATGATCAAGTGGACCCGGGAGAAAACTCAGTGAAACTCCACGAGGACATGTGACTAACGAGGGCAAATGACAGCTTTTTGGAGAGCAGTTGCTGACCGGGCGATAGTTTGTGGTCCAGTTACGCAGCCGCCGAGTCGCTCTGCTGGTGTGAGCAGCTTTCAGAGTCCATTTACCTGCTGAGGGAGCACGAATCAGCTGAGGGCCAAACCGTCCTCGTAGACTACGCTCGGATGTCAGTGCTGCAGTGTTAGCTCCACACTCAAACACTTTTTGGAGTCTTAAACTGGTATTTTTTTACTCTCGAGTGATGAAAATCAACATTTGCAGTCGTATTGTTAACATTTGAGCACAAAGTTGCTGGTGCTTGGATTCCAGTGGATAAAATGAGCAACTGGTTCGGTTGGAGGTGGAGCCATCTTTTTGGACAGTTTTCCTATAATAAAGTGAGTCCTATCCTATTATAAAGGTAGATTTTTAAACACTCTCCAACTCCAAACCTCTCGCTGCTCTTCACACCTACTGTTGTACATTTTCATAATCGCTCGATAGGCAGAGAGAGGCTCAAACAGGCTGCAGCATTACTCTTTAAGGGCTTCCCACCAATGGATAAATGCACAAATAATCAACTAATGAGCACAATCTCATGATTTCAACCTTCTCCAACTGGAAGACAAGGATTGTGGGGCTGTGCAATACTGAGATATTGTTCATCAAAGTATTTGAGGGATGTGGACTGAGAGAAAATGACTGAGACCCATGAACACCCTTTTTTTTTTTTTTAAAACATCAAACACCAGAGACAAAGTTCAGAGAAAACATGATCAGTCTTTACTTGCCTTATTTGTTTGTATGAGAAAACTGAAACTCTTATCAACTTCATATCTTTCTCAGGAAGAGCTGTGTTCACAGATATTCATCGTATGACTTATATGTTACAATATGTAGGCTTTGATGGATTGTAGAGAGAACTATTTAAATGGCATGAATTTTAATGTGGATATTATTCTGATATCTGATGAGAAGGACTGTACGCCTAGTGTGTTCACTGTACAGGAAACTGTTCAAGAAAGAGCAACGATAAATACTGCTGTGGACTTTGTTCCTCACAGAGAATGAGATTAAATGCCAGTCATCCTCGTTCTGAATCATCGACAGGTTGGCCCGAGCGCAGACCAGCAGAGGCTGTTTCTGAATCAGGGTAACGTGCATTAATGGTTGACTCCTGCACATCACTTGTGAACCTCTCGCTGTTTTTAAACATTCATACTCATGAACACTGTGGCACCCACGGAGTCTTCACCGATGTGAGTCATCGAAGAAGAAGTGAGCAGACACACACAAAAGATTCCTCACATGAAGGGCTTAAACACAGAAGCCCTTTGGTCCAAACTATGCATTAGAGGACAATGTAGCATGAAAGTAAAAAAAAAAAAAACAACAAAAAAACTTCATTATTGCCATGACTAATTTTCATTACATGTACATATGAGTTTAAAGAGAAACGGTCACACAGGAATGAAATGTGAAATTGTAGCTGCAAAGTGGAATGATAAGAGGTCAAGAGATCTGCAAATAAAACATCTGGAAAGGTGTCGAATTTTGCATTTAGCTGCTGCTTCCTTTGTTGGAAAACGCTGAGGATGAGCCGGAGGAAAATAACACCTGGATCCTCAGGTTTGACAAACATTCTGTCAAGTCTGTCTTTTTTAAACGATTTCTATTTCAACATCTGTAGCAATATGCAACAGTCCCAATTTAAGGTCATGTCTTACTTCTTTAATCCTGTTTTCTTCAGGTTTTCAGTGCCACCTCCGTAACTGTTTCTTCTTGTGTTCATTGTGACTTTTAAACGAGGTCTGTGCACAGTTCGACTTCACATTCATCAGCTGAAGGCGCAGAGTTTCTCTTCTCATCTAAAGTCTCAGTTTTAAGGTGTGTACTTAACAGTGGTGAATGAGTGCTTTTACTCAAGTACAAATTGACATATAGAGACAAATAACCATTCACTCACATTCACACCCACGGGCAATTTAGAGTCAACCATTAACCTATTAAGGAGCGTGTCTTTAACTGTGGGAGGAAGCCGGAGGACCTGGAGAGAACCAACGCAGAACCGAACCTCCTAGCTCTGTGTTGATGTTGATTTTGATTGTTAATGATGAACTGAAAACAGGCCTGTTTTTCTGAGCTCATGAGAAGTTGACTTTTTACAGATACGTGGTTCTCACAGGACAGAAGCACTCCAAACATGCGATGATCTTATGGAGTATGATGCACTGCTGTAGATTAAACTACAAAACAGTACACAAACAGTACATAAAGTAGTTCAAATGAGCTCAACCTTTAACATGTACAGCAGTAAAATACAACAAATACATCACATATAATAGTAAAACACTGACAGGGACCATTTTACTGCACAATGAACGCTGCGACCTCTCATACTTTAAGTACCTTTTTCCTGCGAATACTTACATTTACTTAAGATTTTGAATGCCCTTGTACTAAAGGATCTGAATAGTTCTTACTGAATTCCAAGCAGGATCTCTGATACCACAAATATTTCGGAATCAATAGTTTGTCATCTAATACTAAAAGTACAATTTTGAAACTCGAAGCCTGGTTTAGAATGAAGTTATTAAGAAGCAGAAAACATATGCGACAGTTAAACACTGTTTACCTGTTCAGAAAGTGAACTAATGCATGCACATCGTTTTCAGATGAGGAAGGATAGAAAATGCATGTCATTTAACTGGTTTAAGGGAAGGAAATAATGGTTTGAATAACTTTGTTTCATGAACACAACTATTAGAGGACTTCAGGCTTTTGGAAATTTCATGTACATGTAAACTGTTCTGAATTTGACGCCTGACATTCAGTGACTTCATAGCTACCGGTGATACTTTTAGACTTCGTAACGCACACAAGTAACAGTGAAACATTTCCATCTTCTTAAAAGACACATGATTTCAAATCCTCTTTAAATCTAACGCACAGAGTCAGTCAAGGCAGGGCGTCGGGGCCGGGGACGGCAAAAGTAGAATGCGTGTGTGCATTAAACATCGCTTAGCAGGGAGAGAGCATTAGCCTCGTCAAAGATAAGTAGGTCTAAGGAAGCTACGCAGTCATTACACGTCTGTCAGAGGCCATTTTGGCGCAGACATCTCAGTCGTGGGCCACTGATACGGAAAATCTGTCTGCTAACTCGTTTAAGAAAATGTACAGAGACCATCAAATGCCACACAGCGGAAATGTTTATTGACGCATGTGCAAAGTTTGGAAGATTATGCTTTTGAGGAATACACAAGAAGTGGGCAACAGCACAAATTAAAAAAAAAAAAAAAAAAAATGTAAACAATCCCTTTATTTTTAGTCGTATGTTCGAACTGTGGAGTCTTTAAATTGGCATCTAAATGACCTAATAGTGGGCTCCTCACATTTACACTAAGCATTAATACAGATCAGGGAGAAATGCACTGAAAACATCACGGCACGGTCCCTTTTTCTTAAATATTTTGGTTAAAGGATAAAAAATAAACATCCAGCCGTGACTGTTGTGTATTTGCATTTTAAGGTGGAAGATAACACACACCTTGAGGTAGACAAATGAAAAACCGTCTACATTTGGCTACAAGGATTTGTAGTTTTTTTGATACTTTCTTGTCTCAGCTGATAGTTTTGATTTACATTGTTCCAATCACATGCATTAACAGGCTGATTGCATATTGTTCCAGTAACATTTCCAACAGGCTGCAGCCATGAATAATGAATAATTTACCTCTGTACAAATACACACCTATACATTAATCAACTCCTTACACATATTTGTTTTCTAGATTATTTCTCATTTTTAATATACCTATAGCGATTTATCCACAAACAATAACAGCGGAATTTTACAGCTTCACTGGGACACAAAATAATAGAACATTTACATACATCAGGCTTTCATACATTTTTGAACATTTAAGAATTGCTTTTCATCGAAACGAGGATCCACCTCAAAAAGAAAACAAATTAAAAGGCTTGGGTCGACTCTTGTGCAGACACTTACTGTGACTGCTTGGGGTGTTTTTTTTGTTTTTTTTGCACAATAAAGATCAAACAGCCCAAACTCATCTGCGCCTCAGAGCTGAAAGGTTACGTCGAGGTTGTTTCACCGATTCAAACACAGAGGGTGTAGTAGTGGTGGAGGAGCAGCAGATGGGGAGAGTCGGCACTGAAGGAGACTTGACTGAAGGCTAACACAGGCCTCCCTCGTAGTCGTCGTCTTCGTCTGCAGCGGCCGGCGCCCCGCTAGCGCCGCCTTGTGGAGCAGCTGCCGCCTTCTTCTTCTTTCCTCCTCCTCCGGGTACCCTCAGGGAAATGGCCAGCTTGGCGTACTGTGAGGAGAGATGTGTTGGCGGATCTCAGAGGTAAAGTGTGAACGGAGGTGGCAGAAGCACACACTTTTCTTTACTCCAGTAGAAGTACAGACACTTGTGTAAAAAGAAAAACCCAAAACACCCTGCTAAAAGTAGATGTACTGATTTAACTTTACTGCAGTACAAGTGAAAAAATACTGGCTCGGAAAAGTCCTCAAAGTGAAAAAGTAGGACAAAAGAAGGACAAAACTAACTGAATGTCATATTAATATACAGTGAAGACTATGAAACCATTCTAACTTCAAATATAAATGACAAATTTCAATAAATAAGCTATAAATCACATAATCAGAGACTGTGTGATTTATAGCTTATTAGTTTTTTTTGTGTTTTATGTAAATTTGTCTTGTAACATATTTTTATGTCATTTTAGTCTCGTGTCTTTTATGTCGTTTTCATCTTGTTATATCTTTTACATTATTTTTGTTGTTACATTTGTTGTGTGTGATGTACAGCTCTTTGTGTTTTGATGTTAGGAAGGTGCACAATGATGCAAAACAAGAATAATCAATAATTTTCCTCAAATGCATTGAAATTAAAGTAAGGAGTCCGTTTTGAAAATGTAAGGAGTAGATATTCGTGTTCAAATGTAGTGAGTAAAAGTAAATAGTTGTTAAAAAAAGACATACTCTAGTAAAAGTAGGGATACCAGAAAACTCTTAAGTACAGTTACAGTTTTTGTACTTAGTTACTTCCCACCTCTGGCTGTGGAGTGTGGTGTGAACTTACAGAAGATGCTAGAATGTAACTGTGTTACCGAACAAAATAAAACCAGCAGATATATACTGTTCGCTTCACAAAAAAAAACAAACACTTTACTTTTGATAGTACTCACGTCATTGTCCATGTACTTCAGTAAAGGTGAGTTGCACACTCGGTAGACCTGGTCCTCGTCCTGCTCGTCGTATCCCTGCAGTAGTGTCTCCATGGCGACGCAATCCTCGCTTCCACTGTAGCCGGGCAGACTGGTGGAGATCAAGCAGTGACAGCAGTGTTACAACGTGAGTGTGAGTAACGTCAAGAGTCAAGACAGTAACGCACGCACGCGCACGCACGCTCACACACAGCATAGATTTTAGATCTGCATCTCTTTAGCCAGGTTTGTGCACATTTGTTAAGTAAACATGTTATGACTTCAACACCTTTTTAATATCTCTAAAAGGAAAAATGCCGTTACTGATACAGGATTCAGGTGCGTATAAAACCCATTTGAATTCACATACCTGTAACTTTCTCTGACACATTTATCAGCTGCTACATAGTCCCCTCTGTGAAGATGAATCAGCACTTGAGCGGTTGTTTTCTAAAATATAAAAAGCACAAAGCGACATACTGCATTACAGTGGCAGACATTTCAATAAATAACAAACAAAAAACAAATTACCCGCCACCAATTAAATGATTACGTATTAGCCTGAATTTAACTGTGGAAAAACTATTAAAACAACAGAAAAGAGCCACACCCTGCATAACTCTAACCATATAGGTTGTTCATAATCATCCCACAAAAATTTATTTTTAATCCCCAGGAAGGAGCTCCACTGAGCGCACTCTACTGCTCTGTGTTAACACTGCAGCCATAAATAATGAACTACGGAAACAAACTACACCGACACAAACCACTGCTACACAGCATGTAATCAGTCAACAGAATAAAAGTTTGCTTATGATGCATTTTATACATTTTTATAGTGCAAATTAACAGTATGAATAAAGAAAGGCACCTTGAAGCACATAGGGAAGTTCTCGATCTCTTTGTACATGTTCTTCTCTTTCTGCAGAGCGACTGCTGCTTCATCCAGCCTGGTCACAAACACAGGAGCAGAGTGAGGAAGATGACGGACAAGGACTGTATTTTATCAGAACAACATCAGCCCTAAAGCATAAATTACAAGGCAGCCACTGTGACAGTGAAAAACACTACTGAAGCAACAAATACCCTCATCAGCACAAACAACTCCACCTGTTTTTTGGGTTTTTTTTTTTTTACACCTACATGTACTATCTACCTCACCTTTTTAATCGGACCAGAAGTCTGGAAGCTTTTCCCAGCAGCTCAACTGCCTGACGCAGACGGTCTTCATTCTACACAGAGAAAAGAAAAAAACAACAAACAAACCGTAAATTCAATCACACACATCCACTACCCTTACAGACTTTTTGGTAAGAAATACCTGATGTGTAGCAACTAGACATTGTAATGTAATTCCTTGCAACTTAAAAATGTGCTCTTGTGTGAGAAAATATCGTATATGATAATATGATATGAAGCACAAGAGTAAAATGAGAAATGTGTCGTCTTCACTTCCTGACTGTTTTTATGGAGGAGTTTGATGCTGAATAATGGACACAGTGATTTTATCAAACATTATGATGCCACAGCGAAGCCACCTTCTGGATATAAAATATCATCACTTTATTATTTCATATTTTTATTGTGACATGTTGTCATAATGACAGTAAGAATTCTTGAGTTATGGCCAAAAGTGTGTTTGGTGGAGTCACCAGTTGACCTTTGGCCACCAACATCTAATCAGTTCATCCTTGTGTCCGAGTCAATGTTTGTTCCAAATCTGTAAACATAAATCCCTCAAAGTGTTTCTAATATATCGCGTTCAGGTGAGTGAAGTTGACCGTCCACCTTCTGGATTTAAAATATCATCACACCATCATATTATCCTGTCACATATTTATGTGAAATTTTCTTCATAACTACATACATTCTTGAGTTATGGCCAAAAATGTGTTTTGTGACGTCACAGCATTTTAAAACTCAGTGACAGATACATTTTAAAGCTTTTGTTCAGTATCTCATTCCTACCTCAAACACGCCGGCTGCCTTCTGATACAAGTCTACTGCCTTCTCCAGGTTTATAGGTTCTATGAGTCTAGGAGAAAATGTGGGGGGAAAAAAATGATCAAAGAAATGCACACATTTTTGTTTCTGAACTAGAGAAGAGTTGTTCATGAAATTAAAATTTACAGTGACAAACTCTAGGTTCAATAACAGAAACGGTGTAAACTGTAAACTGTACAATCTCTATTATAGTTTACTACATGCAATGTTGACGAACCAACAAGTTCAATCTGGTGCTGCTCTGTCAGAAAAACTGTGACTTATTATAGTGATGTTTTTTCTTTTTTTACTTTCCAGCCCGGTCCAGAGCCATGGCCGCGGTGTCGGGAGTTCCATTCTCCATGTACATCATACAGGCTTTCTCTATGTACTGGATGGCTTCTGGCATCTTCTTTTGTTCCTGTTTCAGCACAAACACAGTGAGGTCAGCGAGTGCCGTTACATCCTTCTCCCTGAACATGACTGAAACACTGACACTGTGCCTGCGCTCACCTTCATCATCATACCTGCCTGTTCAATAGCCCTGAGGAAGAAGAGCAAGAGAGTCCAAATTCAAATGTGACCCTTACTGATGGTTACGATGGATTTAATCCTTCAATATGTAGCTCTCGGAGCTCAACAGTCAAAAAATATATAGTGACTCTCGTATTAGACCAATTTTCTTAATGCATTTTGACAATTAATGTAAAAAAAAAAACAAAAAAATGCAAAAATAGATTCCAGTTCAAATTGCTTATGTTATTTGGACGACAGTTTAAAACCCAAAGATATTCAGAAAACAAAAAGCAAGCTATTCTAACATTTATGACATGTGTCTTTTTAGTGGATTCATTTTCTTACAATCATCTAATTATTGCAGCGCTATAAAATAATATGAAAAAGGAGAAAATGTCCACATTGGAGAAGGTGGAATAAGCTTGACCTGAAACTAATATTCAGTATTATTCTTTATCCTGATAGACTGATGATTTCATTATTGCAACAGAGCGACTCTAAATACAATACTTACTTTGCTGCATGAAAAAGCCTGCAGGACAAGTCAAGGAAATGACAAAACAAAGACAAACGACGTATAGAAGTATATAAAGACAGCACAGTGAGGATACGCCTTGTTTTCTGTGTGATATTCCGCTTCCTTCAGGTACGCATCTTTTGCTTGCTCGTACTGCTTGGCATTCTTGAAGCACACAGCTAAAAGACAGACAGTGGAGACAGGTGTCAGGGTGGGCTACATGTCAGTGTGGTAGCTACCCCATGCTGATGTCGCATTACCTGCTTTGGCGTATTCTGATGCAGCACTGTCGAAATCCGGCTTCCACTTGGTCAGACTTGTCTTTAAGCTACAAAAAAAAAAATATGACGAGCCAATTAGAAGCGGCTTAAGCAAGCAGTTGGCTATATTATGTGTTTATGAACACTCAGACAAAACAAAGTGGTGTCTTTTTACAGGTCTATTAAAGATATGCACAATATACCGACGATAACAGCTGTGTTTTCAATTAACGTCGCATCACGTTTGGTGAAAATGTCTCAGTGGCCTTTATAGCTAGCTAACACTCGTAGTAAAACACAAACAGGCTCACTAAGGAGGAGAAATGAGATTTCTTTGTCCAAACTCACCATTTTTCCGCTTTAGCTATGTGCTCGTGAGCTTCGTTTATCTTCTGAGCAGCCATGCTGATATGTAGGTCGACACTATATGAAGATTCAAATGAGGTTATCGATATGTTGCTGTGGATGTTTCGACGATGTTTGGATTAACAGGAACTCCTCCTCGGCCGCGGCGTCATCCGCTGTCGCAGACTACAGGAGCCGACGAGGACTAAACACCACGGCAAAGGCGAACACACAACGGAACGCAAATACCGTGGGACCATAGGCATTTTAAACAACAGGTGCCGCACTAGAACAGATAGGGGTGAAGGGTTTTACTTAAACCCTTCTCAGTGCTAGTAAAAAGTAATTATTACGTAGATTAATCCTGATGGCCACTTGTGATATGTTATCAATGATGCCCATAATAAATTATTCAAATATGCATTTTTCAACCACAATCCACACTGTGCCTAATAGATCCCCACAGCTGTTGTGTGCCGTGTCTCTGCAAAATACTATTTTTTATAAGTTTTTTTAAGTGTGCACGAACGGAAGCGGAAACATATTATAGTGCGGTTACTGACGTCATGACGCCTCCTGTCTCTAATGGCTGAACAACAACAACCATCGGCGGCGGAGAAACTTTCACAAACTTCTACAGAGACAAAAGAAAGTTGTATATAGCAAAACGATTTGGTTGTATAGCAGTTTAGGCGCATTTGTTTTCCTCTTCTTTTAGTCACAGATGTGGAATTACTGATGGATCCGAGGTATGACATACCGCGGAGGGCCGCCGGTGGCGGCGGAGGCTCTGCGAACTCTTCTCCCGCTCTGGGGGCTCAGTCGCGCCGCAGGAAGATACCTCCGAGACCCGCTGATTTTAAACTTCAAATTATCATTATCGGCTCCCGTGGGGTTGGTAAAACTAGCCTCATGGAAAGATTTACCGATGACACGTTCTGTGAAGCCTGCAAGTCGACCGTAGGTGAGAACATGAGGCTTTTACGGGACTTGTTTTGGCAACTTTTATTGACAGCATTTAGCATGGATCTGTCTATTTCCTGGGGGAGATGCTTGTCCCATCATAGGCTGCCTGGAAGTCGTAACAATATAGCTAACCTCACCTACTTTTCTGTAAATGAAACGGAGTGGGCATCACGGTACTGGCTTCAACCAGCTAGCTCGAGCTAACCGTGAAAACATTTAGCTATACTGTTATTAAAACGTGCTGCAAAAACAAGTTGTTTTTTCTTTATCTTCACACACGTTTGGAGCTTGTGGGTCTTAAAAAAAAGAGCCCCAGCAAGCAAAGAATAGAAAAGTCTTGATAACCTAGCTATAGCATATATCCATAGCATTTATCTGCAGCAAACCTGTAATTAATAGTTAAATTAGCTACAGGTGAGTCTGTTCTGTTTATTATTAATGCGGATGTGAGGATACGGTGGCCCATAATGCGCCGTCACAATTTCTGAAGGGCGTTTTTTTCCCCCCACATTTCTACATAAAAATAGTAAATACAAAGAACATGATCCATTTCATTAAGAAATTACTGGAGTCACTGAAAACAAACCTACACAAATGACTGCCCGTGGTTGTAGTTGTAGTGTGTCATCCAGCTTAAAACACCAGACCTGTTTTATATGTGGAACTGGGTAAACAGCCCTGTGACCAATACAGCAGCCAGCCATAGTGTCCAATCCCAAAATAGTCAGGCAGCTGCTCTATTTTGTGCCCTGTCATTCCTGTGACACAGCTCTTAAGTTTGTGTTTGGTGTGTGCGCCATATGCTGTTTTTCAAATAGTTTCATTGCTACACTTCATTATAGTAACTTCAAGAAATGTGACTCTTGCATAAATTCCTTATTTGTTGTTACTGCTGTCAAACTAAGAAACCTAAAACTTGCAGATGAAATGTGGCCAGAATAACAACGTAATTTACTTTGACCTAACTCATAATGTACGTCCAGTCAAGACAAACGGGGCGACGACGATGAAAACTGCCCCGACCCAAACAAACAAACAAACCAGCTCAGGGAATACTCGTACTGTATTTGCATTTGTGTATCCACACGATTCTTCTAATTTGCCTCGTAGGAGTTGACTTCAAAATCAAGACAGTTGAGCTGAGAGGGAAGAAGATCAGGCTTCAGATATGGTGAGTAATCTAAAGGCTCTTTAGTCCTCTGCATGGTACACTTCCCCTCTCTGTCCTCTAACCCAGCAGGCTGCTCTAACAACTTCATGTGTGCATTCCAGTACAGTAGATATAAACTTTTGAAGATCAGATCTTTTTTTTTTTTTTTACTGTGCTCACTTGAAGACTTTGTCAAACGCTACAGACAGCCTACAAGATACGAAAAAAGATTTCTTTCACAAAGCATTGAATGCCGTGGCCAATTCCTCTTATTACTCTGGTGTAATTTGCACATTGCTTTAAAGATTGGTGTATGTTTACGCTGCTAAACTGGAACCAGGGGCAAGTCTCACTCAGTGCTGCAGGGTCATGTTGTTCTTGTTGGTACACGTACTGGAAAAGCCACATATAAATATTTAGTTAGTATTTTGAAACCGCAGCACTAAAGTAGGGCTGGGATTGATGTTTTACGATATATTAATATATTTTGAAAAGATGTATAAAATGAGGCCACACTGTTTATATTGCTATAGTTTGATGTTTGGTTACATAACATGTTTCCTTCATAAAACTGTGCCAGTGTTTGCATCTCTTCTCTCCACAGTCTAATTTGGGCCAGCTTCATAATGAACTGGTCATATTTTTATACTTCTCATAATAAGATAAAAGATCACTAACATTGTGTTTTGCACCATTTTTGTCTTGTGTGTCTGTTTTGTTTAATATAGGCTTTTTTTTTTTTTTCTTCTTATATTTATTTTTTAATTGACATGTTTTGTAGCTGGGTCATTCCATACCAAGTCATGCAGAATTCTAAACATTTCCCAGTTCATGACATGTTGCAAATAATCCTCAGGGTTTCTTGGATGTTCAGTACAAATATCAACCCAATCCAGCGGAAAAATAAGCAGCTACTGAGTCTTAGAATACAAATACTTATAATGAAATAAAATGAAACTTCAAAATTCAAAACTAACAAAGTATTTGGAGTGGAGATTTAGCATTCTGCAAGGAACTTGACAAACATCACTGAAAATCAGTGACGTGAACTGGAAAGGCCTCAGTGAGTTGGTATGGAATGACCCAGCCGTATATTTTTAAACAGGGAAGGATGTCTTTGCATTTCGTTTTAATCACAGCCCATTTTAATAAAAGTTCTTGTGACATCTCACATGTGACTCAGACTGAACCTTTAGCCCACTTCATAGAAAATACAGAGGTATGTCTCGTGTGTTGCCATTCAGCCTAAAAATACTGAGATATGATTTTTGGTCTTTAATGCCCAGCCCTACACTGACAACAACTACCTTTTTAAGAACAAATGTGTCCGCTCGCCAGTAAAATGAGTTACCATACCCCAAAATAAAATTTAAAAAAATACCCCAAGTACTAAATATATACCATAAGAAAGTTTTCCATCTGCTGTTACAAAGCAACCATGAATGAGTAAATTAGTTTGATGCTTAATACATTTAAAATGTTTGTTTGAAATGTTTGTGAATCCAGTTGAGCAGCAGTTGGTCACAAAGGAGTAACAGTGTGTGCGTTTCTAAAGGTAAAAGGTTGTCATTCGAATATGCTATGTAAATAGATATGTGATCACCAGTGACTGGTATGATGCAGCTGCAGAGGTTTGATTCATGTCTTGTGACTCTAACTAAGCACTAATTACATTTTGAAAACATCTAGAGACCGGCCACATTGTTGTTCAAGCTCTGAAAAACAGATTTAATGCCACAACGGTAAAGCCTTTTTACTCTGTTTGACTACCTTAAATGTGTGTGACAGTGCCGGGATAACGTGAGTGCATCATCGCCTGTTTCACTAACATCTGTCCTGTTCACTGACACCCCGTCCCGCCTCCCACCGCCACACCGCACTCTATCCACCCTTTACCTCTTTTGTCCCCTCTCCTCTGCCCGTTGGAGCTGTGGGTTCAGGGCGGCCATCCTCTCCTCTGCGTGTCCTGTCCTCTCCTCTGCGTGTCCTGTCTCTCATGTTAAACAGCTCACATCGAGCTTCACCATTGTCACATCCAAGCTTTACCTAACCTCATCATTGTGATGTTGTCTCTGTCTGCTTCCGCTCATAAGCCTGACTGTGACTCACAGGGGGAAAGGGAGAGACTAGCTGGCTGAAGGTACAGTAATGTGGCTCAATGTTCATGTGACACCGCTAACCCAGACTCTGATCAGCACCTGAATCACAAAAAGAAAAGAATCAACATGTACATTTAAAATACACAGTACATTCAATGTCCTTATTCTATGGCGTCTGTATTTTAGTTAAAAACAAGATGTTAATGTTTCACCCACATTAAGAAAGATTCAGCGTTTTACCTTTTTGGTGTACATACTCAATAAAGAAGCGTAGCATTCTTTAGATATGTACGTTCATTAGTGATTAGTAACATTTATTTGGTAAGTTTCCACTGAACTAATTTTTCTGTCTGTTGATCTTAAACTGAGCACACACTTGACGACTAGCTGAAGCATTCTGAGATGGGACGTAACACATTTGAACACCTGGGAGTAGAGCAGATTTTAGGCTCTTACCGTCAGAGAGGAGCACAAACCTGAGTCCATCCACTGCAACACACTGGGCAGTAACGACTGGACATGATGTAGCCAGATATCCTGCCTTCTATATTTGTTTGATAATCAGAACTAGTCACTAATCAGAAAACACGCTCAGCAAACAAAGTATTCTTGTAACTATATGGCACTGACGGGAGCCATTCATTAGTTTAACATCCCTTCTGCAAACTCACTCGTTCCCCCTTTCAATAAGAAATCCAATTTTACATCATTTTCAACCATTAGAATTTCCAAACCTGTGTACAAAACTTTTGGAAAAGCCACAGCAGAAAATAAATAAGCAGCATCCAAAAAAGCTTAAACCAACTAGACTATTAGATGTGGGAAAAGTCATTTATAGTTTTGATGCTCTCCACTATTGATTTTACATAAATTTGGCTTTGGTGCTGCACCTAAGCCTTGTAATGGTTGGAAAAACCCTGCATAGCTCTAGTTTTCTCATATTTTAATCTGGAAATGCTACATACTGTTAAATACAAAAACATTCACAAGTAATGCATCAAAAACAAGGTGATATCAGTCTTCGTCAGTTAGGTTGTGGTAGGACCTGTGTGTTATATTGTAGGCATTCATTGTCTGCTAAAGTTCAACCATTTTCTTCCATTTCACTTGGGCAGTGTACATTTACAGCGCAAAGTAATGTCAAATTAAACATGTTTAAAAACATCTCTGTGAGAACGACTGCCCTTGGCTGGTTCTAAAAGCTCACAACTAGAATCTCTACACACCACGCCACGCTTTATGTGCTCATTTTAAACACAGACTGAGCATGACTCGGTCTACCGGACCCGATCAGTCATCACGTCCAAATCACATTCATACTCAGCCCGACAGTCGTTAAGTGTGCGCTCAGCTCTAGTTCTTCCATTTCAAAGTTTTTAGTCATAGTTTTCTTTAATGAAGTGAAACCACTTTGCATAAAATCAGATCAAATCACTTCAGAAGTGCCATTGACCCTGCACTGACTTCAATCATATTGGATTTAATTCATGTCGTCCAGGGACACCGCTGGCCAGGAGAGGTTCAACAGCATCACGTCAGCCTACTACAGAGGAGCCAAGGGAATAGTGCTAGTGTACGATATCACTAAACAGGAGACCTTCGACGACCTTCCTAAATGGATGAAGATGATAGACAAGGTAGTCATGAATGTCACACTGCTGTCATTCTGTCAGGGCCGTTGAAGATCTCATTGGATTTGTCATATTAACAGCCTTAATGTCGCCATGACCAAATGTGAACTCCTCTTACTTACCGTAGACCCAGTTTTCATTTCAGTGTGATTATTTGCTGACGTGTCCTCTTTACTTTCGGTTGTGCGTCAGTACGCCTCAGAGGAAGCAGAACTTCTCCTGGTCGGGAACAAGCTGGACTGTGAGACTGACCGCATCATCTCCAGACAGCAGGGAGAGAGGGTGAGTCTGACACTGAAATGATCCAGCCACATTGTTAAATCATATTCATTTATGCTGATCTAAAACTTAAAGATGCAGTGTGACTCAACTTTGTCTCTTATGAAGTTCAATTTTAAATCATTCTTAATGTAGTGTAGAAAAGTACATACCACTAGGAAAATCTCAATGTCTGTGCCTAAGAAACAGCTGTGCTCCAAATAAACAGTAAAATTGCTGATGCCTTCTCCATAAACTGCAGTTTTGTGCAGCGAACAGCTTATCCAAACATATTAATTCAAGATGGATGACATCCACAAAAAAAAAATCCAGCTGTTAATGGAGTTAGTGCTGTCATTCAGTTTACTTCCTGCTCGCATGGTATGAAAACACCAAATGTAACCTTCTTTGTGTTGCAGTTTGCCTCTCGAATAAGTGGTATGCGCTTTTGCGAATCTAGTGCCAAGGATAACTTCAACGTAGACGAGATCTTCCTGAAGCTTGTGGATGACATTCTTAGCAAGGTCAGTGTGTTACCAGTGCCCTCCCTGTGCCTCTACTTCGTCTCTAACGCCTGCTTTATTTATGGTAATTGTTGTAGTTGCAGCTGGAATGATGACCTGCTCTGTCACTCTGTAGAGCAGTGTAATGCCATCTCATCTAATATGTCTAAGAAGTACAAACGATCCAGCTATCTTTCTTCTTGAACACTTCCACTTGAGCGGTTCCAGTCCCAACATCAGGCCTTATCTATTAATAAAATCCAACACCAACATTTTGAGAAGTTCAGTTTGTAGATTTTTCCCTCTCGTGCCACAGCAACATGTTGGGTGTCATATGAAACCAGAGAGTTTTCACGTTTTTCAGCCACACAGACAAAATTATACCTGTTGCTTCTGCCGTTTCCTCATACATGCAGTTAAACCTGCTTGAAATCAGAGCCTTACTTTCCTCCATCACGTTCTAGCCTGATTAAACTCTTTCCCATTCATCCACTACTGACAGAAGACCCACTTTGTGAATTGATGGCGAATAGCGTAATGAGAAACACGTGGACTTTGGCACCCTCTGCTGATTATATTGGACTTGATACCCACGTTAACTTGAAATCTTGTGATAGCTTAGTTTATTGTGTTCAGAGACACATTAGTAATGGAAATCACAAGATTTTGAAGTTGGATTGCCCATCAAGAGGCAGAAAAGCTACTTGGCGCGCACTGCTCTCCAGCCCTATCCGAATGCTCAAAGGCAGAGGCAGCCTGGTACTGCTATTTTATGCTTTGTTCCTGTTGGATCAAATTTGGTTGGTTTGGAGTTGTCGCTGAGAACAGGTTCAGTAGCGTCAGTGTTTAGTGACTTATTGTCATAAGGCTGTTATTCTTGGATTTAAAATTTTGATTAAGGTCCAATCTGTAAGATTTAGGGGGATGTCAGAGGAAGTACAAAAGAAACTGAATATAATATTCATTATAATATAATTTTCATTAGTGTATAATATTCATTAGTCTATAATCACACAAAAATAAGAATCAAATTTCCGTTACCTTACAATGAGCTGTGAATATCTACAGAGGGAGAAGGTTGCTGTTGATGGAGTCTAACCATGTTGTGCTGCCATGTTTCTACATTAGCTCCCAATGAACTTCCCCTACAGACAATTCCGTTACAAGGGCCCTCTGCGTTTTTACAGCCACCGTAGTAGAGGATGTAGGGTGTTCAGTCAGTTGCAATCTGCAACCTCACCACTTGATGTAACTAAATATCACACACTGAACCTTGAAGGACGAGTACATTCACCCAGAACATTCTATTCCTTAAACCTGTTCATTTTGGCCCTATAATTGAGGAGCTATTACTGATTGAAAGTGATTATTGTTTTTTTTTTTCAGGCTTAAGTCTTTAAATTGTTTTGTTTTTTTTGTATACATGTTGTTACTCCAGGGCTCATGTTTTGCTAAAAACAACTGTAATGATTCTTTTTGTAGATCTTTTTTAGATTTTTACATATTTCTTTTTCCCTTCACGGTAACAGAAATATTGTCAAGATACGGATTCTTCTTGTATTAAACTTATGTCCCTTGTTATCCTGGTCTGAGTTAAGTCTTATTTGGCTGTCAAATGGATTGGCCGTGAATGTGATTCTCTCCTGTGTAATGTGTTTTAAGGCCGTCTTTTCTGACTTTGTCCTGTTTTCCGCACGTACAACAGATGCCTCTGGAAGTTCCCAACAAGGAGCTTTCCAACAGTGTCCTGTCTCTGCAGCCTGAACCGGAAGTGCCTCCGGAGTTGCCCCCTCCTCGCATGCGCTGTTGCTGAGAGTCGGAGTACCCACCTCCCATCCTGCACACACACACACACACACACGCGCACACACACAACTCACACATGCAGAGTACCACTATGGCCACCAGGGGGCAGCACACAGCAGCAGTTTGGAACAGTTCGCTGCTGTTGATAGATGCATGGACTCTGTAAACATTCAGTATTATCTTCCCCAGTTTCTTGTCCTGTTTTGTAACTGTACTCTAAGACATATACGACACTAACACTTAGACCTGGTGAGTCACCCACTGCTTACTTCTGTCCACACTTGACCCAGACTACCTCATTCTTCAGACCGTTAGGCTAGCTGTGCCCCGCAGGTGCCTTCGAGGTAGAGAGCTCTCAGATAGCTGTTGCACATTTTCAAGGAGAGGGAATTTCTGAGGGCCGTACAGCTCCGCATCTTCCTGTGGTCACACATACTGTACACTAAATCTGTCTTCTTAGCCTCTCTAGCTCACAGGAAACATCTCATGTCTTTTTTTAGCTTAGTTGAAATTCTGGGTCTAGGTACAATAGTTTTATACTCTTCATAAGTATTATTCGCAAGTTGACTTGAGATAAACAAAAGCACATAATTGATCTTTTTATTGAGATGACGTAACTATGGCCGCACATGGCAGAGGCGTGTTGCTGTAAATACTGGACGTGGTGCAGCAGGAGGTTGTGGGTTGGTATCATATCAGTGCGTTTTCCTTTGCCTTAAAGTATTAAGTGGCTGGAACGGCTCATTTCCCATTTGTATAAACTGTAATGTTTTGCACTACAATCCATCTTAACTATAGCTGACATGCCGAACTGTAGAGGGAGGCAGCAGAAGAAGAAAGTACATGACTTGTAGTTAAGCACTAACAAAGATCAGTGTTGCCTTTTTTTTTTTCTTTTTTTTTTTTTAGTGCCCACTCTATATGACACCCAGGCTGAGTGGAATGGAAATGCAAGGAGAGATGGGTAGTGTAGTCTGTTAGGGGTTCACAAGGGCATTGTCCATGTGTGATAATGGCTTCTCAGAGGGACTGGACAGTAAGAAGCCACTAAGCACACACATGGTTTTAGCCTTTGTTATGCTTTTGTTACTAATACTGCTAAGTGTTTGTTTTTGTTTTAATTGTCACGTTTTTCATGAATTCAGCTTAGAGGTGAGTGTCCCCTTTCAGGAGAAAACACGCAGGAAGGTTTGTCTAGTATTCGAATGTCTCAGGAAGTTCTACTCGGCTCATTTGGTCAGGCTTTTATTGCAGAGTTGATTTGCTTTGAGCTTGGAAAAGAAAAATAAACATGAAACATAAAATTTCTGCAGGCCGTTTTGAATTGCTAGGTTTTTGTCAGTTTATGGACCAGTTTGAGGATATTCCATTACCTGCACATTTTCAAAAAAGACTCAGCTATGCATGTTAAGCCCTCCTGTGTTCATAGATTTAATAACCATTTAATTCGTCTGTCTATGTCGTGGAATTAATGCAATATTAGAGATGTAGCACCATGGAGTCGGACGTGAACACCGCAGTCTGAGGGTTAAGAAGGACGAGACTGTTTAAAGTACCTGATTAAAAATGACTCAGACTGACTTGCTATTAGTTTATTTTGTGGTTTTATTGAAGTCACGGTCGAGTTTTTGTGGTTTTGAAATGGCACAGGATGTATTTAAATGAATAGTTTCATACCAAATCAAGATGTTAACAAAAATGTGAGACCTCTGTCAATAAACACTCATTGACATCTACACTAAAGACCTTCACTGACAGCTTCTTATCTTGTGCTTTGAAACAGTGAGCTCTGTGAACGTGAGGCGACATTTTTCTTTTTTCTTTTCTTTTTATTTTTTTTCTTAGCCGTGTTGTTTTTTTTTGGCATGAAACGTTTCATTTGTCCCCCCTGACTTATCACATTTGGCACTAACCCAGTCATCTAATATCCAAGCCTTATACTTCTCAATGTTTTAAATATACATTTTAAAATGCTTTTATCTGAATTGTGTATCCTTTAAGATGGAAGACTGTACTTTGTATTAAACCTGTTAGAAGTCTCTGAAAAGTTTTGGCATGTTTAAAGCAGATTTGTGGTATTTATAACTCGTGGCATTCTTTGACTAATGAAATGCAATTAAAGATATCTATATTTATTACCAAATGATGGTTGTGGTTTTTGTGTGTGATCGGGTGTTTCCTAAAGCATCTGTCTGCTGTCCTTGGAGATTCAAGGAACATTTATTTCAATGTCGATCCTTTCACAAAGCACAGATTTCAAAAGATAGATGATGAGAAATAATTTAAAAAAAGATTTGTGGGCGTCGTTTTACATACTGTCTTCAAGATTTTTCATGTGAGAAGCTGAGGACCGGTTCCTTGCGCCTTACGTGAAGGTGTTCAATAGCCAATAGTATCGGTGTGTGCGTATGTGCGTGCGTGTGCGTGCGTGTGTGTCATTAGGGCATGCGCACCAAAGCGTGTCAGACCTGATCCCGCCTGGTCCCAGAGAAAACAAGGGGTGTGCTTGGGCGCTTGTGAGGCAGAAGCGCATGCGCCCCGCAGAAAATCACGGGCGTCGAGCCTCACACCGCAGCGATTGCAGATCTTACATGTCAGATAGGAAGGAGTGGGAGAAGGGGGTCCGATACGTTACGCCGGGGGGGGGACCAGACACGCACATATCCCGGTGAGACAGAGGGATGGAGACCTGCTCTGCAGAGGAGGAAGAGGGCTGATGTGACTCCTTCAAACTTGAGCCTCACAGTCTGCAGATGCAACCTGTCTGTCAGCCCGTCCGTCCTAGTAATCCCTTTTTTTTTATTGCAGCGTTTCGTCCAAGGGGGGCTACACGCAAAGGGGACTACAATGACAACCTGGTGAATGCACACAGGATGGAGTAAAACATCCAGCACCACGCAGGATGCGCATCCCCAGACCGACAAAGAAGAAGGTAGACTGTTTTTGTGGTGTCGCATGTCAGAGATTTTCCGCTGTGCTGTGGATTGATCGTTTCCTTCATCGCCCTCCTGCTGCCGGTGTCGGTGTATAATGGAGAGCTCCAATGGCTCTGGCAGCGACACCAAACCGCAGAACCACCAGTTGGAGAAGAAGAGGCTGAACCGAGCGCCTTCACCGGCCAGACCTTTCCTTAAGGATGTGCACTCCCGCTCCGCTAAACCTGCCATAGTACCGAAATCCCCCAAACTTAACAAGCAGCAGCAGTCTCCTGCAGTGCCCTTAGCCCACCCGAACCGCAGCTCCAGACGCAACACAGCCGGGGCCAAAGAAAAGATAGCCACTGCAAAAAGTATCCCCAAGTCTACTGTCGCGAAAAAGAGCCCAAAGGTGCCCCAGCATGCGGCGGCCGAGCCCAAAGCCGCCAGCATCAAACCGGACAGCACCAGCAGTCCGGTCCTCGCCAAAAGCAAGAAGGCAAAATTAGCCTCGGGATCCCCGGGCCCTCTCAGTCATGGATCCCCGATCCGGGTACCGACCGGGGCGCCTCTCGGCCGGGTCAGCCAGACCGACAGCAGCTCAGACCTGTCAGACTGCCCGTCCGAGCCGCTGTCGGACGAGCAGAGGCTGGCACCGGCCGCCAGTAGTGACGCCGAGTCCGGTACCGGCTCCAGTGACCGGGATCAGCTGGGAGCCGATAATCCGCTGCGTTCAGAAGCGACCGGAGCTGCTGCTGCTGCTGCTCCTCCGCCGCGCACAACCGAGGCTTCCGCCGCCAAGGGAAGCATGTCTCAGGCTCAGCCCGCTCCGGGGGCGCACGGAGAGAAACACCGGCAGGAGAAACCCTCAACAAGCGCACAACTCAAACTGCCAGGCGCCAAGGATGTACCGGAGGAAGACCTGCTGCGGGAGATAGAAGATTTAAGATCTGAAAACGACTACCTCAAGGTATGATGTTCTGTAGCTCTCAACCGACTCACAGACCAATCAAACCACCCTTTGCCTGTGCGTTGCATATTCTTTATTAAGTGTGACAAAAAAAAAAAAAATCATATTTTTGGCGTCTTTTTACATTTTTGTCAAAGGAGCAGAAACATGGGAAGCAAGTGTCCCGTTCCCGGTTGAATTCGTACTTTCACTCATGTACCAAAGCGTCCTTGAGCAAACTTCCCACCGATTTAAGACTTTAAAATGTAGAAACGATGACAATCTAAACGCGTTGCCCTTAAACCGCGGCTGTCATCCTCATGAAGTGGCTCTCCGTCCGTCTGTCGACTCTCCATCCATCATGCCGTCTTTTTTAACCTTCCCAGGCTTCCCCGCGGATTTGACCTTTTTATTAATGAGGATTTCATCGATGATAGACTGACTCTCTGGTGTGTGCCTTAAATTTTCATTCAAAATAAATAAATAAATCCCAGCTGTCAAATCATCACAGTCCATTGTGACAGAAAGAGTCAAGAGTCAAACACATTGTCCCCCCCTCTGTTGCATTTGGGACACTGAGAATTACATCCTCTCCTCCATGTAATGATGTGCACAGTCTGTACTCAGATACAACCTAGGCTACAATTACACTCATTTTACATTAGATTTGTATTTATTTTTTTACTTAAGTACGTAAGATAAGTCATTGTACAAAAAAAAAAAAATTACATCAGTCCAAACAAATATGGCATAATGATAAAGGGTGTATTTTTACACTCAGTCTTTCTTATTTGTAGTATCTCGATCAGTGCTTGTTTCCCAACATGCCATAGTTGTAATGTATGTATGTATTGCATAAAGGGACCCCTCCCCCTTCTTTAAGCAGGCTATCCCCATAAGTTGGGGAGGGGGAGGCAAACAGATAATGCGGCAAACACCCTTGCAGTTTGTTTTTTTTGTTGTTTTTTTTCTCCAGATGGGAGACAGGTTTATTTGCATTTTTATTTCCCCCCCCCCCCTCTGACTATTATTTCAAACTTGATCACGCATGTCTGTGTCTCTGTCTTTGGCTCGGCACAAACACAAGAGAGTTAATCAGCTTTACTGGCTCTCGCTGTAATGGCTTTATCCCACAGGACTTGATAACAGTCAGATGTCCCATGTGTGCGGGGTTCAAACACCCGCCTGCCGGGTTGTCAGTCTGCCAGCTGGGTCTCTGAGGTGAACTCTTC
>JAPQRN010000010.1:20458827-20469853 GCA_037367275.1 Coranthus polyacanthus
ATTTTCAGTGCAAATGAAATTACATTTTTTTCACCATTCCTAATAAACTCATGACTCGCCGTAGTTGAAATATCTGTCACAATGATTGCATCATCTTATTTGCAACAATGAAAGTATTGTTTTTCAAATGTAGTCCCATTGTTCATTGGTTGTTATTTATTACTCTGTTCAGTTGGAGTGTTCAGAGGAGCTCGGTGACCTGGTGAAAGCAGTGGATCCCACCTTGGCTCTCAGTGTTTACCTGAGGGCCAACGTCCCCAACAAGGTCATTCAGTGCTTTGCAGAGACCGGTCAGTTTCCCAAGATCGTCCTGTACGCCAAGAAGGTATGTCTGTCCAGCAGGGTTAGTAGTTGATTCCAAATGTGACTCATCAGATACATTATAAAACTGTAATCCATCTCTGACTGTTGATTCAATGAAGTGGTTAAACTTTACGCACACCAGCATTAGAGCACTTTTCCTTTTTGTTCCCAGGTGGGATACACTCCTGACTGGATCTTTCTGCTGCGGAATGTAATGAGGATAAACCCTGAACAAGGCCTGCAGTTTGCCCAGATGCTTGTCCAGGATGAAGAGCCACTGGCTGACATTACACAGGTCAAAAATCCATCAACAGGACATAACATTTATTAAAACAGTCATTTATGAATTTATGGAGCTTGGCTGTGATATTTATGAATATAAAGAGACCAAGTAGCACAGGGTGGAGTGTGTTGTAATACCAGGATGTTGAGGACTGGATCAGACGAGTCTGGAATGAACAAGTTGACTCTGCATTTTACTGGAGATTAGGCAATATATTTGAAAAAAGCTATAAGATGCCAGCATCTGTGAACTTAAACTATCCTGCAGTTTAAAGGAAAAGCACTTCTACCTTTGCCACTGCAGACCCTCTGCACTGCAAAAGCCAAGTGCTGATGCTGCACTCTGTATTACTTAAAGTGCTGTACTAGCAGGTAACAGGAATAAAAACACATTGCATCAAGTTCTGTCTTCGATTTCTGGAATGTGTTGTTATCAACTAACTTTCTGTTTAATGTATCTGTCCTTCAAGCAAAGAACTGTAGGAGACTGAAGGAAGGAAGACATGTTTATAGTAGAAAAACCTAAAGTAGTAGTACTAGCAAAGTGATTTTTATGTGTGTTTGGCAGGGACAATACACACACATTGTTACATCAAAATGCAATAGACACGGTGTATGGAGGCTAATTAGCAGACCTTGCCGCTGGTTAGGCTTTTCAGAAACAACACTCTAAGACGGACAAGGAAAAGTACGACAAACTGTTTATCCACTAGACAGGTTTCTCTCACTGCATGTTTCAAATCCTCTCCTGTGTGTCTGCGTGTCCAGATTGTGGATGTGTTCATGGAGTACAACCTGATCCAGCAGTGCACCTCCTTCCTCCTGGATGCTCTGAAAAACAACAGACCCTCAGAGGGACCGCTGCAGACTCGCCTGCTGGAGATGAACCTCATGCATGCTCCACAGGTAGACACATCTACACATCATTTACAACAAAATTAACTAACAGAGCGGTAACAGGTTTCTTTGACATACCTCTAAATGCTTAATGTTTTTGCTGTAGGTTGCAGATGCCATCCTGGGTAACCAGATGTTTACCAACTACGACCGTGCCCACATCGCCCAGTTGTGTGAGAAAGCCGGCTTGTTGCAGAGGGCACTGGAGCACTACACTGACCTTTATGACATCAAGCGAGCTGTGGTTCACACACACCTTCTTAACCCAGAGGTAGGCCTCCTGTACCTCCGCCTGGGTTCAAATGGAAAACCGAGTTAGAAATTCTCAAAACCTGGTTTGATGTCAACAAATCGTCTCTTAGTATTAGGGAAACAAAATGTATGTTTCTTGGAAATCAAAAAGAAATTGATAGGGATATTACGTTAAAAATCAGAGAAGAAACTAATCTAAACTAATCTCTGCTCTTGCAATCCTTAGAAAATAGCTGATAGTTTTTCTGAGTATCTGAAGTGAATGTGAGGTTTTGCAATTGTCTGTAAAAATGTTGGAACCTGTTAATACATGACTTATTTATATTTATTGTACATGTGATGACTGGACGAAGTGAATTGACTTTCCAGTCAGCCTTTTATGAGGTAAACTCCGCCTCAGACTAATATTTCCTCCACCTCCTCCTCCAGTGGCTGGTGAACTTCTTCGGCTCGCTGTCGGTCGAGGACTCTCTGGAGTGTCTGAGGGCCATGCTGTCAGCCAACATCCGCCAGAACCTGCAGATCTGTGTCCAGGTGGCGTCCAAGTACCACGAGCAGCTCACCACACAGTCGCTCACGGAGCTTTTTGAGTCATTCAAGAGCTTTGAAGGTGAGGACCCAAACTGTCTGTCGTACTGATTCATTTAAGATCTGACGCAGTTTTTTGACGGCCAATATATGTTGCTTTATGGTCATTTTTCTTTGTTTTGCACAATAATTATAATAGACTCATTTCATAGACACCGATGGTTAGTTTGCTTGAAAGACCTACTTCACTCAGACACAAGAAGTATTGAAAAGTAGCCAGTACAACCATTAAACATTATGTTTAGAGTAACCGGGCTTATAAATCATCTCTGTTCCCAGAATAGACGTTAAAGTGACATTTTACTTGTCTTCATTTTCAGTTATGCAGCCATTTAGACAAGTAGGCCAGAGCAGAGGCAGGACAATCGATTGATTGTGCCTCTTCTATTACTGGTCTAATGCAGCGTAAAGGTTAAGTAAGCTATTTGGAGAAGATAAATTGTGTAGACATGGAGCTGGGTCAGTCTTGACCACATATTTGAAAAACTTTTAATGTCCATTATGTATTCTCAGAATGTATAACTGGATCCATAATGTAGCCGTTAGATTGAACTTCAAAAGACAGGGACGTCTGCAGCTCCACCGATCTAACTGTCTGACCGGGTTTCTCAGGTCTGTTCTACTTCCTGGGCTCCATTGTGAACTTCAGCCAGGACCCTGAGGTTCACTTCAAATACATTCAGGCCGCCTGCAAGACGGGCCAGATCAAAGAGGTGGAGAGGATCTGCAGAGAGAGCAACTGCTACGACCCCGAGCGCGTCAAGAACTTCCTCAAGGTACAGCTACGGAGACGGTCGAACGCATATTTAACAGCTCATTTCTTCATTTCATTCTCTCTAAACTCTCTTTCTGTTCATAGATTTGTCCCTGATTAATTCCACTGGTGTTTGTTTTTGCTTGTTTTTCACTACATTATTAATATCTGAACCAAGATGGGAACATTTTTAGATTTATATCTAGGTCAGAAACAAAACTTATGACTTTTTGTTTCTATCGCATTTTGCATCATGTATTTAATAAGTCTTTAAAACCCTTGTGAAAGAAAACATTTTGACTCCTTTTTCTTAAAATCACCAGCAGATCGCCAGCAGTGTGCTTGTATTGGTTAAAAATGTTCATAATAACCCCCCTGATGGCAGTCAATTATCTTTTGTGCTTTTCCTTCTTTGGAATGGCAGGACATGTATCAGGTAAATCTATCTCCCCCCTCAGTACAGGACCTCCTTGACCCTTCACCCCTACCCTTTAACTTAAGGCGCAGGATTGAACCTGGGATTTGTATGGAGCTGTATATGCTTATACACCATAATCCATACACCTGTTGGGGTGCAGCTTACAGTACCTTAGGCCTAGGATGTTTGTGTGTGATTAGTGTTGATGGTGAATGGAAAGTGTGGGCCTTTATTCCATATTTGACAAGTAGTAGACATTAAAGTTGTTCTGTGTGTGTGTGTTTGCGTGTTCTCAGATATAACTTGAGAAGTGCACAATCCCAGTTTGTAATCCTGTACGAGTGTGGATGGCAGTAGTGTATCTGCACTCCTGTGCATTGTGGTACAAAGGACTAGTTGACAGTGCCGCCTGGATTGATTAGTCAAGACGTTATTTAAGCAGAACTGGAGGTGTTCGTGTTGTGCTCTGTGAAACGCCGTACTACCTAACCATCCTCTAGCTTCTCTTAAAATGTAAATTTGTTTTAGTGACAAACCTTTAAGATTTCCCCCTGAATATTGTACCAGATGTTTCCTTTCTGAATGACTTGAGCAGGAATGAAGTGGCTGGAAATTATATGTGAAATGAAATTTTCAGTGATTGTGAGATGTCTTTTTACCACACGATCACCATCTGATGCTGTCACACCTTGGTATAGCTCTCACATAAGAAAACCTGTTCCATTTGAAAGAGCTTTTGTAAATGCAGTGATAGAAGATAATCCTTGTATCAGGTTTGTTGATGTTCTGTGACCTTTGTAGAGGTGTTGTTGGTTTTTATACTTGCTGACTGAAGCCTTTTCCTTCTTTATATGTGATGGACAGGAGGCCAAACTGACCGACCAGCTACCGCTGATCATCGTCTGTGACCGTTTTGACTTTGTCCATGACCTGGTCCTGTACCTGTACCGCAACAACCTGCAGAAGTACATTGAGATCTATGTGCAGAAGGTACGATGTTTACTCTACATCAGTGCATTAATGTGAAAACGTGTTAATACTTGCCCACTTTGTTAACTGGATTCATTTATATGTCTTTCAGGTCAATCCCAGCCGTCTGCCTGTTGTGGTTGGAGGTCTCTTGGACGTGGACTGCTCAGAGGATGTCATCAAGAGTCTGATTCTGGTCGTCAGGGGACAGTTTTCAACTGATGAACTGGTCGCTGAAGTGGAAAAGAGGAATAGGTGCTGCTCTCTTTCAGCTACATGTTTTATACTAACCAATGTTGCTCTTAATTCTGACATTTTATTCAGTTTTATATGAAGACATTACTTTTAAAATTAAATTCAAATATTAATAACAATATAAAACACACTCTGACATCTGACAAGGTAAAAACCAGAGGCTGAGGAGTCTGTCTATTTTCACTGCTAGCTTCAGTCTTGTTCCATGAACTTTAATGACCCTGTATCTGTTCCTTTTGTATCTCTCTCTCAAAGACTGAAGCTGCTGCTGCCGTGGCTGGAGTCTCGTATCCACGAAGGCTGTGAGGAGCCCGCTACCCATAATGCTCTGGCCAAGATCTACATCGACAGCAACAACAACCCCGAGCGCTTCCTGAGGGAGAACCCGTACTACGACAGCCGCGTGGTTGGAAAGTACTGCGAGAAGAGAGACCCCCACCTTGCCTGTGTGGCCTATGAGAGAGGACAGTGTGACCAGGAGTTGATCAACGTGAGAATGAAGCCATGCATTTCATTTGTGCCCAGATGTATGTTCAGTCCAATGCATTAAATTGCACTGTAAATGTTGTCCTTCACAACAGGTCTGCAATGAGAACTCCCTGTTTAAAAGCTTGTCTCGTTACCTGGTCCGCCGCAAAGACCCTGACCTGTGGGCCAGCGTCCTGCTGGAGAGCAACCCCTTCAGAAGACCTCTTATTGACCAGGTAAAGGTTTCACAAGACAAGTTTCATCTACTACATTATCACGTTTTCCACAGATCCTTAAAAAGTCTTGGTCTATAATCCAATAATGTGAGTTTTAGCCCTTAAAATTCTTGATAGAGGTTAACATTGCTTTTATAAACTTTTGGGGGAAAATTTTATCACTGTAACAAAACTACAAAACTGACATCAAAGCAATAACCACTACTGCAAACTGTGCAACCTGGTCTGAATTGAGCCCAGTGTGGACTAATGCAGTGTCCAAAAATCCATCCAAAAGTAATGAGCTTAAATTGCTTCTGTTAATGTTACTTTGATCTAATATGGATAAGTGCAAGTTCAACAAGATGTGGCTCCAAAACGGTGCATAAATTGAATTCATAATGGTCTTAAAAAGGTCTTAAATTGAACTTGTTTTAACCCTCAGAAACCTTGGAACAGCCGCCGTCGTCTTGTCTAAGTGTTGCTTCGTCTCTGTTTTCAGGTCGTGCAGACAGCACTGTCCGAAACCCAGGACCCAGAGGAGGTTTCGGTCACAGTTAAGGCCTTCATGACCGCTGATTTGCCCAACGAGCTCATTGAGCTGCTGGAGAAGATTGTATTGGACAACTCGGTCTTCAGTGAACACAGGTGTTTAGCTGTAAAGCAGAAAAAAAAACTATTTTATGGAGCGTTTTATGTGAGCTTAAAATGTGCTAAGCTCTCTGGGTTTTCCATTGCACAGAAATCTGCAGAACCTGCTGATCCTGACTGCAATCAAGGCTGACCGTACTCGTGTGATGGAGTACATCAGCAGGCTGGACAACTATGACGCTCCTGATATCGCAAACATCGCCATCAGCAATGAACTTTTTGAGGAGGCCTTTGCCATCTTCAAAAAGTTTGACGTCAACACCTCTGCTGTACAGGTCCGCCATTAGCTTTTCTATTAGTTACTTTTTTTTGGCATGCTGTTCTGTACTATAATGTATTGACCATTCATGTTTTTCCCTCAGGTGCTGATCGAGCATATTGGCAACTTGGACCGGGCGTACGAGTTTGCAGAACGCTGCAATGAACCAGCTGTCTGGAGCCAGCTGGCAAAGGCTCAGCTGCAGAAGGGCCTGGTTAAGGAGGCCATTGACTCCTACATCAAGGCTGATGACCCCTCTGCGTACATGGAGGTGGTACAGGCTGCAGATAAGAGCGGTAAGGAACTTGTTGAGCAGTGGGGTAATCAGCGGATGTCTTGGATTTGTTTTTAGTGAGGGCGTTTACCTACTCCTGTTTTTCTGCTGCTAAACAAGATTTCCAAAACCAAGGACAGTGTAGAGGGAGAGGATACAAACAGGTTTTGTTTGACTTAAGCAAGTCTTTCCCTGTCCAAATGGTAACACTACAAACTTGTTTCTACATATCTTCAGCTGGAAGGAGTTTATGTTTTCATTGAAACTGTGTTTGTTTGTGGACGTGAAGCCAGAATGCATAGAAGAAGCTACCTTTCAGAATATAATCATGAACTTGAACTAAGCCTTACTGTGAGCTATCAATCACTATGACCAGAGGGCAGCGTTTACAAAAACACCTTTGTTTGCTAGAGCACCCTGTGCTGTGAAGTTGTGGCATAAACGTTCAGGGTATTTGCTGGTTTTCTGGTAGTTTTACATGATACAGTAGAAGCAGATTCAGTATTAACAATAAGGGATTTTTGTGAACTCATTTCTGATGTTATCCATGTTTTAGGTAACTGGGAGGACTTGGTCAAATTCCTCCAGATGGCTCGTAAGAAGGCCCGTGAATCCTACGTGGAGACAGAGCTGATCTTTGCTTTGGCCAAAACCAACCGCCTGGCGGAACTGGAAGAGTTTATCAATGGACCCAACAACGCTCACATCCAACAGGTTGGTTTTTCTTTCTTAAAAATCTTTGTTACTTAGCTCCCAGGTTGAAAATAGAGTGGTATATCTTTACGTTAATGTTTTCACAGGTTGGTGACCGTTGCTATGATGAGAAAATGTACGAGGCTGCTAAGCTGCTCTACAACAACGTCTCCAACTTCGGACGTTTGGCTTCAACTCTGGTGCACCTCGGGGAGTACCAAGCTGCTGTGGACGGTGCCCGTAAGGCCAACAGCACCCGCACCTGGAAAGAGGTGTGCTTTGCCTGCGTGGACGGAAAGGAGTTCAGACTGGCCCAGATGTGTGGCCTCCACATCGTGGTCCACGCTGATGAGCTGGAGGAGCTGATCAACTACTATCAGGTAACATGGAAATGAAGACGCAAACTGTGTGGTTATGTGAAAAATCTTAAAAAGTTTTTAGGCTAATTAAAAAAAATAATGCACAGTCTTTTTAAAGCAATTTTTAAAGGATTTATGAAATGGCTTCACCCACATCTGCAGACTCACATTTACCGCGCCTCCTCCCTTTTCTATGTCAGGACCGTGGTTACTTTGAGGAGCTGATCACCATGCTCGAGGCTGCTCTGGGTTTGGAACGTGCTCACATGGGGATGTTCACAGAGCTGGCCATCCTTTACTCAAAGTTTAAGCCTCAAAAGATGAGGGAGCATCTGGAGCTCTTCTGGTCCCGAGTGAACATCCCCAAAGTCCTGAGAGCAGCAGAGCAGGCACATCTGTGGGCCGAGCTGGTTTTCCTCTACGACAAGTACGAAGAGTACGACAACGCCATCATCACCATGATGAATCACCCGACAGATGCCTGGAAGGAGGGACAGTTCAAAGACATCATCACCAAGGTCGGGGACTTTGATTCCACTATTAAGTCTATTCTGTTCTAAGTCTAAGTCTATCCTTGATGCCACATTTCCACCTGAAGTACCTTTAAGTCCCGAACTCTAGTCTCAGGAGCTACAAGTTTCCCCCAGACTGTTGGTTGTGTGCATTTCCACTGTGGTCTAAAGATTTTAAAGTTTAGGCAAATTAGCCAACCAACATTTGAAAAAGTGGCCACAGTTTTTACATGTCATTTTTGTGTGCGACTATAAATAAAAGCTCAGGCTTTGTCGTCAGTCTATCATCACGTTGTCTTCTGTAACTCCACACTAATGTGTCAAAGCAGAAGGGAAAACTGTACATACAGCTACTGCTTTTTAAAAAGGGTAGCTGAAGTCCTGCGAGTCCTGACCACTAAGAAATGTTCAGCACTGCAATCCCCAGTTTTTGAATCTTCCTCCCTCTGCTCTGTAGGTGGCCAACGTGGAGCTGTACTACAAAGCCATCCAGTTCTATTTGGAGTTCAAGCCTTTGTTACTGAATGATTTGCTCATAGTGCTTTCCCCCAGACTGGACCACTCCCGCGCTGTCAACTTCTTCAGCAAGGTACACTTTAAACTCACGTTGATAGAAGAGTGTGACATGTTCTGTTTGTCAGAATAGAGATTAATATTGCACATACGTGTCCACAGGTCAAACAGCTGCCTCTGGTTAAACCCTACCTGCGATCAGTACAGAACCACAACAATAAATCAGTCAATGAAGCACTTAACAACCTCTTCATCACAGAGGAGGATTATCAGGTGAGAAGGAAAACACTGCATGTTTTGAGTCATTTATTTCTAAAGTTTCACTGTTCTCTGATTTAATATTCTTTGTGTTTCCTTTATGTTAGGCACTGAGGACATCAATAGATGCCTATGACAACTTTGACAACATCTCACTGGCCCAGCGCTTGGAGAAACATGAGCTGATTGAGTTCAGGAGAATCGCTGCCTACCTCTTTAAGGGCAACAACCGCTGGAAACAGAGTGTGGAGCTTTGCAAGAAGGACAAGCTCTACAAGGTTCTTCCTCCACACATTCACGATTATTGTCTTTATACATTTTCATGATGTAGTTCTTAGACCTGCCTTCCCTTAGGGTCGTGGATCTGTTTCATGAGTAAAACATATAAGAGTAATTCATTTTCCACATTAAAATAGAAGAAGCATGTTCTCTGGAAGAGTTTGTATTTGTTGACTAAAGCCATGTGAAATGTAAGAGGCCTCGAAACATGTAGACATTATGGCTGTTTCATGACATGTTTTTGTAAATCTGGGTCCTGAGGAGACGATGAACGTTTAGGAACCACTGAGTTGGACCATTCCTCAACATGTCCATCCATTTGTCCCGCAGGACGCCATGCAGTACGCGTCCGAGTCCAAGGACACGGAGCTGGCGGAGGAGCTGCTCTCCTGGTTCCTACAGGAGGACAAGAAGGAGTGTTTTGCTGCCTGCCTCTTCACCTGCTATGACCTCCTGCGGCCTGACGTGGTCTTGGAGACCGCCTGGAGGCACAACATCATGGACTTTTCTATGCCATACTTCATTCAGGTCATGAGGGAGTACCTCAGCAAGGTGGGTCAGCTCCATCCTGTTTAGAAAAGTGACGAGTGGAGTTTGACGACACATGTGAACATAGAGCAGATTGACGTGTGATTTGCACCAGTCAAGGCTAAAAATGCCAGTACTTTATGTGTCTGTTCTAGTGTCTCTGGCTACATCATCATTTTCATCCATCATCATTATGATCCATCCAGAGCCAAAGCTGTAAACCAGATGTGAAAGTAACTGCTGCTCCTAAAACCATGTGTGTTTTATGGACAAAATGAGGATGTGAGGGCAGCTGCAACTACAGACCATCAGGGAATCTGGCATGTGGACAAATTACATTTGAATGTTTAATTTTCTTCTTCTATTTCAGGTTGATGCAATTAAGGAACAGGTGACAGTGAAATGCTCTTGTTTTTGACCTGAAAGTTCCGTTTGCAGGACTGTGGCCTTGAGTTTGCATGGTTTTAGTGATACTACGCATCAGTCTCTGAGACCTCTTTTAAATGGAGACATTGTAGTCGTTGGACGTCTTCGTAGACATGCAGTCTTTAATAAGCATCTTCAATAAGTGAGGAAATACAGCTGTATCAGTCTGCTGCAAGAATATAAGCATCGATCTGCATATTCAGTCATGAATCATGAAGGTGTAATTACACAACTGTATTAACTGGAATGAAACAAATAAGTGAACATGATACCTGTACACGAGGAACAAGTTCAAAATGAGATGAAGTTTAAGAAGAAAAAAAATAGAATCACACCTGTGATCTGTAATGGAAACAACTCTAACCAAGTTTAAAAGCAGAAGCTGGAGGTGGATATTTCCACCAGCAGTGACATAAGATTTAAGGTGTTTGTTTAAAACAAATCCAGAGTTTAACTCTATTAGTGCTGCAAGTTATGAACGAGCAGCAGACTGAAACAAATAAGACAAAAGTCCAAAACATACATTTTTAGAGAAAATGCACTTCAAACAATAGCTTGAATCACGTTTAGTTTTGCCTTAAACGTTATGTCGTCCACTAGAGTTTAACCATCTGACACTGACATGTTTAAAAAGTGCATTTTCCTCAGACATCGATACATGAATCTGTGCATGTCCTTTAAAAGGGGGACGTGTTAATTAAACAAGCATGTGTGGAAGCGTCTCTTGCTGAATCGTAGCAGGCTGTCGGTTGTGTCTGGCTTCCCTATGCCTTGGCCCCGGTTCTGGGTCCCGGTTCTGGGTCCCGGTCCTGGGTCGTGCGTCCCGGCCCCCGGTCCTGGTTCGCGGGCCCCGGATCCCGGCCCCCGGTCCTG
>JAPQRN010000010.1:20480555-20490692 GCA_037367275.1 Coranthus polyacanthus
GTCTCACAAACATCATCAGCTTCAGCCAAACCTGTAATCAGTCAAATGTGTGTCAATAATCAAAACTTAGTCAAAATACTCAAAATAAAATGTTTCAATTCGTTATTTATAAAATGCCCTTTCTATGTGCAGTCATGACCATTGGTTTTTATAATTTACAGGTAGGTAACATTTCTCCCAAATTCCAAATAAAAATATTGTCATTTCAAGCATTTATTTGTAGAAAATGACAAATGCTTAAAGTAGCAAAAATGAAGTGTTTTCAGACCCTAAATAATTCATTTTTAAACAACACAGTACTAATGTTTTAATTTAGCAAAGTTCAGAAGTGAATATTTGGTTGAATACTCTTGATTTTCAGTCAACACTTGCTCTCTCTTTCACTTTGCTGTTGGTGTTTCATGTAGCTCAAAGCTCAGCTTTGTTTTTCAGTTGGTTCAGGTTTTCCATGATTTTTTCTGCTTATCGTTTATTTTATTTCCTAATTAGGGAATTTTTTTTTTTTATTTAAATTACACAAAAAACATAACATACATAATAAATAATATACAAAAAGGGGTAAAAAGCCAAATGATTTGAATGTACTACTACATGGCATTTTACAGCATTTATAAAGTGTATATTTTAAATCTAAAATCCTTTAAGTACATAGTGTTATTGATGAACAATGAATGAACACTGGAGAATGTGAAACACATTACACCCTTAACTTATTTTCACTGAACACATAAATAATAATCACAGATGGTGCACGATTGTAAAAACAAATATACAACACAACACACACAACTGATGCAGCTGCTTTTTTAAAATAAAAATCTCAACGTGAGAACAGAAAACACCAGTAGCATGTCATGCAGTTTATAACATTTTACCAGTAAAAATGGTCGCGTGTAGACAAGCTTAAAATCTTTCCAAGTGTCACTTCTTAACTGTCTCAAATATTCCCTATATGGAATAAATATAAATATAAATATGTATTCAAATAATGCGATAATGTAAAGATTTACAAAGTCATAGAGAACACCACATTAACTTACAGAAATGTGGCTACATAAACATTAGGGCAAACTAATAATAACAAAAGAATATAATAACAATCATAGCCATACAAAAGTCAATATTAAAGCAAAGGAAAAAGTGAGTATGTGGTGTGTGTGTGTGTGTGTGTGTGTCTTGTAGGAAACTTTCAACCTGCTGTAGATGTTATGTGAAGCTCTTACGATTAAATCCAGATCATAGCGACACACAGTTCTCTTTAGATCAAGCAGTATTTGCTACATTTAAGTTCTTTAAACGTTGCAGTGACATAGAAAGTGGAAATACAGACAGCTGACCACTCAACTAATTAGGATCCTTTTTTTTTTAGTCACAGTTTTACATAAGTTGCTCTCGACAGAAATGAAACCATAACATTTCACTTTTTTGCGTCATCTCCGTGGCCTGAATAAAAGAACAATACCACACGAACAGTCCAAGCAGCATGATTGACTGGAACATACTGAGTCAACTCGCGTCAAGACGAGTCTGTTCTATGAGTAACCTTTAGGCAATTAGATCTAATCACCCTCTTGACACACATGCTCAAACAAAGTACCACAAGTGAGGGCCAAAACACAGAGCAGATCAGTGAAAAAAAGCTGACCGCCAAGAACAGCAAACTTATCTGTAGACTGCAGATTTAGTTTCACCAAAACAGGCATTGGATTATTCATGGTGGACGCGTTTTACGGTAACTTCTGTATGAATACGTCACGGGGAGGAGACTACCAGTATATCCCCGTACTGGATAGATTCCACCAAAACCAATGTCTCCTTCTAGCTGGGGCTTCTGAACACTTCGACGGAAAACTTTTTGAAATATATTCTTTTCTGGCTTTGATTTCATGATAGAGCTCCTCTGTGTTTTTGGTTGCAGTTCTCAAAATATCCAGTGGAGGGCTATACTCACCCAGAGATCTAACTGAGGAGCAGCTCCACTGTCTGTGTTGAGTACGTTTCAACCATGTTCTTCTTTCTTCATTTGCTTGTTTTTCTCTTAACCCACACCTTAAAGAATCTTGCGTATCAATTTGAATTATTTTATGTCTTTGGATCTTGATGTATTGTTGGTCTTGCACAGTGATTCGCAAGATAATTATTTTGCTTTACCCTTTTTTCCCCAACTTTTTCCTCATTACCCCTTGTAGATAATTAAACATACAATCCGATACATAAAACTTGTATTTCTTTATTTTCTAAGCATTACTCCTTAACTCACCAACACTTTTGTATGTTCCTCCTACAAATTACTGAGGAGGTGGAATTTAAATTAAATTACTGTCTCTACATTTTGGGCTTGTATCGCTCAGTCTTTTTTAAAGACTTTTCCATGTTTCCTTTCACTGGATCAAAAACTACAAAACTGAACCCAGAAGGATTACTTCTTCTTAAATATTTTATTTCCTATCAAAGGAAGCTGAGGTACAGACAATACACATTTATGCAATTACACAGGACAAAAAAAAAATCCCTTTATACTGTCTTTTGCCTGTGGTTACCAATTTAATTTAGTCCATTACAAGTAGGAGAGGAGCAAAAGTGCATCCACCAACCCACGTTCCTATCTGATGACATGGATGAGGCACTGCCCTATTTCCCAGGGCGATGTGTGACACACAAATTGTGGGCCACACTCGTGATTTAACTGGGAATCTCTAGCTCTGATCTGAAGGTCAGTCACAGATCTGTTAGGTCAGTAAATGAACGCAGGGGCCCCGTTACTGGAAAACATTTCACGTATATTAGACTGTGTGATTCCACCCACTAAGCACAAAGAGGTGGTGCTTTAGATTTAGTTTGTATTATGCGATACGTTTCGCCTTTAGAAAGAAGACGAGTGTTTTTTTTGTCTTTTTTTCTCACTTTCTTTCTTTATTTTGCTTCGTCGTTTGTTATCTTTTGCACAGACATATCACAAGTGTAGTGTTTTTATCAGTGTAATTTAGGATTTAATTTAGCATGTACGCAAAACAAGACAACAGGACAATAATAAAGGATATTTTTACCTCCGTTTTATTTGATCTTATTTGACTTAATTTCACAGGAGAAATGTATGTACATGGCAGAACTAGCAGAGCAATGAAACGAGTGACAACGCGTGTAAAATATGATGAGTGAATAAAAGACAGCAAAAAGCAAAATGTAGACTAGCGTTACGGACACATCTGCACAATCTTACTTCATATGCTTCCATTGTGTTTGCTCACTGCATTCAGTACACTGTACATGCACACACTAAGTCAGTGTAAGAGACATGTCCTACTCAGTGCAGAAGAAGCAAAAACTGCCTAAGGTTTTGACGTACAAAAACCACATTGTGTATGCTCATGGGTTTGGAAAAATAATCACGTTTATATAACACATAGTACGTCAAAGGCTCGAAGCTTCATTTTCC
This sequence comes from Coranthus polyacanthus, assembly GCA_037367275.1. Lineage (NCBI taxonomy): Eukaryota > Metazoa > Chordata > Actinopteri > Kurtiformes > Apogonidae > Coranthus > Coranthus polyacanthus. The sequence continues at coordinate 20,483,992 of JAPQRN010000010.1, forward strand.
CTCAGTTAATATGTTCACAGTGTACACCCTATTTTAGTCTTTTCTAGAGGTCATTTCATAAATCTATCCGCTGCTTATACTGAGATGGTAAATATGTTATATTTTAAAAAGCTCCGTGTTTCTGTATCATGCATAATACATTTTTTTAAACAAATGATCATAGTTGAATGTACTACTACATGGCATTATACAGCATTTATGAAGTGTATATTTAAATCTAAAATTCTTTAAGTACATAGTGTTATTGATGAACGATGAATGAACAATGGAGAATGTGAAACACATTACACCCTTAACTTATTTTCACTGAACACATAAATAATAATCACAGATGATGCACAATTGTAAAAAAAAAAAAAAATGTACAACACAATTTTCACAACTGACGCTGCTGCTTTTTTTAAAATAGGAATCTCAACATAAGAACAACAGCAAACACGAGTAGCATGTCATGCAGTTCATAACATTATACCAGTAAAAATGGTCACATGTAGATATTCTAAATATCTTTCCAAGTCTCGCTTCTTAATTGTCTCAAAGATTCCCTCACACATCTACCTGTTTTCATCTCCACCTCCTCTTGTTGACTAGTATACACTATATATTTCACTTCCTCATTATGATTTGAGACTTTTATCTGAACTCTCCTCTCCTGTCATTCTATCTCATGAAATTAACTTGATGAACAGATGTCATATATTCTTTTATATTCTGCAGCTTAATGATACTTTTCTCACCGTGTACCACAGTAAATGTATGCGTAAGTGTCAAAACTGGAAAATTCTATATTAAAATATTGATGAATGAATATAAATGATCTGATGTTATTATTAACTTTAGGAAGTGTAATTTAACACTGTTCGATGAGGAATCAAGGCAAGTAAGGCTGCAGTCTATTTCTTACTGAAAGAAGACTCTTTGCCATTGGATTTTTCTCAGGTTACCTTCTCTGATTAGGACATTTGTTCTTCTGTCCCATCCTGTATTATGCCTCTCAAATACCTCCTATTTTAACATCACAATCTTGTATTTCACAACTGTTTGAAATCCACACCAAGCCTTTGACACACTCACACTTGTGAATGATCTTGAAGCAACTCCAAGTACAGTCTACCAGCCATAAATGAGTTGCGGCCTCGCTCTGAAACAGAAATGAGAGATACTCACTTCTCTGTTGGGTAGGAAGGCGGTGCCTTCTTCTGATGCCAGAATCCAGTGCAGATACTTTTTGGGGTAAGGGCTTCCTGGCTACTGCCTTAGGAACAGCAAGCCCAGACCGCAAAAAGACCCACAAAGGACAAAACATTGACCTCATGATGTTGTGGTGATCTTATCAGCAACTGCAGAAAGAAAAAAAAAAAACATCTTCAAATTTGATGCATGCAAGAAATTTCTAAAGCAGTTAGACTGGACAACTCCAGGACGCAATTTAAAATTGTATTTATGCTGAAAATATGGCCTTTTACTTAATAAATTAATTTTATTTGTTTCATCAACACACTCCCTGCTATCTAAACTTCCAAATAAAAAGCACACATTATTAATTCTCCACAAGCCCGTGAAGAGACAGTAACACTCACTGCTGTTGCAGTAATAATTATTTTTTGTCAAATGTAGAGGACAATATGATGTGAGAAAGGGTGATGAATTTGAGAACTTCTGCACTTAGCTCCTGATCTTTAATCAAGTCTGGATGACTAAAAATAATATCATCGTGTCAAGGTCAGGATCCCTAACATGAATCTACAAGTTATTGCTCCAGTGTCTCCAAAATAGCTTCCTGACTGACCTGTACAGTGATTGATCTCAATCCTCAGTTCTTGTCTAACTTCCTCAAGCCTCTTCTTTCCACAACAGATTCAATCGTCTGCCATGCATTCTGGGAGCAGCGAGTGGTTGATGTGCTACTGGACAGTACGACTAGGAAGATGGAGAGTAACAGCACCAGACATGGAGACGTGACAAAACATTAGAGGTGCTTTCAACTGCGTTACTTCAATGAGACAAGAATTGATCATATTTTTTCATTAAGAATTAGTCAAAGGCATTTAATATATGATAAGAAATCCTATATTGTCTGTTGTGCAGCCGAAATGGAAACTGGTTTAATTTAATTTAATGCTGATTTTAACTGTTACTCTTAACACGACCTTCCTGAGTCAAGTGTGACCACATCATAAAGAAATATTCCTTGCCGATCTAATTTAACAGCCATGAGAATTTGCTAACTTCAACAAAAGACACTAGGTTTTTGTAGATGTGACTCCCTCCTGTACAGTTGGAAGTTAATTTACAGAGGTTTCAATTGGTGTCACTGGTTAAATACACATCATGCAGTGTTACTGTTGTTAGTTAGTTAGAGAAGAGGACCAGTTCTCCTTAAGAAATAGGGATGTGACATATTATGGTGCACTGTAGCCACCACAGTCACAAGTGTGGTTGAATTTATGCTGCAAGGTTTTGGGTTTGATTGCTTTGTGAATAAGACCCAATATCTGCCTTTTCCCCCATTTTTCCTTTCCTGTCCTTTATGTAAGACTTCATTGTTCCAATTTTCTCCAAATTGAATAGTACATGCATTATATCGTGTCCCTATGTGCAGCTAAAGACCTCTGCACTGAAGTGACTAAAGGATTGAAACATGCTTGGAATTCATCTGACGCAGCAAAATCAGCCATTCATCACCTGAAGAACAAGAAGAAGCTTCCATCTTTCTTCTAAAAATCAGATTCACTATCATGAAGGCACTTTCCTCACAATTTTACATAAAGAACCCTGCCTCAACATGCAACATTCAAACTTGTGTCCAAATCTTACATTAGGAGAAATTAAATGAACTCCGGGTCCAGACATCTTGGGAAGGATGTGAGGGCTTCTCTACTTCTCTTCCATACAATCTAACTGAACAGCCTGCACTGGAAGCCACCCTGTGAAAAAAGTGAACGTGTGAAATGGTTGAAAAATAAGATGTCATCCACAGACACATTACGCAGGACAGTACTGGACACTGTAGAACTGGCTTGGTTTTTTTCTGTCTTCTGCTCACTTCCTCGTGCCAAATGATATATGAAGGATATACTAGACATGTTATCATCCTCATCAGTGACTCATGACTTCTGCTTTGCACGAGTACTATATAGACCGTTATCAGACCGAGATTATGCACACATGTAAGCTGTTTCAGTCCTGAAAAGGGTAAGGTCTTCTTCATTTTTTTCAGTGGTAAACCCCAAAATTTGATATACAGGTCACCATCTCTACGTTCAAGCTCCTCAGCTGTGACTTTCTGTGCACTGGGCAAACCGGGGTCTGATCTGATCTCAGAATATTATTACATTATTGTACTATTGTCATGGCTTGTTTTTAGAATTTTTTAAAAAGTGCTCCACAAATACGAATTCCCTTTGAAACACATTTCTTGAAAGAAAAGTCTTTATAGAAAAGCATCCAACAAATGGAATAGTTTAACCAAATACAGAATGTCTTAAACATAATCTTTTCCTCAAGACTACAGTACAATTGTGCAATTTCCTTACATTATCTTATTGTTGTGGCAAATAAATGAGTGACTACAGACCACGTTTCACCCACTCATTTTAAGTTTGCAGAAGTCAATTAGATCACAAATGTGAGCAGAACTAAACACACATCGTACACTGCTGAACTGGTACAAACTCAAAAATATAACTTCATCTTTCATACTGTGTGAACTGAGTGATGCTGATGGTTGCTGTAATTGCCTTTCATGCCACACCCTGATCGTAACAAAGTAAAGTCATTTTCTGAAAGTGTGTAAAAGCACCATCAGTCATAGAGAACTGTAAATGGCATGGTGTAGCTGAGAATTTCACATTATGTTTAATCCTAGCTCATCAGGTGTTTTATTACAATAACATTCAATATTTATATTTAAAAAATGGATTGAGTTTTCTTACAGTATGTTGTCATTGTCACTGTCAACAGTTCATGTTAAAATGTATGAATTTAGTGAATGTGGCTTTATTGTGGATGTGTTTAGTCACTTTGACTTGACGTGAAGGAATATCTCTTGTATTGTTGCACCATCTGCTGTAACAAAGAAGACAATAATGAGACATGGTGAATTTCACTAGCTTACTGTTTGGCAATAATAGATGTTTTAGAAAGGAATGTATTCTGCATAACAATTTAGTTCACGTGGAGATGGTATTTCCAATTGTTGTTTTCAGACACTAAGCACAATTTAAAAAAGGACCACGTTTTGATCATTTTTAGAGTCTGGGCAATTAAATTGATCCCTAAGTTTGACTTCTAGAGGAATTATATATAAAAAAACAAATGCATTAACAAATGAAGTCTTGCATACAGTGCATAATAAAGGAGGGATATTTCAGAAAATAACGTTGCCCATGGAGTCTTTCACCATCATGAAGTAATCCTCATTTCATTAAATATCCTTACGTTCTCCACCGTAGATAACTGTTTTACCTAAAAAAAACCAGACAAAAAACTATATCATCAGATTGAATGTTAAACCCTAAAAAAGGAGGCAAAATCTTGGACTATTGGATTAAACGCAACTTAAACTGTGAGTGTAAGTCAGTTCAATGTGCAGGCCTACATTATGAAATTTCATGCTCCAGTAAAGAACAAGTTCATAAAAGGGGTTTAAAAGGGGCTTTGCATGCGTATTGAGGAGCCATGCACAGCACACGACCACATCTGGACTATGAGGCCTATGCCAGTATAGGTGTTACGTCAAGCCCAGGGCGGATGGGGACTAGCAGACTGGACCATCTGTACACGTAGGCATCTGCCACACTTACCTCACCACATGCGTCATTTGTGGGGAAAAAAAAGTGTCACATCCCCTATTGCTCTTTCTCTAAATGTATCCTACATTGTCCCATATTCAGCTTACTTTGAAATAAAGAAGGCAATATATATATATGTATATATATATAGAATTTACTGCAAGAACAACATGTGTTGCATAAAACGCGGTTCGAACGAGCTTTAATTATCTTAATTTCGCAGTGTCAGATGTGTAGGCCCCTTATAGAAGTTGCTGAGTTAGGTCCACCTTTTCAGCAGAGCAGTGACGCTTGCATGGCACCTGCTCATCGGCCTTAAAACCATGGCTGTAGGGAGAGAGCTCTCCATGGTCCTGAAATACATTTTGAGCTGTCCGTGGTTCTGAAATCAGAACTCGCATCGTGGTGAACGCCCTGTATTGGAGCCCAGTTTGTGGAAAAGGGAAAAGTGGAGGTGGTAAAAACGGCAAATGGTGGGAAAATAAGATGACAAAAAAACAGTGAAAAATCAAAACTAAAACAATATAAAAATGAAAAAAAATGACACAGGCATAATACATCCGTCTTTTTTCTGTCTCATAAAAAACTGGTATTTGGGGCATCACGATGGGATGTGCAGCCTTAAGATGATTTGATCGTGCATGAATTGGCACTTGTTGCCATAACGCATTGAAGCCCGGTAACACGTTTCTATGCGTGCGTGCATGTGTGCGTGCGCACCAGTAGAAAGGTCTAATCTTCGCTATTCCACACTAAAAGAAGTAACGTTACTTCTTTTCTAGGCTCCACGCGCACGACTGCCCCCCTCCCCTCCCCTCCCTCCCTCCCTACCTCACATACACACAAACATACGCACCCGACTATGAAAAGTAGACTCTTGGCAAACGATATTTAACCAGTTTCATTTAGATAGGGTATCAGGTCTTAATGAAACTCACCGGAATGGTTTACATTTTACTCTCCAAAATGGTGTGAGATGTAGAGTGATTGGCATTGCAATTAGACGACACTCCTTGCAAGTATTGCCGTGGTCCTGTCACAATGTTTTCTTATATTTCAAAGATTACGGCCAGTCATTCGAATAGTAAAATGCATTTTCCTTCGGTGGACACTTTCTGTAAAGGCTCAGCGATAATATATATATATATCGATGGATGCAGAATTTGTATTGCATCGAAACAGCAGGGCTCTAGACGGAGCACGTCCACCGCTGCGGTTAATGATAAAGAATTGCAATCAACTCCGTGGAAGTCAACGCGAATTCACTTTTAGTTTAATATGTTTTCCTCTATCATCACACATCAACACGTCTCTCCGGAGAAAACACAGGCCACTGACGCTTCACCGTCAAACTCGGGGATGAATTTCTCAATGGCTCTCTATATGGCAACACTGTCTATAACCACGAAAACAGAATGGCAGGTTGTTGTTTTACTCACTTCAACAACAAGCAAAGAGGAAATAATAAAAATAGAATGGGCTCACCCAGTCATCACCGATCCGAGGAAGCGTGCATCATTTTTCTCTTCCCCCCTTTTTCCCTCCAATAATCCCTGGGAATTTGAACGGCACCCATTGATATGCAGCAGTAGGGTCCCCCCCTCCCCCTCCTCCACCCACTGGCCCAAAATGTCCGGGAGTCCCCCCTTGTACCGATGTACCCTGCTGCTCATGAAAAAATCACGTGATCACATCTATTTTTCTTTCTGTTCTTTTTTTTTCCTCTTCTGCTTCTGGTTTTAGCATAGTTTGTATTCATTCCTTGCTTGTTTTAATTGCATCACATGACAGACCGGGGGGGGAGATAGGTGCGTGTCAAAGGTCACGACACTGTCTCAGTAAAGTAATGTAATTCGTTACACGCACAAAAATAGACAAAAATACAACATATTATTTACAGGGGGGTGT